>JANUYF010000011.1:2340000-2785000 GCA_026167975.1 Phrynosoma blainvillii
ATGGGTACAAGTGAATGGTAGACACCCCTTCTCAGTTATTCCTTGTTGTTTTTTCCTCTTCTAGCGGTGATCAGAGGGGTCACCACAAAGGAGCTGTACCCTGTATTTGACCTGGACCTTAATGACTAGAAGGAATACAAAAACAATGCCATCTGTTGACCAAAATGATGAAAAGTACTGCAAGTTCAGATTTTCCAAGAAATATTGATGGACCAATGGTTAACACTCCCTCCTTTAATTTTAAGAGATAGAGAAGTTGTTGACCTTGCTATCTACCAAGTGCTGGGGTGGACAATGTGTTTTCCAAACTACCAGCTTTGCTAAACTCTGGAGACCTTGTTATGTGTGTTATTGCTGTTTTTACTTTTATTGTTTATCTTGTAAACCATCTTGTGATCTTAACTTTAATAAATTAATGCATCCCACTGGTATAAGGGCTGCAGTTTTGCATACTAACTGAAAGAAAATAGTAATGAGCTTGTATACTAGAAAACTGGTCAATTTATCTACTAAAGAATCTGGCAATACACAGGTCAAACCTTTACAACTGCATTCAGTAACAAACCTCCACCAAGAGGAGTTTTGTCGTAGTAGTGGGACTTATCAAAGTGGTACAACCTGATGGAAAGAATTAAGAGCTATACCTAGATAACAGGCTAGTGCTCTGTGTAACTTATTGATTTGGGCTCACAAACCTTTTTGTGGAAATTTCAGCCACTGTACCAGCATATGTTCAGCAACTCTCCCTAATACAAAGAAAAAAGGGGACAGGGAAACAAGTTCTCCAAGGTGTGGCACTAACTTTTGGAAAGCTTTCTATAGTCCATGACAGGAAGGTGGAACTTAACAGTTCAGGTACAAAATAATCCATGGTTAGAGCTCCAAGACACTCCTTGCTTGCACTTAACCAGTCTTCCCAGCAGACAGTCCTCATTTTATCACTGAATCTGTCAGCAAGATATTTCCTCCCCTGTTTTGCCTTATTTCTTCATCAGTCTGGCCAGCAGTCTTTCTACCTTCCTCATCCTCAGCCCAGAGGTCTTCCTGGTGAGCCAGACTCTTTTTGATCTCATTCTTAACTTTGAGCCTAGATTTCAGGATGGCATTCTGGATGTTGGACAGATTCCACTGTGTCCTCAAAAGGGCATCCTCCAGTGTGAAAACACCATCCCGGACCCTTCTGACTTGCGTGCACACAGCAGATGACTTCAGCTCTAACCCAATTTCATGAATTATCTTTCGGAGATACTGTTGAGTCTCATGCAAGCAATGAATTTCTACAGAGGATGGAGGGAAAAATCTCAGTAGGTGGTTCAAAGGCAATCTCTCCAGCAAATAAATAAACTTAATAATAAATAATACACTATTACTGAAGAAACAAATGCCAGTACCAGAAATCCACTCCTACAGTATCCCCAAAAGGTGACTGTCTAGTCTAGGGGTAGGCAACCTTTCCCCTTTAAGGGCCGAGGGACTTCAGCTCCCAGAAGCCTCAGCCATGTTGGCCAATAGTCCCATGTTGGCCAATAGCTCCGGGGATTCTGGGAGCTGAAGTCCCTCGGCCCTTAAAGGGGAAAGGTTGCCTACCCCTGGTCTAGTCTCTGCTTAAAAACCTCTAATGAAAGATAATCTGTCTATTTTCTGAGCCAGTCTGTTCCACATTTGAACAGTTTGTATACTCAAGAGGTTAGATGGAATGTGGGAGACTCAGGTTGCTAACAACAGGAACTAGAAACTTGGTTTTTGATTTAAAAACAATTGTGGAAATCTGCTTTAAGTATAAGAGAGCCTTAACCATACCCAGCTGGAATTCAGGAGGTGCAAACTGGAGACATCGCACTGCTGTGATCAAGGGTGGGCTTTTCTCCATGGGGCGAATTAATCCTCTCACAGCCAGCTCATAAGCCTCTTGAGTTTTCAAGTCAATGTTAGCATATCTGGAAGCACGTGAGGGCAAAGCGTGGGACAGAGAAGAAAATTAGAAATTCCAGGTTGGCGTTTGTAACATCCAACACAGTACATTTTGTCCACTCAGAACAGATCCAGTTATTCACAAGGCTGACTATTTTGTGAGCAAACATAATATATGACAACTAGGTAACCAGATATAACAAACTAATTTTCCAAAACTAATAGCTGAAATGTTTCATTCCTGGAATTTTCAAGACGCCTTGGAAAGATGGTTGCTTAATGCTCTGAGATGCTGCCAGTGTAAACAATGCTGGCGTACGTAGAGCAAAAACCTGACTTGGGAGAAGAAGCTGAAAACCAAAAGGCAGTTTGTACTTTGGGGAGAAATTTATTGAAGACAATATTGTGTAAACTTCCTGGCACAAGGTGTCTATTACATAGCACGCTAGGAAGAAGCTTAAGAAAAAAGGAATTGCAGTGCAGCCCAACACCTTGCTCTCTGCAAAGCTGCTTTCTGCACCAGATGTCCATGGTATAAAGTGAAGTCAAATCAGGTACTTAAAAACCAGGCTCCATTTTTTTAAAATTGTGTTGACAAATGTGGGGGCCCAGAGAGCTCAAAAGCAGCTTTGCCCACCCCTGCTCTACATCAACCCCACCATAAAAGGATTAGTGTACAAATCTCCAAATAAGTTCAGCTCTCACACATTAGTATAGTCAGCTTTGCTTTACACAGTAAATGCAACAAGCATGATTTCTTTTGCAAAAGGTAGTGTGCTTACAATACAGAATAGCATCAATTTTCTACATTTTATCCACTGAAAAGTTCAGAATGTCCATTTTGTTTTGAGAAAAGTTCTTCTAATGGCACAAGCAACCCGAAGGAGATACACTCTCCTGCTGGCTGAATGGTGGTCTTCTTCGCTTTATGTCCCCCTTCCTTTCTCCTTGTCCATCCCACCCACCACCAAGTGTCTCTAGTTACCCAAGCCAAAGGAAAGCTTGGGTTTAGCTCTCATCTTGCCTAGCCTAGACAGTGCTGTGGGGTTCTTGCCCCACATCCTTTTATCAGGGTTTCTCCTGTCCAGATAAAGGGGGCTGAGATTCCTGATCTGGGGTGTCCTCCTCCATTACAGTCTCCAGGAACCGGTCAACTTCAGTCTCAGGGCGCAGGGCGCACCATAACAAAATGGCCGTTAATGTCAGGCTCAGCAGGACCACCCGCCACAGCGGCTGCTGCTGATCACTGCCCATGGATTGGCTCACGCTCCACCGCCGGGGGCTGGCAGGGCTCTTGAGGAAGCTTAGTGGTTCAGAGTTCTCAGGCTCTTGGCGCTCTTGGGGAGGGCAATAGTGGCGCAGCGGGAGGAACCAGAGGGGCAGAGGTGGCCTAGAGGAGAGAAGGAAAGAGATGTGGGGTGAGGGGGGAGACAGCAGGATGCCTGGCCGACTGCCCCACCCCACCCCTCTTCTCCTCCTCACCTCCAAGGCAAACTCAACAAATGGGCAGTGGGATGTGAACGAGGCTGGAACCCCATTTGCAAAAGGGCTACTTATAAAAATCCCACCAATCTAAAAGTAGAGAGCCAGTGTGGTCTAGTGATTTGAATGCTGGACCAGGACTCTTGGAGATCAGAGTTCGAGTCTCTGCTCAGCCAGGGGGACCCACTGGCTGATATTGGGTTACGTTATACTCTCTCAACCTCAGAGGAAGGCAGCAGTCACTTCAACTTCCATCATCCCTCACCATTGGCTATGCTGGGAGTTACAGTCCAACATCTTGAGGGCCACACCATACTTAACCCTGGTTTAGCCTGACCAACAGTGGCTCTTGGATCACAGACAGGAAAACGTCCCTTCCCATCACATGGGATCTGAGCTGTTTAGCTGGAGATGCCAGGGATCCAGCCAGGGACCAATGCAAAGCAAGTTAAATTAACCTCTGACCTACAGACTCTGAGACTGAATACTTACTGCAACAAAGCCTTGTGATGGGATCCCTGGATAACAGAAAGAATCCGTTCCAGCTGCTCCCTGGTGATGTGATCTGTAGGCAAGGAGGAGAAACAATATTGGAGAAAGAATACAAGCTGATCCAGCCTGGACTTTAGGCATATTTTCCCCCTTGTCCATGGACAGTGCCATTTTGACTTCAGAAGGATCTTATACTTGGAAGAGTGTTGTGAGGATACAGGATAAAACCATAATCACCCACAAACATGCCTCCATGTTCAGAAGCAGTATGCCACTTGGCTGCTGGAGGAAAACAGGAGAGAGAGGCCTGCTGACCTGATCATGAATGGGCCTGACTGGCTGCAGAGCGGGGGAACAGGATGCTGAACACTGGTGGAATAGGTATGAGGTTGGATCGTCTTATGTTATGCATTGGGATAAGGCTGGATACAGAAGATCTCAGGCTCCATCCCCAGCATTTCTCATAAGAAGGACCACCTCATCCCACCTGGGAGCCCAATTCCTCTACAAGACACTAGGAGCAGTGGTTCTCAAATATCAGTCCCCAATATTTTTGACTCCAGCTCCCACAATCCCTCACCATTTGCCACTCTGATGGGGACATCTGAGAGGTGACATCCAAACCAAAGGTTGAGTATACCAGGGATCATAGACATGTATCAGAGCCGAGAAAGTTCAAGATGGGGTGGGAGTTGTGTGGCCCATAAATGTAATCTGGTCACTAGATTTGAGCTAGGTGAGGGCAAACCTCAAAGTTACAGCCAGTAAAAGAAATTGCTAGCAAGCTCCACTTACCAAATGTCGTCTTCTCAATCAGTTTGCCTCCATCAGAGAAGTCGTTGGTGGCTTTGCCAAACAAGCCGCAAACGGTGTAGGTCTTTGAAAACAAAAAAGAATATGGTGTGGTGCATTTAAAATGGAAAAGCTTCATTAGAAAACCTAGTAGGACTCCCCATTAGGGATGTGAAGACACAAGAAAAAAAATGGGAAAATGGGGGGGTGGGCGCTTTTCCCCAAAGTCTTTTTTTCTAGAAAAATTGGGGACTGTGGATTATAGACCATTTTTTCTCCAAAATGGTTAAGACAAGGTGTTCAAACATTTATTGCCACAAAATTGTTGCTAAAAATTATGTAAGGCGAAATACAAAGGAACTTGGAGACTAACACTTATATCAGTGAACACTGGAGACAGAGGAATGATACTCTACCCTGCTGAGATGTGCATTGTACAGATCAGTAAGCAGCTTGTTACCATGACCCGCTCCAAGAACTGAAAGATATAAAGGTGGGGTTGGGAACAAAGAAAAGGGTGGGTGAACAGGATAGCTGTGACCACACAGAATTGCCACACACTTCTTGCAGAAAGAGAAAAGTCTTTCATGATGTGAGTCATTGGAAAAGATGACAATGCTTGATAAAGTGAAAAGCAGTAGAAAAAGAAGGATACCACAATACAGGTGGATTTATTCAGTCAAGGAAGCCATGGCTGCCCTGAGCCTGCAAGATGTGAGCAGGGAAGTTGGAGGTCTCTCATTCATAGGGTCACCATAAGTCAAAGTTCACTTGATGGCAAACGACAACAACAAATTTCATTCATTAATTCACTTACCCTATTAATACCCACCTCCCCCAAATACAGATAAGAACATACACAAAATGATTATTAATACCTAACTAAACTGTCAATAATATTGAAGCAATTTTACAATATGCACTACAATTGAGAAGAAGTCCAATAGGCCCAGTGCTTGAACTGTTGATGCTGAACTGTTGCCAAAACCAGAACTATGTAGACTTGTTCTGTCATTTTGACCGAAGCCCATTTAATGTGAATTAGCAATTTTTACTTACCAAGTACACCAGAGGATTTTCGGTCCAGGAGATGACCTGCTCCAATTTTCAGATGGGTGAATACTGGTCCAGAAACTGCATAGGAGAAAAAAATCAATACAATTGTGTCTCGGTTCCTGGGCACTGGTTCTTTAATGGGAAAATTTGGTGCCAGGGGCAGAACTCCATCAGCCCCAGATACCTTAGCCACTGGGATGAGGGGAAATACAGTCCAACGGCGTCTGGAGGGCCACACATTCCTTGCCCTTGTTTGAAAGTATATTTGGCTCCTGTCCTCATCCTCTTCACAACAGCTTTTTTCCTTATTTCTTACCTAAGGGATGGTCAGCTAACACAGGGACTTGTGTAACCGTCATGGTCAGTTCCTTTCCATCTTTTCCTTCCATGGTGCTAGGCAGAAAACGTACATGCTGTCGTGGTCGAGGCCGCTCTAATGCATTCAAGTCTAAGCACGGGGAATAAACCAAAAATCTGATTATTAATTTTTAAAAAATTATAACCAACTCTGATTAGCTTTGTTGAAATCTGTACATTTCTCATTTCTAGTTATTAGAATGAAATAACACAATCAAGAGGTACATGCACAGAAACTTATTTTTGCTTTCTAGTTATTAGAAATAAATAAATCAGTAAATGAAATAATCAAGAATTTACCATCCTAAGAGTTACATAAATAAATCTTTTCCATCTCAAGATTAAAGGCTGCAGACCTTCACACTGGGTTCCCTCCCATATTTTGTTAACAGTCCAGTTCCCATCAGCCCCAGCTGCCATGGACAATGATCAGGAATAATGAGAGTTGGAGTCTAACAATGAAATGACATGACATGAAATTATATGAAATGCCATGCCATGCCATGAGTTGAAATGACATGCCATGAAATGACATGACATAAGTTGAAATGATATGACATGAAATGCCATGACATGACAAGAAATGACATGAAGTGAAAAATGAATTGAAAAATGAATTGAAATAAATAGAACAAGCTCCCTCCTGAGGCAGAGAATTAAAGTTCTTCCATTGAAGGCACACAACCACCACCACAATAACCACAACAGCCAGAAAGGAGGCAGTTGGTGGACACAAACCTCTAGTTTTCAGCAGAACAATAACTGAAATGTATTAGAAAAAGAGAAGGGGGAAAGGCGAGGCTGTTAGGTAATGGAGTTGGGTGGGTGGGGAAGGATATTTAGGGTGCACCAAGGCAGAAAAGGCCTCAAAGCGCCCACCTTTGAGCAGCTGGGTCTCCACGGCGTCCCTCACGGCCTTCCAGGCTACTCCGGGGGGCTTATAGACGGAAAACAGCCCCTGCAAACGAGCCCTCGCCGACCTCATGGCGAAGTTTCCTCCACTTACAGTGTTTCCCTATGGGTGCAACCTCAATACGGCTCCGCTCCGTGGGCGTCGCCATTTTGGGTCCGTCGCCCAATATGGTCCCCTCCGGAAACAAAGAGAAAAGCGGAACCTTCCTCGCTCCTGCAGAACTTTATGACAGCAGCCTGCAAAATGGAACTGGGAAAAAATATATTGCTATTTGTAGTGAAGACAGTAAGAGTTAAGTGAGAAAAGTTTTATACATACTGGATGAACATGGGAATTGTAAATGTAAATATGTATGTTTGAAAATTATGTTTTATGACTATTTTGATATTGTTTAGTGTATTATGTGTTGTAAAAATAAACCTTAAAAAAATAAAGTACTGTATAATGCATTTTTTTTAAAAATGGAGGGTGATAGCAAGTTTATTTTGGAAAAAGTATGCTGGTTTGAGTGTTGGACTACAACTCTGGAGACCAGGGTTCGATTCCCAGCTTGGCCATGTAAACCCACTGGGTGAACTTGAGCAAGTCACACTCTCTCAGCCTCAAGGGAAGGCCATGGCAAACCTCCTCTGAACAAATCTTGCCAAGAAAACCCCAGGAGAGGTTTGCTTTAGGGTTACTATGAGTCAGAAACAACTTGTAGGCACACAGCAATAGATGCAGCAAGGCACATACTCTCAGCCTCAGACGATGGCCAATGCAATCCCCCCTCTGAACCAATCTTGTCCAAGGGGGAGAAAAACATGATAAAACGCCTTTGGGCTGCCATAAACAACTTGAAGGCACACAGCAACAGATGCAGCAAGTCACACTCTCTCAGCCTTAGAATGGCAGGACTGTAGAGTTGGGGTCATCCAGCCCAACCTCCCTGCTGATGCAGAAAAGTAAAGGGGATTACAATTAAATTTTGCAATGGCTATGCCATTCCCTCTTTCTCTCTCACTTTCTTTCTTTCTTTTTCTTTCTTTCTTTCATAGATTGCTTTGGAAGAGGCTCCCAACCAGTAGATGGCAATCCAGCTCCGCCAAACTCTGCTCTCATAAATAGCCTTTCCATTTCTTTTCCACGCCTCTTATTCAAGGGAGGTCCCAAAATGGATGTTGTTGTTTTTCCCCTCCCCTTTGCAACCCTAACTGCAACCAGGAAATGCATTGACCTTGGTTTTGCACGTTTCACACGTGCAGGGGTTTGATGCGTGTCAGCTTTCCCCCCGAGTCCTTGCAAAGAAACCCCATTTAAAAGGCTGCAAAGGATGCTGCTGCTTCCTGGGAGGAGGATGCAAAGTTTGCTGCTGGGGCTCAAAAACCCAAGAAGAATCCTCCATTCCTATGGGATTTTAGGCAAGTCTTTGGCATTTTTTGTGTCTTCTCTTAAATCCATCTTGGCCACACTGCAGAATTAATGCAGTTTGATCCTGCTTTAACTGCCATGGAATCCTGAGATTTGTAGTTTGCTATGGCACCAGAGCAGATGTCCTCCTTTTCCTGGATATGCCCTACATTTCAGTCTCCTATAAAACAATGCTTCCCCAGACTTTGGTCCTCCAGGTGTTTTCGACTTCAGCTCCCAGAATTCCTCACTGTTGGCCAATCTGGCAGGGCCTTCTGGGAGCTGAACTCTGAAACACTTGGAGGACGAAAGTTTGGAAATCCCTGATTGCAGATAATAACAGAATACTTAGCAATGCCTGAGTAACTTAGGTCCAAAACACGCTGCAGAAATAATCCAGTTTGAGACAGCTTTTAACAGTCCTGGCTCAATGCTGGGGAATCCTGGGAACTGTAATTCTATGAGTCATTAAAGACCTCTGATGCCACAACAAACTACCATTCCTAGGATTCCCTAGCATTGAGCCAGGGCAGTTAAGGCGATCTCAAACTGGATTATTTCTGCAGTGTGGATTGGGCCTTAGTTATCTAATAGCTTGTTGGAATCCCATTGATTTCTGCCCCATTTGAACCCACTGCTTGCTCAGGTTTGCCGGGCATCTACCTGCCTGTACTCAGGATGGGACTCTTCTTTCCACAGGTGCAAGATGCCAACTTTGCCATACCAGCCAGCAGTCCGAAGCCAAGAGCCCCGTGGAAGAGGAGATGTCTTACCCGCTGTATCCCGGCCACATCCCCACCAGCCCTTTGCAGAAAGTCCTCCTGGCGGCCGGCTCCGCTTTCATGGCTCTCTACGATCCTTACCGACATGGTGAGCTGGGTCCTTCCATGTTGGCAAGCTGACCATCCATACAGCGGGGTGGTACCCAGAGCATCTCTCATTTTTTAAAATACGGGGTGATTCAGAAAGAATGGTGCAAAACCGAATAAGCACAGCTTTACTTTTGCAGCATACAGGTGGGTGGTTTTGATTTTATTTTTATTTCTGGTTTTGCTGCCGTTGTCGCGATCAGAATTTGGCGTTGCAACGGCAAAGGTATGGCCCTGTGTGTTGCCCATTGATCCATTGTACAAAATAGCTCATGTATATCTGGAGAAAGCAGGAGCAAGGAGGGCCCCTTTCATTCTACACATGTATGTCATTTTCAACCTGGGATTTTCTTTTTTTTTAATATATATTTATTCAATTTTAATACAAATACATTGCCTTTAAAAATATACATACATGCATGCATACATACAAATCTAATCTAATCTTAACATCTTATTTCTGCATCACAATTCTTTTAACAATTTTCCCTAGTTCCGTAACTTCCTAACTTTCTTTCATAATTAATCTACTTCTCAGTTACAGCTTTGTTTACAGCCTTTTGTGCTCTTTCTATCCTCTCTATCCTTTTCCTTTACCTTTCTTCACCGTTTTCAATTTAGGGAGAGATATTGAGAATTCTCAGAATGCTCTGGTTGCAGTGATTCCCAAACTTCCAGATGTTTTGGACTTCAGCTCCCAGAATCCCTAACTGTTGGCCAGGCTGGCTGGGGTTTCTGGGTGACCTTGGGCAAGTCACACTCTCTCAGCCTCATCTGTGATGGAGTTCCCTTATGACGCTCCTGGAAAGTCTCTCTTATCCCTCGCTATTAACTTTCCCCATAAATCTGCAGATAGAACAGAGCGCGCATACTGTTTGTGCATTAATACAGAAGTGGAGGGGAAGAGGCTGCAGCAATAAAGTGCCAAAATCCAGGCAGTGACAATTTTTCATGGATGTCCCTAAAGTCAAGCGAGAACTAAAATAAAATCTTGCAGGGCGGTGAGGTCTCTGCTCACGATACGAACCAGCCAGCCATGCCCTTTTCCAGCATACTCTATATTCCATCCTAAGTCTCTTTATTTATTTCCCCCGCAGTCCCTTAAACAATCAGGCGACCAAAGCTACTAAGCATAGTCAGCCATCAATAATCGATATTTTTCTCCTTCTCTCTGCCTTGGTTGTCTTTCCGAAAACTTTCTTGTGGAGCCGCACACTTGGAGCCCGCTGAGTTCTCTTTCTTGCGTATGAATTGCGCCCCTTTGGGTTCAACGCCGGAGCTTCTGGTGTGCATTGGTTCCATATTGTGAGTTGTTTTTTCTACTAGCTTATTGTCTCCTTTTCACTTTTTCCAGATATGGTGGCTGTCCTTGGAGAAACGACCGGTTTCTTCGCTCTGAGGAACCTCAGGGAGCGGATGAAGAACGACCCGGAGGGATATCGGATCCTACAGTGAGTGAACAAGTTTTTCTTAGCCTCTAGCCAGGACCGGATCATCTTACACACTTTGGAGACAAGACATCTATTCAAGATCAAGGTCACCGATGCAGACAGGTTGCCTCTTCATAGACTCTTTAACCGCCTCTTTACACTTGGGAAGGTTTGAGGTTGGCATTTTAAACGTGCTTTAAAGACTGTAGAACACAATACAGGATTGCACTGTACGGCGTAGTCAAATTATGTATGGATTTTAAAACGTGCCAACATTTTTAATTTTTGTTGGTGTGTTTTTTCCTTATTGGGGTGCAAATAAATCTGTAGGTGGGGAAAAAAACCACCTCAAAAAATCCAGGAAGGTCTCAACCTGCTCAAGATGTGCAGAATGGTGATTGTTTGGGGACAATGAAGAAAAAAGAAATGTACACTCCATGCATTACACTCCATGAAAAATAATAATAATAATAATAATAATAATAATAATAATAATAATAATATCCCTTGTAGAGAGCGGCCTCGGATTCGTCTCTCCACACTGGATATTGCTGGACTTCGGACGCTTTCAGATGGGACCTTTGGACGGGAATATGTCCGCTTTTTGGATGATAATGTGAGTATGGCATGCGGTACGTACAAATCCTCCAGAGAGGATTTCCCTGACTAATTAATGAATTGATTAAGAATCTCCATCTTCTCTTTAAAAGCAAAAGAACATGCTTCTGGTCCTCTTGAAGGTAGCAGGGCAGGGAGGAATCTTGAAAAATGGCTTAGAAAGAGCAGGAGGGGAGAAAAAAGCCAAGATTTTAAAGCATTTCAGGGCAAATAGTATATTGGTACAGCTGCCCTTACCTTCCTGGGGTCTCCAAACTTGGGGACGAATTGATATTAATTGGTTTTGACCAAGAGCAAAACTGTATTAGAGGTATGATGATGGTTTGGGCGTTGGAGTAGGACTCGGGAAGACCAGGTTTGAATTCTCACTTGGCCGTGTAAACACACTGGGTGGCCTTGGGCAAGTCACACACTCTCAGCCCCAGAGGACGGCAAAGGCAAACCTTTGAGCATCTCTGCAAGATTAGGAGGGTGTTTTAGCTCCCCACCTTGAAGATTTTGGAGGGCCATGCTTCCCACTTCACCCCCCTCCACCACCAAAGCTGGAAAAATGTCCCCAAATGCCTCCCAACACAACACGCCTTAGGGTCACCATAAGTCAGAAACGACTGGAAGGCACACAACAATAACACAAACCCTCTAGGCCCAGAGGGTTTTAAGAATAGGAGGTGACTGGAAGAAATTTCTGGTTTATCTCCTTTAAAAAAAGAAAAAAGAAAAAGCTTCATCTGGACCTAAAATGGCCCTGGGAAAGCTCTCTGAAACATGCTAAAATGCCTTCAAGCTCCCTGGAATATATAGATACAGAGATATAGGCTTTGCAATGGCTCTGGGGGGCCGCCTGCTATCCACCGGCCAGACTTTGCCCACCCCTGTTGCAGATAGCAAACGTATGCGCGTCTCCCTTTTCCTTCTGGTTGGCAGAGGGTTTCTCCGGACACAAGGATGCCAGCCAGATTTGTTGATGACGAAGAACTGGCTTATGTTATCCAGAGGTACCGAGAGGTCCACGATCTGATGCATACCCTCCTCGGCATGCCCACCAATATGCTTGGTGAGTTTTCTCATAACTCTCCTGCCCACTGCTGGGGTTTTGCAAAAGCAGGTGCTTTTCAAAGGTTAAACCTTGGAAAGAGAGCAGCGCACGCTTTTCAAGGAGTGCAGGACCACCCTTTCCCACTTCCAGGAGAAGACATTCACGCTCTCTCTTTTTGGGCGAGGAAAAAGGGCAACCCAAGGAGTCTGAAGGGACCGAGGGCTACAAAAAGAGACCCAGTGTAGACAGTCACACCGCTTTACACATCCCTTGGGGCCAGATTCAGGACTTTCTGGTTTACTGTATGCAACTCTGTGTAGCCGACACCGACGAGACCTTTGCCTCGAGGTTAAAACGGGAGGCCGAGTCCCTTTTCACCTCCTTTCCGGAGTATCACGAGCGTTGGAGCTGGAGGCAGAGGGGGTCCAGATTTGACAATCCGGTTGGGAAACAGGGCATGTGGAGGAGGCACCGGGCCTTGGGCAATCTGGCCTGACCCTTGAAAGCCTTCTAGGTTTGCAATGGGAAGAGGGAAGGGTGAGTCACCACTCCTTGCATTGCCTTTTATCGACACTTCTCTATTGACTGAAAGTGCAAGAAGTGCTTGCAGGGGGCTCTGGGGGTTATTTTTAGGGGCTGAGATGCCTGACCCACGTATTCGCTTCCCATGCCTGTTTAGAGACATGGGCTTTCCCTGCCTCTCCTCCTTCCCAGCCATTTCTTCTGGAGAAGTCCAGCAAGTTTCCTGCTTGTGTCTTTCATCAGAAATTCCTTTTTCTCCCCTGTCTGTTTGCTTTCAAAACTAAAACTCCCAGAGGTCTCGGGACCACATCCTCACGCCTATGCTAGACCTAAGAAGTCTGATCTTAGGCTTTGGAACTCCCCTCTAGGGAAGGAAGGAAGGAAGGAAAGAAAGAAAGAAAGAAAGAAAGAAAGAAAGAAAGAAAGAAAGAAAGAAAGATGGTTTCCTCCTCACTCTCTTTCCCCCCAAAATGGAAACGCTCCTATTCAGCCAGGCTTTAGGAATTGACTTTGAAAAGCTTTTAATGGTGTGCTGTCATGTTGTTTTTTTATATTCTGTCTTGAAATTAATTTTAAATGTTTCAACTCTGTAGTGTTTGTGTGTGTCTGTGTCTGTGTGCATGTACATATGGTACTGGTTTTAATAATTTGTGAGCTGCCTGGAGTCCCAATATTGGGGGAAAGGTGGTATATAAAGGTATATAATAATAAGGATGACAAACAAGGTTAACCAGGATCTCTCTCCATTTTGTGAGAGAGGTAAGATTGTCTTCCATCCCTTGTTGCTTCTTCCTAGGGGAGGTCACAGTCAAGTGGTTTGAGGCCATCCAGACAGGCCTGCCCATGTGCATTCTGGGAGCAGCGTTTGGCCCGGTCCGTCTAAATGCCCGGTACGTTTCTCCAAGCCAAGAATGGCGATAGTCCAGGAGATAGATCGTGTGGTAGCTGGGCCTGAAAGAAGTGAATTGTGTTTCCCAGAAACAATTTCCTCAGTCCATTGAGCTCTTCAGTAACACCTTATCCTTGGAAATACACAGATCAATGCACTGTAATATGACTCAAACTGACAAATATGGGTGTAACCAAAATATACAAGATTATAAAGCAATATCAAACTGAAATTCCAAAAAGCTTTGGAAAACCGGGAAGTTTTTAATGGAGATTTAGAAACAATGAGGGAAGGAGGAGTCTGCAAAGGTTTAGGGAGAATCTGGAGCAGTGAGTGAAAAAGGCCCAAGCTGAACCAAAAGAGGGGAAACTTTTGGAGGAGTGAGAAGTGTAAACCTTTTATTTCTCTGACGCTCTTCTTCTGTCCATCTCTCCATCCAGGAAGCTACGCATCCTGACCTCTGAGCTCATCCCATGGGCTGTTAGAAGTGGAAACAGTGCCAAATGTTTCTTGAACTTTTATTACGAAGAGCGCTGGGACCAAATGGTGGAATCCCTTCGCAACGAAATTGGCATCTTGCCGCCCCCAGCGGTTCAAGTCTGAGCTGTTTTGCCAAGAACAAGGAGAAGAGTTTCATCAAACAGATCTGGTGTGGCAGCTAAAGGAGAAAGGAACTTCGGGAAATTAAACTTATCTTGTGCCGGATCAGCAGCGGGGCATCAATGGTTTGTCCAGCCGAAAGATTAACCAACTCTTCAGGAGTACTTAATGTCCCCTATTTCATATAGGACTACAAGTGTAGTGAAAATGAAGTCTATTAAAATGTGAAGTGCATTCAACAACAACACATAATGGCATAGCTCCCAGCTGGTCCCCGAAAACCTTCAAGGGACATTTTCCTCCTCTCTCCCCATCCCTTCCTCCTCATATGTTGTGCTTCCAAGGTACTTTTTAACTAAAGAGCAGGAGATAAACACCTTGAATAGGGAAAGAGAGCACTGAATCCTGTTGGGAATCCTAACTGCATAGTCCCTTAGAGTCATCTGGGTCCGCAATTTGGCAAATCCAGTGGCTCTCCTGTTCTTGTGTGGACTGGCAATAGGCCACAATTGCACCGATAGTTGGACACGAAAAAGGCAGCAGGTAAAAACAGCCAAGACAAATAATACCAAAACTCAGTGCTACAGAAGAGAAGATTTAAACCTCTTAAAATGCAGGTTATATGGAGTTTTAATTTAATACTTCCTAGGAGGATTCCCCAGCTTTGCATGGGTTAGAAATAGCGTCTCAACCTTCTTTTTTCCACCTGTGGCCTTTGGTCTCTTGCGATAGCCCTAAAGGAGCTGGCGCTCTCCATTCCTCTAGGATATCTCCCATTCAGACCTTGCATTGGATCTTCTCTGTGCCATGCTTGGAGATGTCAATCGTTGCATTCCCATCAAAAACAAAAGGAGGAATTAACCTCCACAGCTATATTGTATTTGGAAACCTGGATGTTCTACTTCCAGACAATATTGAGATATGCCTCTGTTGGGTTTAGGCAATGGTCAAAGGCAAGGCATCTCAGCAGCCTCATTGCTGACCAGTTTGGGATATTGGGAGGAATTCTGTAGCAACCATGATATCTGAGCCACAAATTAAAGATTGGCTTTCTGCCCTCAAAGGAGTCTTGGAGTCATTATGTCATTACATTTGCTTAATGTAAACTCTGGCTGCTTCTCTAAAAAGCACTCAGAAATTCTGCTGACCAAAAGTCACTCCCGGAGCTGTCTAAATATGCCTGCTCTCCGAGGCTTTAAGGATACTCTATGCTTAATCTGAAGAAGTGGGTTTATATCTACGAAAGCTGATGGTAAAATAAAAATCAGTTAGTCTTAAAAGTGCTGACACGTCCTGCCTCCTCCTCCTCTTTATATTACCATTTTTTTTTAGTTTCCTTGGTAGTTCCTCGCGGGAACTTAACTACACAAGTCTTGACAGTCTTGATCATTTTTGGGGGTGGCTTGGTCTCTCTAGTCTAGTCTTTGGGAGGGTTCAGTCCCTTGCCCCTCTTCAGGATCCATGTGCAACCTTCATTTATTTGCATTAAAACCAGGCCATGGTATTTGCCAGTTCTGTGCCACCCAATCCGGAAAGGCAGGTTCAGACACATGCAGCCCTTTGCTGCAAAACTAGTCCACAAATACTGGTCCAACTGGTTACCTGTTTCACTCACAAGATTTAATTAAAATTGCCAAATGGGGTTCTTTGCAATATCACTGTCTCTTGGTCAGTAGTCACTTTGCTGATCTTAAGCTTTAGATAAACTGGTCACAGAGGATGCTTTTGGCATTTCCATGGGCATTTATTCTGAATTATTTCCCCCTCTATTGCATCTGAGTTTGGGTCTCCAGCCACGGATAATGCAACTTAGATCAAGCGACGTGAATTTTAATCTGTAAAAAGCTGGTATCACAAGAAATCTGTCTTTGAAAAGTTCACGGCACAAGAAATCTGTTTTTAAAAAGTGGAAGGCATCTTGTTTCTGCTGTGGTGGAATGAAGATAGCTTTTTGAAAAAGCAGAACAAACTGGAAGTGTCCTATGAATCGGAGGTGAAAAAAGAGGCTGGGTTTCAGGATTTATAAAAGGGGTTTTAGTCCACAAAGTAGCCCAAGATACTGGGCCACTTTCTCCATCACTTGCCATATTGGGCCACTTTTCCCATCAACTTGCTATACTGGGCCGCATTCTCCTTCACTGGCCACCTTGGGCCGCTTTTTCCATCATCCTCATCCTTGCTGGTCCCTTTGCTCCTAAGACCCACGTTGCAAAACTGGCTTATAAGCCACGCTTTGGCAAATGGAGCAGAGGCGAAAAGTTCCCTTCTGGTTGACAGCTCTGAAACCACAAAGAGGAACGGACCCAAATAGATTAGACCTCCGGCATCTTGACCTTCGTGCTTCTTCCGAAAATGCAAGACTGCTGTTTTTGCCTCCCTCCTCCCCAGTGTGTTTTCTACTTTGGTGGGAGTTGAGCAAAACATTTCCTGGATTTCGTTTTTGCCAGCGGAAAGAGAGAAAGGAAGGAGGCGATCTAGCCTTTGCGAGGAAGGAAGTTGCAAACCTTGGGAGCAGCCACCAAGAACTCCCTTTGTTCCTAGTTGTTGTTGTTATGGTTGTGGAACAGCGCTTTGAGTGCGAGAACTATGACTCTAGAGACCAGGGTTCGACTCTCGGCTCAGCCACAGAAACCCACTGGGTGACCCTTGGGCAAGTCACACTCTCTCAGCCTCGGGGGAAGAGCCGTGGCAAACCTCCTCTGAACAAATATTGCCAAGAAAACCCTAAGATAGGTTTGCCTTAGGGCCACCCTACATTGGAAACAACTCGAAAGCACAACGACAAGAACACCTAACTATCTATCTATTTCTGCCTCGATTTTGCAAGAAATTGTGAGTCTGAGGAACTGACCAAAGCGACAGGGAGCATTAGATGAACTCATTAATTAATAATAGTCAGAGAATGGCATGCTCATTTATCCTTAATAATTACAATAATGTTTGCAAACATTGGCTTCGTTTGCAGTAATTCAAGTGAGCTTTAATAATAAGAATTAATAATAAAACCTGGCAGCCAAAAACTGGCAGATTTTCGGTGCGTTTTAATGGAAGGTCAGGAATGGGGAAGCCTGTGCCCCTCCAAATATGTTTGGACTCTAACTCCCATCATCCTCACTCAACAAGAACAAGAGCTGTGGGCGATGGGCCTTGTAGTCCACAATATCTAGGCTTCCCACTTTTCAGGAAATGCGCCTTTGCTTATCTTTATTTGGGAAAAGCCGCTGAAGATCACGACAATCGACAAAGCCTGAGGATCCTAGAAGGATATTGTCAAACAAGGAAATTATAATGTTTGTCAACAAGGGAATGGCCCTAAAAGAGATAAAAGCAAAGTCTCTTTGAATTAAAGGGTCGGTTTCTCTCTTTCTCTCGGCAAACACGACTAATCCTAGCTGCGTAACCGAGAAGAGTTGGCTTAGATTTAAAATTTAAGAAAAAGAGGTTTTCAAACCGTCTCCAATCGTTACTCTTGCCAAGAAATAATACTGTATTATTATTATTAAGAATAAAAATACACTTAATACGAAAGCAGTTGTAACTGCAGCCATCTGTTGCTGTGTGGATGGCTTCCAGAGAACTCACAAAACATTAAATTAACTCATTCATTAATAAATAGAGAATGGCATGCTCACTGATCAATAATAATTTAATAATAATAATAATAATAATGTTTGCAAATGCTTGCTTAGTTTGCAGCAGTTTACGTGAGCTATAATAATAATAATAATAATAAAGCTTACTTGAATTGCTGCAAACTAAGCAAACATTTGCAAAACAAACATTTACTATTATGATGACACTGATGATGCTTATTATTAGTAGTATTATTATTGATAAATAAGCATGCAAGATCTGACTGTAAATCCCTTTTCCTTCCTTATAAACCCCTTTGATGGCCTTCCTCCCCCCCCCCAAAAAAATCTTGCTTTTTAAATTTATTTTAATTTAATTAATTTTTTTAGGAAGACATTGCAAGGCAAAAGCTGTTCCCTGGCCTTTCTCCCCCCCCCCCCTTGCTTTTTTATTTTAATTTATTTTTTAGGAAGGAATTGCAAGGCAAAAGCTATTCCCTGGACTTCTCCCCCCCCCTTCCTTTTCATTTTATTTTATTTTAGGAAGGAACTGCAATACTAAAACTGTTCCCTGGACTTCCCTTTCCCCCCCCCCCCTTTGCTTTTTTAATTTAATTTAATTTAATTTAATTTAATTTAATTTTTATTTTTTTAGGAAGGAACTGCAATGCTAAAAACTGTTCCCTGGACTTCCCCCCCCCTTCCTTTTTAAATTTAATTTTAATTAATTTATTTTTTTAGGAAGCAACTGCAATGCTAAAAACTGTTCCCTGGACTTCCCTTCCCCCCCCCTTCCTTTTTAATTTAATTTTAATTTTATTTTAGGAAGGAAGTGCCATGCTAAATAAAAGGTGCTCCTCGCCGTTTCATTTCCCCCTGCCTTTTTTTCCTTTTTTAAGAAACGGGGATTTCTGCTTGTGCTGCTTTTTTCCCTCCCAGCAGTCCCCAAAATGCGACTCTGGTGGGACTCGAACCCACAACCTTTGAATGCCTCCTCGGCCGCTTCGCCTTTGCGCTGCTAGAAGTCCAATGCGCTATCCATTGCGCCACAGAGCCTCCTGGGCAGAAGAGGCAGCCAGGAGCCGCCTTCCCTTGCCTTGCCTTTTCCCATTCCTTTTCCCTTTCCTCTTTTCCTTCAAGAAAAGGACACTATAAACTAAGCATGCAACAAAATAGCCTTTTCTCCTTCCTTCTGTTTTGGCAGCTTTTTCTTTCCATCATTCTTTTATTTTAATTTAATAATAATAATAATAATAATAATGTAATAATAATTTTCTTACAACCTGGCTCTTTGGCTTCCACTTGGGAGACATAGGTAATAACTTTCTCAATGCAACATTTTATATTATATTATAGCATAGTATTTTATTTTATTTTATTTTATTTTATGGGGGAGGAAATAAAATAAAATGATGCCTGGATCTAAGGAGTCCATCCCTTCTTTCAGGTGGAGACTGGGCAGACTGGAAGCCGAAAAAACAAAAACAAAACCCAAAACTGGGGGATAAGGAGAAAAAAAAGGAGAGGAAAAGTCAAGCCCAAAAGAGCTCTCTTGGCTTGCTTGCTTTCTTTCTCTTGGTTCCACCACGTGGAGAGGAAAAGACTACACTTCCCGGCGTGCTTTGCGGCTTTGCGAGTTTGTGAGTGGGCTCCCTCTTCAGGGCGCTGGTAGTATTGCGGCTCTCCTGAATCATTCCCCTTTACTGCAAGTGAGTGAGTGAGTGTGAGCGGGCTCCCTCTTCAGGGCACTTTTGGTATTTCGGCTCCTGCGTCATTCCCCTTTGCTGCAAGTAAATGAGCGGGCTCCCTCTTCAGGGCGCTGCCGGTATTGCGGCTCTCCTGCACCATTTCCCCATCCTCAGCATCTTCTCTGCATTTCTTGGGGAATATTTCTTCTTGCATGTTTTTTGCAAAAGAGGGAGGGCAGTTCAGGTGGAAAAGAGGAGGAGGAAAGGCTCCAGTGAGCCAGCGAGGAGGAGCTGGCCTGATCAGGAGATCTGTGGGAGTCCTTCTTTTTGCAATCCGGATTAAAGAGGAGTGGAAGAGGTGTCTGCTTTGCATTTGACAGAGGTTGGCCCAACAGATTCTTTTTGGTGCTGGATCCGGATGCTGAGGTTTCCTTGGGATGTGGAGCAAGAAGCATCGGTAGCACCCAGGAAGGCAGGAGGTGGGTACAGTGTGGACGCCCAGGTACCAAACTGGGGTAACATCTGGAGGAGGAGGAGGAGGAGGGAGTCTGGGGGAGGAAGAGAAAAGGACAGGAGAGGGGGCATTTCTCCAAGAAATGGAGACACCCATGACCTTTTTCTCCTCTGTGCTCTGGATGGAGGTCGAATTTGCACCCAGGTCCACTCTCTTGTGGTCTGCATGTGGATCAGATTCGCACCCAGGTCCACTTCCCAGCTTTGTCTTGTAGCTGTGTGCCTTCAAGTCATTGATAAGGGGATCCTGTCATGGGGTTTTCTTTGCAAAATTTGCCCAGGGGAGGTTTGCCATGGCCTTCCTCCGAGGCTGAGAGAGTGTGACTTCTTGCCCATGGTGTCTTGATGGCCCCTGAAGTCTCTTCCAATTCTAGGATTGTGTGCCTTCACACCATTTTCAACGTATGACCACCTAAAGCGAATTTTATTTGCAAAATTTGCTCAGAGGTGGTCTGCCATGGCCTTCCTCTGAGGCTGAGAGAGTGTGACCTCTTGCCCAAGGTGTCTTGATGTCCCTTGAGGTCTCTTCCAGTTCTAGGGTTGTGTGCCTTCAACCCATTTTTGACTTATGATGACCCTAAAGCGAATCTATCCTGGGGTTTTCTTGGCAAGATTAGTTCAGAGGAGGTTTGCCATGGCCTTCCCCTGAGGCTGAGAGAGTGGGACTTGCCCAAGGGAATCAACCTCCAAAAAGGGGGGGGGGGAATTGTGACATACACATATTTCCAAAAGCTGCAGGAAGGCAGGCCCTGTCTCTTAGTTTTAGGAGTAAATCTAATGGATGACTTCAGGAAAAGTCCGCACGAATGTAGGCTCTTTCCCCATCCGCACCCCAATTTTTCTCCTTTTTCTGCTGGAGAAGATGGAAGCCAAAGGCATAATCTAGGAAGGAGAGAGAGAAAGATTGCTGCAGTCTCGGCGTGTGCTGCGATATCAAATTGTTGGTGTCAATCTTGCATCTAAAAAGTCAGAATTTAATGGGTTTGGGCTCAGCAATCTCTATGGTGTCAAAGGAACTCGTGTTTTCATCTTTGGGGAAAGTGCAGAGGGATGCAGGTTAATGCCGAAAATCTCAAAATAGGATTTTTTAGGAGGCCAGCTTTCTGTGGATGGTTATTTATCTGTCATCTAATCATCTGTCGACGTATGGCGGCCCCACAAATTTCATAAGCTGATATATATATATATATATATATATATATATATATATATGTATGTATGTATCAATATTCTAACTATATATATATATATATATATAGCATAATTTCTAGGGCACTTATCCCAAAATAGTGACTGACAGCATGAAGGAATATCTGAAAATCTCATGATTGGAGACTCGAGTGTATCAAGGGTTTAAAGACACGTGTAAAATAAGAACAGTATCCTAACAATGTTTAGCAAACAAAGATTAGGAAAGGTAAAAGAAATTAAAAGTTTTGCAGATATAAGAAATGTTATATGCAGAATAAGCATAGACATAATATATGAATTTATAATGGTCACAAGAACAGTCTTGAGATACAGAAGAAGTTCATAAATAAGAGAGAGGAAGGAGAAGGAGAATAAAACAGGAGACAAAAGGAGAGATATGTATATATAGTTGTATACGAAAGAAATGAAAGTGGAATAAAACAGGTAGAAATTTACTCAAGGGCAGCGGTATGTGTTTCTAAAATAGATTTGAAAGATTACGACGGTATTGTTTGTGTAGAAGATTGGTGGGATGTGTAATGTTATATGCACAGCATGTGTTTAGATGAAGTACAGGATCTGAGTATGTGTGGATCAATAAAAATAATTAAAAATAAAATAAAATAGTGACGGACAGCAATAGAGTAATAATAGACCTAAAACAAATAACACGGAGTATTCCTTATAGTTTCCATGATGGAAAGGGAAGAGATGTCACTTTTGATGCCTCTGGCAACGTACAATGTTTCCGGATGGGAATTTGTGTGGCCTTCCGGTTGGACTGCAACTCCCAGCATCCTCTAGTCAGCGTAGCTCCTGGGGAGGGATGCTGGGAGCTGCAATCCAAATGAGGATGCAGGAGCAAAGGAATATTTTCTCGGTCTTCTCCCAATGTTCAAATATCTCAAATGGTTCCAGGGAAATTGCTTTATGCATGCAGTACCTGCACCAACATTTCTTTTTTTGCGCGGAAAGCGTTTGTCCTTGTATTTTCCTGGGTGGAAAACATATTTTCTGCAGAGGAGACTTAATTTTGGTGCAGGGAAAAAAGCAAAACTTCAACAACAGAATAATGATCCAGGACATTTTGAGAGGGTCAGAGACTGAAAGAATATTGCACAAAAGGCCTGTGTTCTTCTTCTTCTTCCTGTTTTTCAATCAGGAAACGAAGAATTGAGAATATTCATTCCACCAGAATGACTTACTTCCCCAGAATCTCATTCCTATGTTTCAATTTATGGTGAATTGTTTAACCCAAAGTTTCTCCCGGTTGGATTTGGGGCAGAAGACTTGGGTTTTGTGGCTCACACCTTTCACCTCCCTGGCTCAGACGTCTTTATTTCTGGGGGTTGGCGCATGGGGAGATGGCCAACCCTTTGGGTGCCGCTGAAGCATCCTTATCTCTTGGCAAGCACAAGGTGTCCTTTTGGGTTTGGTTCCCAGCGAAAACAGTGATGAAAGGGGGAAGGATAAGTCAACCTCTATTGTTGCTGGATGATTTTGCAAGCATTGTGGGTCTGTACAAACTGCAGAAAGAAGAGGAGCGAGACACCCTACCAGGGGCCTTCTGGGTGCTTCTGTTGGAGGATTGCATCTCCCATTACCCCCGGCCAGCAGAGCCAGGGAGGAGGGACAATGAGAGCTGCAGTCCCACAACATCCAGAAGGCCTGATGAGTCTCACCATGGCAGAAAATGAAGGACCGGGGCTTGGGAATGTTCCTTGCTTGGACTGCAACTCCCAGAATCCCCAGACAGCACGGAAACTGTAGTCTAGAAAAGAGATGTTCTTAAGCCCTGAAGAAAGCTACTTGCCTGCCTCCTTCCTTCCTTCCTTCCTTCCTTTATGCCTTCCTTCTGTCCTTCCTTCCTTCCTTTTTTCCTTCCTTCCTCCTTTTATGACTTTCTTCTATCCTTCCTTCCTTTATGTCTTCCTTCTGTCCTTCCTTCCTTCCTTTATGTCTTCCTTCTATCCTTCCTTCCTTTATGTCTTCCTTCCTTTCTTCCTCCCTTTCTGTCTTCCTTCTTTCCTTTATGTCTTCCTTCTATCTTCCTTTTTTCCTTTTCCCCTTCCTTCTTCCTTCTTCCTTCCTTCCTTCCTTTTTTCCTCCCTTCCTCCCTCCCTTCCTTCCTTTCTAAATCAGGGATAAGCTGTAACTCTGAAGACCAGGGTTCGAATCTCAGCTCAGCCATGGAAACCCACTGGGTGACCTTGGGTCAGTCACTCTCTCTCAGCCTCAGAGCCTCATGAATAACTTTCCCCCTCTTGACCACACTCTGATGTCTCTTGGCCTGCTTTTCCTCTGGGAGGCTGTGTCCTGAAAGCGCAAAGAGAGCGGCTCTTTGCCATGGCGGCATTGTTCGTGCAACAGGGGAGAAGCTGCCATACCGGTTTTTGGAAGGTTTGATTCAAACTCTGATAGCTGTCTGTAGGTGGAGGTGCCTCTGCCCTCTGGAAGAAGATGGAAGGAATGATGCCAGAGGAAAGGAAAAGACAGCAGGCAGGGAATGGGGGAAAGAGCAGGATTTTGCACTTTAAGAGACCAAGATTCCTTTCCATCTCCTCTTCCCTTGCTGAATTAATTCCTTGCAAACTACTGATGCATTTTGAGCTCATTTTGCAGCAACTTGAACTTGATGATGAAGAGGGAAAGTGGGAGGAGAAGAGAGAAACTGGGACACTTTAAAAACAGATGAAAAAAGTGGGATGGCAAAGGATTAAACAAGGATTGTTGTGTGCCTTCAAGTCGTTTCCCACTTATGGCAACCCTAAGGCCAGCCTGTCATGGGGTTTTCTCGACAAGTTCTTCAGAGGGGGTTTGCCATTCCCGTCCCCTGAGGCTGAGAGAGTGTGACTTGCCCAAGGTCAGCCCGGTGGGTTTTTACATGGCTGAGCCAGGATTCGAACCCTGGTTTCCAGAGTCATAGTCGCAATGGTAAACCTCCGCTGGACAAATCTTGCTGAGAAAACCCCAGGGTTGGTTTGCCTTCGGGTCACCATAAGTCAGAAACTTGAAGGCACACCGCAATAAATTGTTTTTAACTTGTACTGTATTAAATTTGTTCTTAGATACCTCAAGTCCCTATATCAGAGATGGTAATAATAATAATAATAATAATAATAATAATAATAAGCCAGCTGGCCTTCCTGAGGCCCAGACTAGATGTGGTGTCATCCACAGAATTGGAATTGGTTCAAATGACTTCTTTTTTAAATGATAGCAGACCAAGGTCTAAATCCAATTGTAGTAAGTAAACCCATTAGCAAGTAAGTAAACTCGATGTGAGTAAACCCATTTGATTGTGTGTTAATACACACACACACATGTATGCTACATACACACATACATCTATTACCCCATGTACTCTAGGTAGTCCTTTGAGCATTAGGCTGTGACTCTGGAGACCAGGGTTTGAACCCTGGCTCGGCCCTGAAACCCACTGGGTGACCTTGGGCAAGTCACACTCTCTCAGCCTCAGAGGATGGCCATGGCAAACCCCCTCTGGAGAAACTTGCCAAGAAAACCCCACAACAGGTTGGTCGCCGTAAGTCGGAAACGACTTGAAGGCACACAACGACAACTCTGGGTGGCATTTGGGGCAACCTCTTCTTCAGACTGAGGGCCAAGGGGCTTCCAGAAGGCATGGATGGTGGCCATAGGGCACCTCTAGCCTTTTCCTCACCTTGACTGATGTACTGACTTACCTTTCAGGGGATGCTTCAGGGAGGGCTAGACTAGATGGCCTATGGTACCCTTTCCAAATGTTATGCTTCTGTGACTCTATGGATGTCCCTTAAGTTGGGCCTAGGAGATAGATCTAGACCCTTAGTCCCGACTGGGACCATGGCATAGGGGCATTGAGAGGGGGAATTGCATTGGGAAAAGCCACAGAGGATGCTCCAGAAATCCCAGAGCCCTCAGTGTAAGGCTCTGGAGCCTTGTTTTTAGGTGAAAGGCTGACTTGGAGCAGGAAAATGCAATGCTTTCCCATTGCCTGAAGGCGCAGAGGGAGCGGCTCCAGCAAATGATGCAAGAGTCGTTTTCGAAGGCGGTGGGCAAGGTCTGCAGATAGACTTGTGTTTCCTCCAGGAGAGGCTTGGTTCAGTGTGTAAATGGCTATTGCACTCCCATCAGAAGCGTTGTGTGGGAAGCCATGATCCCACAACTTGTTCACATGCAGCGTCTCTTGAACCTTGGCTCTTGATTTCAAGTTTAAAGGCCCCAGGATCATGGAGAGCATGCCTTTTGGGTGTGTGTGTGTGTGTGTGTGTTGTTTCTCTTTGCCTTCCAGGTCACTTCCAATTCTGGCGATGCTGAGTGAGAGATTTCCATGAGCCCCGCTCAGGTCTTGCAAACTCAGAGCCGCCTTGGCTTTCTTTTCTGAGTCGATCATGATGTGTCCAAAGTAAGACAGCCCCAGTTTAGTCATGTTGGCTTCTAGGGATAGTTCAGGCTTTGCTCTCAGAGAGATGTAGTTCTCTTTTTGGCTGCAAATGTATTCATAGGACTCTTAGCCACATCACATTTCAAGGGAGTTGATGTCTTCACTGCCTGGCTTTCACAATCATACACAGAAGTTGGAAATACAAAAGCTGGGATGATCCTGACTGTGATATTTAAATACAGTGTTTGCACATTTGAGGATCTTATCTCAGTCTTTCCTAAGTGGCTTTGCAAGTCTTCACCTTCTCAACTAAAATCCATTTTGATTTGTGACTCAGCCAAGGTATAGCTTGACCATTGTGGGACTGGGAGGACACCAGACTACAATCTCCATAATCCCCTGGGTGTTGTAACCTTAAAGGAATGCTTCTGAACTCTGCTGGGTTTTCCGTACATGCATCCAGACCAGAGGTAGATCAGCTCTACCTAGTTTTGATACCACTTTCATACCACTTTAACTCATCCTAAGGTATCCTGACATTTGCAGTTTGGTGAGGGACTTGGCCATGGGGGTATCCACACGGCACAGTTATAGCCCTTTGGTACCACTTTAACTACCATGTCTCAGTACCGTAGAACCCTGAGATGTGTAGTTTTGAGGGACTTAGTGACTCTCTACCAGGACTATACCCTAAAACTTTCTGGCGGAGACTTCCGTATCCCTCACCAACAGTAGTAAAGCACAGTCTCAACCATGTCTATTCAGATATCTGCTCATTGTGCTTTACTCTCACGAAGGCCCATCTTTGGAGCAGCAGTCTTACATTTGCAAGATCCGGGGCAATTGGCGGCTCTAATAGTGACTTTCCTCTGGGTTGGAGTGGGAACTTTACAAGAGTTGCACCCTTTTTTGGGGGGGGGGGGAGAAAGTTCAGCACCATGGACAGCTCTTTTCAAGTCCAGACATGATGCCTTCCCCTGGGAGCTTTCCAAGGTGCTTATGCAAGAGTAGATTTCCGAGGGGGCGGAATAAAAGTTGCCCAAGGTGTTTTAGAGCAGTTGCCCATGGGGTTTCACCCTGATCCCTCCCAACAGGTTCGCCACCTTGGATAGTTCATTTGGATGCCAAAACAGATCCACTCGCCCCATTGCTCTAGAACCCCTGGTCCGCCACCGGGGCTGTTCTAGAACCCGTGATCAGGATGTGTGTTCCCTGTTCTTCTGGGAAGCATCATGACCATTTGATCCACTGTTCTGCAGCCATGCATCCTCATTGCCTCTCTAATGCTGGAGCATGCAGAGTGCACCCAGGAGTGCCTTTGGGTGATAGTGGATGGACCGGCTCTGCAAAGGGACGATTCTGGTGGAGGTCTGGGTGCCACCCTTCTCTGTCCCAAAGGGCAATACCTTCAGCGCAAATTCCATCTAAAGCCCAAAGGATGTGAATTTTTTCAAGCAGCTCCATAACGGTTCGGTAAACACTGGTTGCATTGTAAGACCAATGGAGGCATCCTGCCGAGGTTTTCCTGAAGCTCAAGGGAGACCTTTTCTGAGCCAAGGGGATTGTGTGCAACTTGGCCCTTTCATGGCTGCCTTCATCGAAAGCTTGGATGCCTGAGTAGTCCAGCTTTTTGCTGAATAGCCTTGGCGTGAGAAGCATCTGGAAAACGCTGCATCAAATACTACAAATAAATATTTATAAACACTGCCTCCTGACCTCCCCGCGCTTCCTTTCCACTCTTTAACTTCCTGTCTCTCTCAGCGGCATCAAAGCGTAAACAGATAGGCAGAAATAAACTTGGATGCCGACTTTGGCCAGAAATCATGGCTGGGGAGGGAAAAAAATCAAGCTCCTTGGGATATTTTGTATGAAACCTCCAGGAACCTGTCAGCTTTCTGTAGCATCCTCTGACCTGTTTCAGTGGGTTGCATACCCTCCAACGTTTCACAAATGAAAACCAAGAGATGTGTGACCCAGCACAAACTTTTAAGGGGGGGGGGGTAATAGTGTTAGTTACATTGTTTGTAACTTATTGTATGACTCGTTTTTATGTATTGGTTTTTACATGTAAGCCGCCTTGATAATGACAGCTAATGGTGGGATATAAATAAATAAATTATTATTATTATTATTATTATTATTATTATTATTATATAAAATCTTATCAAGAGGTTGATGGCCATCTGTCAGGGATGCTTTAATCGGGATTTCCTGCATGACCATCCAGGGGGTTGGACTGGATGGCCCTTGTGGTCTCTTCCAACTCTATAATTCTATGATTCTATGATTCTAAGTGAATGCAGAGGTACCTATAAGCTCTCCTATTGCATCTGTATTTTCACTTCCCTACTTTAGAAACAAAATCTGTGGAACTACATTGGAAGGTAAAGCATGCATCTCTACATAATACTCATATATATATATATATATATATATATATATATGCAGAAACATACATGCCTACAAGCTTGAGATGCAGAGAATCAGATGTAGTAGGACAGAGTTGGGAGGAAGGCAAACCACTTCTCCCATCTTTTTATCATTTAGTCTTCCTTAAATACGAAGTTTCTTACAGACACAATGCGTACTTAGAAATGCTCTGCATGCCTTTGGTGTCGCTTACTCGCAGTAAATGTGCGGTGTCGCCAACTGGTATGAAATTTTGCATATTTTAATTTATTCTTGCAAAAAATAATTACTCGCATGAAAATGTTAACATTCGTTTCTTGGGGAGGAGAAATACTTTTGCACCAAAAGACCCCCCAAAAAATCTATTATTCAACACAAATGATTTTTTTTTCACACGCAAAGGATTAAACCCCCAAGGTGCAAAAAGAAAACAAAACAAAACAATGCAAAACAACCCAGCAATACTCTGTTCAACTCGTCCACCCAGGAGCAAACTTTTCAATGGGTGCCTTCTTGAATGAAAGACTGAAATAACGCGATGTGCGTGTCTCTCATTACAAGAACGCCAAGCAGGCAAATTCAACCCCAGGCCTTGATTTGCTTGGCTAATAAATAATCCGTGTTTCAACAGCTTGGATATGTACTTTTAACAATACCAAAGTCCTGCCCAAGCTGGGATCTGAGCCAAGGCTACCACCGTTGTTGGCCTGTTGCTCAGAGTTTTATGGGGAAAGAAGGAGGATTGATTGTTTTGCAAAAGGTTCAGGGGAGCAAATGGGAAAGATATGGGGGGAGACTTGAGCTTTGCAACTCCTTGGCCTTTGCCCAGGTAGACATGGGCATGCCACCAATCCTCAGCCGGACTAGGAGATTAATCCCTCACCAGGGATTGCCTTTGGACTTCATCCTTATCTGAGTAATCTCATGGCTTTATCAGGTTATGGTCCTCGCCAGCGTATCTCTGTTGGGAGGAAGCGCGGCAAAGCTGTGGAGGGACCTTGGAGGAAAGACGAATTAACCAAGATCGGGATCTTCCTTTTCTCTTGGTAAGTCGGTCCTCTACCTTTCGAGGGGAAACGTTTATTTTGGTGCAAAAGGACATACCTACCAACGTGTCACAGGGGACAATTGGGACGCATGTGTAGGTGGCCAAGCAATGTCAGGGTACGGTCAAGATTTCTGGTATTTCTTCCGCTTTTAACTAGTATTTTATACTGCTGTTCATTTTATATTGGTATTTATTTTTAGTTTGCTTCTTTTTCTTTGTTTATGATTGGGAGGGGGGCTGGGGTAGGGGATTATTTAGAAATCTGGTTTGAATTGTATATTGTATTTTATTGTTATTCCTATTTGTTGTAACCTGCCTCACTCCGCAGGAGAGGCGGGCTATAAATAAAATATATTAATAATAATAATAATAATAATAATAATAATAATGGCAAAATAATGGAAGAACACACAAGTTGGGAAAGGTTGAAGCAGTTTGCTTTTGCCTCCTGGGAAGGAGAAGATTCAGCCTCCTCTTTGCTCCATTGCTGAGTGAATTGAATGCAAACTACATTTGGACTTTGATTTCAATTTGCAGCAATTGGAGTAATTAGAGGATAAAGGAAGCCAAATTCCTGGGATCTATTCTGCCTCTTTTGGATTCTAATACTGTTTCAGAAAAGTTTTTTTTATTTCCTGTCCGATACTGACTCTATGGTAACTCGTAAGGGTTTCTCTTTTTGCCCTGGCAGCAATGAAGATTTGGGCTAGATATATTGCCGATACTGCTGTTGGTTGCTCATTTAATGACAGTTTTATTGTCTATATTTTAACCAAACTGAAGTTTAAATCTTTTACATGCAAGATTATTATGTAATTTATTTTATGTTGTACTTTTATTATGCCATTCCAAATGTTGTATTGTATCTTAACGCTTGTTATGGAAATGGCCTTTGGTCTAAGCATCAAGAAATGATTGATTGATTGATTTCAGTTTGCAGCCGTTGAAGTAGTTGGAGGAAAAAGTGGGAGGAAAAAGGAAAAGCTGAGACATTTTAATGGCAGCAGGAAAAGTGGGAGGCCAGAGGATTAATGGAGACTTTCCCTGCCGAATTGGGCAAATATCTTCCTCTTCAATGAATGGGTCTTGAGAGAATATTCAGCTGAATTGCACTTTTTCTCTCTCTCTTCTCTCCTCTCAAGCCACAATGTTTTTTTTGTTGGCTCTCCTCCTCCTCTTTGTCGTTTTCCGATTATTCCTGGACTTGCCTTGGATTCAAGTGATCCCTGCCATCTTAATATTCTACTTGGGATCCGGAGGCTGGAAATTCCTTCGTATCTTTGTCAAGACCATCAAGCGGGATGCCATGTAAGTTTGAGAAATCTATTTGATTTTATTTCTATTAATAACCTGCTATATGATGCTCCATTGTGTTAAAAAAAGAAAATCCCCACCTATTAAGTCCCAGGCTGAGAAAGGACAGATAGATCCCATCTCAAACGCAATGACAGGCCTGATTGGGTTTTGACTGAGACTGAGCTTTCATGGGAAGCCATATCTGGCAGCAATCTGTGTGTAGGAGGTTGTTTTGGAAGAACTTGGAGTTTGCTGGCAAGTAGGACTTGTACTAGTTTTTCACCTCCTATGCCTTAATGGAGCTATTCTTCAGAATGGAACATCCTGGAATAAAGTACGTGTCCTTAGTGACCTGAGTCAGTATTTGGCTTACACCTCCAAGCTGCCAGGTTGCATGTATGTATGTCTCCTCTGAACTAATCCCAGTTGCCGTCTGAATGAGGGCTGTTGATACCTACGTACCCTCCAAGCTTTTGCAGATGGAAAATAGGACACTTGTCACATCTAGAGTGTGGTCAAGATGGCAAAAGTTGTTACTGAGGAAGAATACGCAAGCTAGGAGAGGCTGCAGAGGTTCGCTTTTGCCTAAGCCTACAGGGAAGGAGAATATTTTACTCCTCCTCTCCACTGAGTTAACGGAATGCAAACTACTTTTGCTCTATGAACTCAGTTTGCAGCAACGGAAGTAAGCTGAGGAGAAAGGAGGAAAGTTAGGGAGCAGAAAGAACCTGGGATATTTTAAAAGTGGCTGAAAAAGTAGGATGACAGAGATTAATTGGCTAAATTGGGACGGATGGAGGGTATGCACATACGGGGGATTTCCAGGGATGGGGACCTACTAGGACTTCAGAAACAGATGTCAACCACATTTGGACTATAGGCCAACTATTGCCAAACCCTGGTTTAATAATTAAGTAATCTAACTGCAATCTTCCATCACGATTTCTTGACCAGGCAGGTGAACACACCTAGATGAGGAAATTATGATGCCAGAGTTTATTGCTGTGTGGAGTGTGTTGCAATTGAAACAATCTCTGTTGTCTCCCCTTCTTCTCTTTCGATGGGACAAATTCCCAGCCTGATGGGAACTTTACTCTTGCCTTATTCCCCCTTTTTAGGGCTGGATACTCTCTTGCATCGACCTGGGTGAAAATCTGGTGGTACATGCGGAATAGATACACAGTCCCTCAGCTCTTCCAGCAGACAGCAAAGAAACATCCGGAAAAAGCGGCCCTCATCTTCCAAGGGACAGGAGAGACCTGGACCTTTCAGGACTTGGACACATACTCCAATAAGGTGGCCAACTTCTTTTATGAGAGAGGTTTCCGCTCTGGAGATGTGATTGCTCTCTTTATGGAATCCCGAAACCAGTATGTCGGTCTCTGGCTTGGCATGGCAAAGATCGGCGTGGAGGCGGCGCTGCTGAACTCCAACGTACGGCAAGACTCTTTGCTGCACTGCGTCAACGTCTCGAAGGCGAAGGCCATCGTGTTTGGAAGCGAGTTGACTGAAGGTGAAAGGAAGGGGGAGAGAATGACGTCCGGAGAAGGGGATAAAATGAATTAAATGGATGTTACGAAGAGGAGGGGAAGTGAAAAGAGGGGCAAGGAGAGAGATACCAGTGGGTTTGTCAGTTTAAAAGATTTTAAAGCCTCCAGTAAAATGATCATCATCATCATCTTCACTTACTGGCGGTTTAAAAATCTTTTAAACAGTCATCAGCATCAGTTACAGTTGGCCCTCTGTATCTACAGATAAAACATTTTTAAAAAAATATAAATTCCAAATAGCAGGCAAACCTTGATTTTGCCATTTAATATAAGGGACACCATGTTACTGTTCTTGTTGTCATGCGCCTTTAAATCATTCCCAAGTTATGGCAACCCTAAGATGAGCCTATCGTGGGGTTTTCTGAACAAGATTTGTTCAGAGGAGGTTTGCCATTGCCTTCCTTTGAGGCTGACCATTTTAGTTTACTACCATTGTATTTAATGAGACTTGAGCATCCATGGATTTTGGATCCATAGGAGTCATGGAACTAGACCCCAATGGATACCAAAGGCCCACTATTTTTCTAACCACCTCTCCCTATGGATCGAGACATGGAACAGCAACAAATTAAACATTTAACACAGTTAAAAGAGCATATAAAACAAATACATATTTTAAAACAATCTGTACAGACTTTAATATTCATAATTTAAAAATCATCTGAATAAGTCTGCCAGAAGAGACTTGGCTTTAGTGCTGTTTTAAATCAAGACAATATATCAGCTGTCAAATTTCTTATGGCAGGTCATTCCACAATCTGGTTTGTTCTGAGAAGGTTTGCCATGGTCTTCCTTTGAGACTGAGAGAGTGTGACTTGCCCATGGTCATCTAGTAGGTTTCCATGACTAAATAAGTGGACATTTGAACCCTGGTCACCCATAATCCTAGCCCAACACTCAGACCACTATACCACACTATCTACTCTTTTTCTGCTAATATCCATTCTCTCTTCCTAGCTTTGCAGGAGGTACAGCCTTCGCTTGGGAAATCCGTCCATCTCTTCTGTTCAGGAGACTTGAAAACAGAAAATGTCCCATCTGGTTCAGAATATCTGGATCCATTGATTGAAAAAGCATCTTCCCATCCACCCAATCCTCCAGACAAGGGATTCCTAGGTATTTGCAAAAAAGGCAAAGAATGAGATATGTGCCTTCTTTTAGACCTTGTGACATGTTGAATCCAGAGAATCTGCTTCTAACTGTAATGAATTGAATTGTAGAACCAGCTTTGTATACAACAATTGACTTCATGGATAAGATAAATGAATTTCTCTTCATTCTTTTGCCTTCCAGATAAATTGTTCTACGTATACACCTCAGGCACAACGGGATTGCCAAAGGCTGCGATCATTATCCATTGTAGGTCAGTAAAACTGTGGTATGGGTGGGTGGGTGATTGGAATTTATATAATCAACCATTTGAATCTATTCGTTGTGTTTATGCTGGAGCATTCTGGGAGTTGTAGTCCAAAAAAGTAACATTTCCAAACTTGGTTTATACCTCATCTTTTCTTCAAGGAGCACGAGCACAAGGTTCTTCCCCACCCATTGTATCCCCATAAGCTTTGTAGTTGAACACAGATTTAAGTCTATATCTCCCCAATATGCTTCCATATCACAGAATCATAGAGTTGGAAGGGGCCTCAGAGATCATCAAGTCCAACAAGGAGGAATTCCAGCTAGGGTAGCCCCAGCAGGTAGCTGTTCAGCCTCTTTTAGAAGACATCCAAAGAAAGAGACCCATTCCTTCTCTCAGTATTTGGTTCCATTGCTGAACCATTTCAACTGTCAAGAAGTTCCTTCTAATGTTCAATAGAAATCTACCTTCCTGTAATATAAAGCCAATAGACCTGGTCCTACCCTTTGGGGCAGCAGATAACAAATCTGGGACATCCTTTGATATTTAAAGAGGGACATCATGTCACCCCTCAGTCTTCTCTGGGCTGAACATGCCCATCTCCTTGAACCTTTCCACATATCTCAATAAGTTCATACTAATATTTAGGCAGAATCACTTTTCTTGTAATTTGAACCCATTCCTTCCTGTTCCAGCTTCTGGAGCAGTAGAAAACAATATAACTCCATTTTGATGTTTCTTCAGTATTTAAAGACAGCTGTCATCCTCAGTCTTCACTTCATCAAGCTAAACATCTCCACCTCCTTAGGTCTTTCCTCATAAGGGTTAGTTTCCAGACTTTGAATCATCTTGATTAACTTCTCTAGGCTCATTCCAGTTTCTCAATGTCCTTCTTGAACTGTGATGGCCAGAAATGGACACAATATTCCCGACTTGGTCTGACCAGTGCAGAATAGAGGGGCATTACTGCTTCCCTTGACCTGGACTCTATGCTCCTGTTGATGCAGCCCAGAATTGCATTGACCATTTTGGCTGCTGCACCACACTGGTGACTCATGTTTTTACTGTACAGTCTGATTTGTTTACTATGCGCAATGAATCAATGGAAATACATTTAAAAGATAAAAGGCTTCAGACCAGTCCAGTGGGAAATATATTTCTCTTTCTGATCTTAGCAACACTGAGGACTCTCTTTCATCTCCTGTCCCAGGTATTATCGTATGGCGTCTTTGGTGTATAATGGATTCCGAATGAGGCCTGATGATATAGTTTATGACTGCCTCCCCTTATATCACTCTGCAGGTAACTTGAGCACTCCGTATCTTTGTGTCTAGCCGAAATTTCCATTATTACTGTATTGCGCTCTTACTGGCTTCCCTTTGCTTCTTCCAAAGGCAGAAGCCGATGGCTGGTGGGCTTCCCTGCCTTTGAAAAGTACATCAGCCACCAAAGTTTAACTGCCAAAGTTAAACCTGTGAAAGTTGTGGTTTTGGTGCAAAAAGCCCCTGAAAATTGCACTGTTTTTTGTTTTTTTTTTAATTGAGGAACGTTTCAGGACTGGCAGGTGAGGCTCCAAGGGTTGTGAATTGGGCTGTAGGGCTAATGTTAAGTCCATGGGTCATATGTCATCAGTCCTTGTTTTAGAATGTGAACCACATACAAAAGCTGGGAAATCACTGAATTATGGTGTATTGGAGGGGGAAGGTCTGTAATTGTCTGGGGCATAACAGAGTATATATAGATGTTTTGAGGATAGTGCTGTTGGTAAAACACAATTTTGGGTTGCAAGTTCTCTGAAGGACCATATTCTACCATATGAGCCTACCTAGTTTGAAGATCTTCTAGAGAGTCACTTCTCTCCAGAACAGCTGGTACATCTGGTAGGAACTTAAGTTCTTAGGTTATATTCTCCATTCCCTTGCAAATTGTTCACCTCTTGATGTTTATAATATTGAGATGGTGGCAAAATTTGCTTTGACTGCAGTTAAGATAAGAGCTAGATATCAAAAGCATTAGTTTTAACAGTGAAGAATTCTATTGTGCTGGTTTGTCAGAACAAAGCCATAAATTTGTTACATTTACCGGTATATATTTTTGACAGTTTTTTTGTTTTATCATTTCTATTTGGTATTTGGTGCCAAATTTTAAAGTTATTCTGCCATTTAAGTATATGGAATTGCGATGGCTCATAGCTTTTAGCAATAAATAAAAGTTTAGTGTTCACCTGGTAGGAACATGGGAAAGGGCCTTCTTGGTGGTGGCTCTCAGGTTCAGAAATTCCCTTCCTGGAGCAGTTAGACTGAACCAGATTTTGAGCCAGATTCATCCTTCCAGCTGTTTCAGTCCCCCCAATCCAGGTTCTTGAATAGACTGGTCTTGATGCAGAACAAGAGATGAAAAGTTCAACCCCTCCTAAGTTGAGTGGAGATCACTATGTTTAGATTTCCTGTTGGATCACTGGACTTTGCTTCCACCTTCTTGATCTTTCCTTCTAGGTAACATAGTTGGAATTGGGCAGTGCCTCCTTCATGGACTGACGGTGGTGATACGGAAGAAGTTCTCCGCTTCTGGCTTCTGGGAAGACTGTGTCCAGTACAACTGTACGGTGAGGCAGGGGTGAGAGCTAATGGGAGTGGCAGGTGGAGTAAGATTTGTTCAGTAGGGGTTTGCGATGGCCTTCCTCTGAAGCTGAGAGAGTGTCACTTGCCCAAGGTCACCCAGTGCACTTGGATTCAAACCCTGGTCTCTAAGAGTCATATTCCAATGCTGAAACCACTACACCCACTGGCTGTAGCTCTGTCTTAGGGGAGAGGCATTTCAGTGTTTCAGAATGAGGGGGAAATGTATACAAAAACTGGGGAACTAACAGTAGTATAATAAGAAAGGAGGATCAGCTACCTGGGGAAGTCCAAAAAGTTGGATTGGGATCCCAAGGGCCAGATTCAGTTTCTGGAGCTGATGTTCTCCATGCCTAAAGTAGTCTGGAGTAATAATGGTGATAGAAACCTGATAGAAAAGACAAATAAAAAAGTGGAGATGGGAAAGTGAAATCATGTGTCCTGAATAAATTTAAAGACCACCTCCTGCTCATTTTTCTGAATGGGATTCTTGATATCATTAAAATGGATTTATGGGTGGCATTGCAGCCTGTTCATTACAGACAGAGTTTAGACTCAAGGTTTAGCCATTAGCCATATTACTACATTTGCAAGGAAGCACTGCAAGTTAGAGATATGAGTTTAGGAAGTGAAGAATTCAAGTCCTAGTCCTAGTTTGGCTGGTCTGGTTTTGGCCAGATCACAACCTGTCTATTTCATCTGTCTCTGTTTTTAATAATGAATGTACTTTGTGGAAGTTCTAATGTAGTTGACTTCTGGTTTTCAGACCATGGGTTGGGATTCCTGCCTTGTTTCCTACTCCATCTCTCACTTCACCTTTCTCTTTCCCTTCTTTTGCTCCTTCAGATTGTACAGTACATTGGGGAGATTTGTCGATATCTCTTGAACCAGCCGTCGCATGAGGCAGAACGGAAACACCGGGTACGGATGGCCCTTGGCAATGGTCTGAGAGCCAGCATTTGGAAGGAATTCACTGAACGCTTTGGCATCCCCCAGATTGCTGAATTTTATGGTGCCACAGAGTGCAACTGCAGTGTGGGCAACTTTGACAACAAGGTAGGGAAGCTGCACATTACACCTGATGTCTTCCATATGGGAAAAGGTTGCTTTCCACGCCCCAGTAGCATCTGATGTCAGTGGGGTGTTATATCTACTTCAGGTTTTAGTCTCAACTTCATTGGTTTATTTTATTTATAAAAGTATTTATATCCTGCCCTATATCCCACAATCTCAAATCACTTGATGATAAAATCAGTTTAAATCCACCAGGCTTGTAGTACAAACAGGGTGCTGCTAACACATAAAATATGACCCCAGAGCATAATTTTCAGTTAAAAAACACCTGCCTCCCACACACTGGCTTAGAAGCAAAGTGTGTCCCTCTGTCCCACTTACACACACACACACTTCTCCGGGCCCAACACAACAGCTACATTCAAAGCTGTGAGAGCTACCATCTCCATTAGAGCAGCCCAGCAGCCCCTGATTTTTGGGAGGAAAGTAATTCTTGGTCGAATTGGTTCCCCTGCAATTTCTCTCTTCTGCAGTTTGGAGCTTGTGGCTTCAACAGCAGGCTCCTACCTGGTGCTTACCCTATCAACCTTGTTCGAGTCAATGAGGACACGATGGAGCTGATCCGGGGACCAGACGGGCTCTGCATTCGGTGTAAACCAGGTGAGATTTTTAATGGCAGTTCATTGGGATGGAAAGTGGCTGGCCGACTTGAGCAGGGAAATATTAAGGCAGAGATGTGGAGGACTGGGAAAAAAAACTTATTTTTCCTGTTTGTCCCTGCAGCCTTTCCCCCCTGAACAAACTGGAAAAAATAAATGATACTTTCGTTTAGAACAGGGGTAGGCAACCTTTCCCCTTTAAGGGCCGAGGGACTTCAGCTCCCAGAAGCCTCAGCCATGTTGGCCAATAGTCCCATGTTGGCTAATAGCTCCTGGGATTCTGGGAGCTGAAGTCCCTCGGCCTTTAAAGGGGAAAGGTTGCCTACTCCTGGTTTAGAATGATGAATAAATGTTAAAGGGAGCATCTACATTGCAGTAATAATGTACTGTAGTTTGACACCGCTATACTTTTAAGTGCTACTGCTCCATCCTGTAAAATCCTGGGACTTGTGGTTTTACAATATCTTTTAGCCTTCTGTATCGAAGAGTGCTGGTTCCTCCAATACTACGAAACCCAGGATTCTGTCGGATGGAGCCGTGGCTATTACAGTGGTGTCAAACTTAATTATTTTTACACTGTAGGTGCACCCTAAGACAAAGTTTTGCATATTGACTTCCCCAAAATAATTTCTAAAAATTATGCAAAAGAAAGACTTTTGTTAATACTGTTAACAGTTGGAAATCGACAACTGACAGTAACAGCAACAATGCTAGTACCCCTCACAATTCCAGTTTTCCTCCTTTTGTCTGCCCACAGGGGAACCAGGTCAACTGGTTGGCCGCATCAAACAAAACCATCCTTTACAGCGCTTTGATGGCTACTTGAACAGCGAAGCCAATGCAAAGAAAATTGCCCAAAATGTGTTCACAAAGGGCGACTCTGCGTATCTCTCAGGTAAGGTTTTCCTCAGGCTTTTGTTGTAACAGGATTTCTTAGTTCTGAAGACCCTTAGCAATATAGGAAGCTGTCTTATATCTATAGAGTTAATCTATGTGGATCAGGGTTGTAGAGCTGTGATCTATGTACTACTGACCCATTCTGATCCATCTATGGAGGACAAAGCTGGGGAAAGTTCCTCTGTTTAGACTACAGCTCTTAGAATCCCCTAACCAGCAACTTTCCCAAGCTCTGAGAAGGGTTAACATTTCTTTCCACCTTACTGGAGGAGAGGAGAGGATTGGGAAGTTTTTTTTTAAAGTTCTCTTTCAAAGTAGTTTGTGATCCGCAGCTGTTAAGCGCTCTAGTAACATGGCTCCAGGTAACAAAGGAGTGGACTGAAATCCCATATTACCGGTCCTCTCTTTTTCTCTTTCTATTCAGGGGATGTGCTGGTCATGGATGAGTTGGGCTACATGTACTTCCGAGACCGAACAGGAGACACTTTCCGCTGGAAAGGAGAGAATGTCTCCACAACAGAAGTGGAAGGGACCCTCAGTCGCCTCCTCAACATGACCGATGTTGTCGTCTACGGCGTAGAGGTTCCAGGTAATGGAAGAAAAGAGTCAGCCTCTATTCTTCTCTATTTTTAAATTATAAAATATATATAACCCATACTCTAGACAGCCAGGATGAGGCAGTAGTTTGAGCACTGGACTACAACTCTGGAGACCAGGGTTCAGTTCCTCGCTTGGCCATGAAACCCACTGGGTGACTTTGGGCAAGTCACATTTTCTCAGCCTCAGGGGATGGCAGTGGCAAACTCCCTCTGAAGAAACTTGCCAAGAAAATCCCATGATAGGTTCACCTTAGGGTTGACATAAATCAGAAATGACTTGAAGGCACACAACACAGAACCCATATTCTATCAGGAGACCAAGAATCACAGAGCAAGCACGAGTAGAGAGTTAGGTGTGATGTAGTGGTTTGAGTTTTGGACTACAACTCTGGAGACCTAGGTTCAATTCTCCACTTGGCCATGAAACCATTGAGTGACCTTGAGCAAGTCATATACTCTTAGCCTCAGGGGATGGCCATGGCAAACCTCCTCTGAACAAATCTTGGCAAGAAAGCCCCATTATAGGGCCGCCATAAGTCGGAAATGATTTGAAGGCACATAACAACAACAACTATCACCAATGAGCCGAGTATGTTTTGTTTGGGGAAGGGTTGTCTTGCCTCCCCAGTTTGTATTGATACACTTGATTCTTAGACAAGGGTATAAAACCCAAAACTTCTTGCTGTGTTGCAGGCACAGAAGGCAAGGCTGGAATGGCAGCCATTGTTGACCCAGACAATTCTTGCGATCTGGTTCACTTTGCTGAGGAAATGAAGAAAGCACTTCCTGCGTACGCACGACCCATTTTCCTACGGTTGCTTTCAGAAGTGAACAAAACAAGTGGGTCCTTTTAAAATACTTCTTAAACCCTTTATTTTAGTTATCAATAAAAAAAAAAATCTTAAACATTTCTCAGAGGCCCCAACAGCATCAAAGCTGTATGTAAAGATAACACAATGTACAGAAGAGAAGGGTTTTTTTGCTAAAAGTCTAAATTGTGGTTGAGAAAACTTGGAGCCCTAACATTTCCAAATTTAGTTAATGTAGGCCTGATCCGAGACTATATTTGATGCCTGAACCAAGGTGGCAAGTTGCACTCCAAGTTATGTAGTCCTTAAAGTGGACAACTTATTTTATTTTGTACTATTTATTTATTTACTTAATTTATATCTTTCCTTTCTCCAAGCACAGTATCCAAGTGGTGTACCATGTTTCAACATGCTTTTTTGGCTACAGAGAATCAGGGATATGTATATAGTTATGGAGGAGACAAAATGAGAACATTGCTCCTGAAATAAGAATTCTGCTTTCCCAGCTGTGTTTTCCTTTTTAGCCTCGCAGTAACTTAAATCTTCCATTGGGCATTTAGAAAACCAGGAGGCAAAGTGACCCAGGGAATATGGACACTGCAAACAGAATAATTCTAGATTATCGCTGTCTCCCTCTTTGCAATGCAAGAAATTTTGGGAGTGAGGTTGGGGGTGGTCAATGCTTATATTTTGCCCCACATACCAATAGGGGATGGTAAAGGGAGAGTAAAATCATCACTCGTCTTTCTTTTTGTTTCCTACACAAACACCAATCAGGCACCTTCAAGTTCCAGAAAATGGACCTACGCAAAGAGGGATACGACCCAAATGTGGTGAAGGACAGGCTGTATTTTCTGGAGCCGAGGCAGTGCCGGTACTTGCCTCTGGATGAGGAAGCCTTCAAGAGGATCCAGTCTGGACAAGCCAAGTTGTAATAGGATGTCTGGCCAACTTGAGGCAACCATTACCTCCTTCGAGGGGTGCGGACTGGGGTTTACAATAGGAAGGGAGAAAGACGGAGATGGTTGAGACGTCAAACAAAAAAGGCACAGCAAACAAGGGGCTACGTGTGTCCACTTGTTTTCATTTTAATCCAGTTTTAACTAAGGGCCTGCAGGGTTGTGTTTTGCGGGGGGGGGACAATCGACTGAGATGCTTGCATACCAAAACATAGAAGCATGTTGGCTTTGTTTTCTATTTCATGGAAACAGGACCGTCTCCTTGTAGGGTTGACAGAGGAGGGCCATCCTATGTTATTTTGCCAAATTCAAAAGGTTGGGTTTTGGGGAAGGGGGGGTTGCCCTTGCTTTCATCCTCATCTTATCAGTTCCTAAAACTAGGAGACTGGTGGGCTTGTGATCCTCTATAGCACCTCTAGGAGGGGTCATGGTGCTTTCTTCCCTCGCTGATCAAATTTGCATTATCAGCCAATGTAGGGTCTTGTTCCAGATGGGGAAAAGTTTTCTTTCCTTGTTTTTAGGAATAAAGGGCTTGCCTCCTTCTTTCTGGCTGCTAAACCCCTATCACTACTTTGCTGAGCAGGTGAGGAGTCTGGTGGCAATTGGCAGGGATATGGATCTGCCAGGACTCAACTTTTTATTCCAGGGAAACTTTTTCTTTCCTTTTCATAACTGGACATTTCCTTGTGTTCATGTGTTTTTATGTTTTGTTGTAATTTATTGCAAGGTGTTTTTTTTTTTGTTTGTTTTTTTTAAGAAAAGAGAACAAAAAGAATTTGCGGCAAGCTTGTGTAACTCTGCTTGCAGCGCAAGCTTGGCTGTATTTCTTCCTTGTGGACCGCTGTCTTCACTGGGAGCAATTCATTTTCTTTCTTATACATATCACTTCAGGTCTTTGTTTTGCTTCTTTTGCAGGGGAGAGTGGAGATGGGTATCTTTCCCCCCACTGCAACCCCCCTGCAATTTTAAATTTTGATCCTCAGTATTGTGAAGGAGCCACATTTATTGGTCTTCTTTCTGTCATTTTTGGCCCTGAAGAGGCCTGTTTTTCAACAAGAAGTGACCTGGAAGTCAGCTTCTGGCTTGGCAACCCGATACAGACAATGGCACATAGTCTACCCATATGACTTGCCCTTAACTACATGCACAGAGTGTGTATCCACACAGGTTCACATTAGCACATCCTCTTCTTAGTGGAGCAGATTTTGGTGCATGAAACATGTGGGCTGACAGTATTATATACCTGGGGAAAGAGCCAGGTTTGCAGGTATGGTGGCAGTGGCATTCTTTCTCCTGAGTGCAAAATGCTCAGGTTGGTCTTGTACTCAGCTTAATATCTTACTGTACAAAGCATAGTCTCCACTCAAGATAAGCTAGGGCAGGTTGAAAGCATCTCTTTGGGTGTGAGGTGCCATATTGGAACAGGGCAGAGCACTGGGAGCACCGTTAATACTATGATCCTATGTCTTCCTTTAGACAGGGAAATGAATGGCAAGAGCTATCCTGTGTCTTTTAAAAAAGCAAGAGGAGAAAAAAGGGATCCAGTGGAGTTTATTTGTATATCTCACCAAACTTTCATTCTGCTGAAGGATGTCATATTTTGTTCTTCTGTTTTTGTTTAGCATTTTCTGCACCTTTGCAGGTAAATTCTCCAAGTTCCTTTTGACAACCTCAAAGGAAAGGTGATGGTAGTCTCCTTTCTGTTGCTTGATGGCTCTTTGGAAAATCTTAAACTCAAGTCCTGTCTTAAGTGTCAAAGCCTTTGCTAAGAAATTACTTTTTATTTTTTTAAAGCATTGCTTTGTGAATGAAGCAAGCAAATGGCCAGGAGTTCTGTGCGAAGCTTGGAAAAGTTTCTTTTGGTGAATGCAACACCCAAGCGCCATACTAGTGGGGAGATTCTGGGAACTGTACTCCAAATAAGTTATATTTCCAAAATCAGAAAGTTCAGCATTCCATTGAGGCTGGATTTGAACCAATTTGTCCTTACATTTACAGTCTTCCCCACCTCCTCACCACATTGTAAATCTCAGGGCCTTGGTTACGCCTGACCTTACTTCCATGTCTCCCCAGCACAAATTGGTCTCAGGTGTTTAAGATGACGTCTCAGTTTTGCCCCCTTTAGAAGACATTCATTGTAGGGAAAGAAAAATTAAGACAAGAGAAGCAAAGCTTATGGCAAGTGTCTTCTGACTGTGTGGCTTGTGAGCTTTTGCTTGTCACTTTACTTGCCTTCCATGCCACATTTCCCTGTCCTATGCCTTGACCTGCTAGGCTTCATCCCCACATCATCTGGTACCCCTGTCCTCCATAGACCACAGCCATCCTTGGTTGCTATATCCAAGGCAAAATCCAAGGCTTCCTTGGCATGACTGTCTTGGAGACTTTAAAGCACACCATGGACCCCTCTTTTCTTTCTCCCTGTCTCTGTGTCAGGTCCTAAAGCTTGGATAAGGTTGTCCCAAGCAGATCACCTTCCCACTGTTAATGCATTCACTGCCTTTGAGAAGGGAACCCCACCCTTTTTGAGTGTGAAAGACCACACTGTCAAACTCTGCATCAGACAATCTACCGGTGATGTGTGGTTTTCTGCCTCCTCCATCCCACGTTTTGTGTTTTTGTGCATGTTTATCAGAAGGTGGCTTGCTAGAGATGCAAAGATGAAGCTCACCCCATTTCCTCGACCCCCTAATGCTGTACCTTTACTGCAACCTGAATCCTGGATGATGCACCATAATGTGGAACATGTGTGCCTGCGCATGCACCTTTTTCTCTCTAGTGCAAATGACTCTGGTGCTGTCAGGTAGTTCTACAGATGCAATGGGGTCTGTGTTTGTGAGAGCAGTATTGTGTGATACTGATACAAACAGTTCATACTTGCATATCAGCAGTTTATGATTAAAAATATACAACATGAGGACATTTGCTCTCCCACCACTACCCCAACCAAAAGCTAACTGAGTTTTCCCCAGTATCCTATGATGCTTGTGTTTCCCCAGAGTGGCTGACAGCTCTTGGCTCTGGAGCAAGATGAACAATCCATATCCACTTTTTAAATTTAGCAGCAGACCTTATAGCCACACTCTACATAAACCAAAGTTTATTTTGTAAATATAGTTTGATTTTTCATTGTCCAGGTTCCCAAAGGTCTGGGCTCCCAAAAGCATGTACCCCTGTGATTTTGTCCGTCTGTTCCTCCTCAGCCCTGTGTGCTTCACAGTGACCTGAAGCACCCCCTGTTTCTCCTCTCATTGACCTCTCAAGGATTCTTGACCCATACCTTGGCAGAGAGATTGTGCAGCTCCCCAGATGTTGGAGTGCAACTCCCAGTAGCCCCAATGTCAAGGAATGCTGGTAGCTGCAGTTCTTACAACAACTGAAGAGCTGCATGATCCTTACCTCTTTCCTCGAAGTTATCCTGAAAGACATTACAACAGGCCAAAACTGAACAAAGAAAAGGGTGCAATATTGCCTTCCAAAAAACTGACATTTCAGGCTGCTCCCTCTCCTGCTGTTCTAGGAAGGATTGCCAAATCCAATATGGCACAGGGTCCTTGCCATAGCATACAGAGTTAAAATTTTAAATGGTTTTATTTGTGAGCTGTCTTGAGTCCCTTTCTGGGAGAAAAGCAGCATAGAAATGAAATGAAATAAAATAAACAAACCATGGTTAAGGATGCTTATACAGTGGGCCCTTGCTATCCACTGAGGTTTGGTTCCAGGTTCCACTGTGGATATCAAAATCCGTGGCTACTCAAGCCCAGTTAGATACAATGGTGTAGTATAATTGTGTGTCTTATATAAAATGACAAAATCAAGGTTCACTTTTTGGAATGCATATGTATTTTAATATTTTCAAGCCGTGGATGGTTGAATCCGTGGAAACAGAGGGCCAACTGTATATTAAGCTTCCCTTACTTTCTGGCCTCCTACCTTGAGTAGATCTGGGCAGCGGGATCAAGCCGGGGCCATTTTGTCCCTTGGCACTTTACAACTTTGGGTGTCTCATTTGTGATTGTGGCAATGATCCTTTCCAATGCCAGTTTACATCCACTGTTTTCCTTCTGTGTGTATATGGGCTGGGGAGGGTGTTGGTCTTTTATCTGTTAGCGATGCTGTTTCGACATCTACTCAGGGAACGCGGTGCTATCAGTGATGTCTCTGTGTCTGTGCGTCCGTATCTGGAGGAAGGAGAGAAAAATCTACTTTTAGCTCTAACCAACGAATCGTCTCCTTTTCCAAATGGCGGGGCAGGGGATGGGGAGCGTGAATTGTCCGTTTGCCTCTCACGCTTTCTCATTAACATCAGACAACATTTTCTGTTATGTCCAGATGTAATAGCTTGTAATTCCTATGCTGGAACTAGGGAAGAAAATGGAATCTTCGTGTCTAATAAAAGAAGATTTCGATTTTTGCTTGCTGGTTTGATTTTTAACCTCTCTGTGTTAATGCTTTGAAAGTTATATCCTACATTTGGCTCTTAACTTTGCAGTTAGTAATGGTGGCGTCTTGAAAGATCTTTCCTGAAGTGTATGGGAAACCAAAGAGTAGGTTCTAATATTTCACAGAAGAAAACAAGGACTCTTTGCCCAATGATGGCCAAACACAAGTTGATTGGAATATCAGAGGAAAAATTGTCTGTTTCTCTGGCTAGTTGGTCACCCAGCTGGAACAATAAACAGGACACCTCTGCTGCTCATTTATTTGGAAATATCTTGTTCTGAGACCACTTTTGTTGCAGCAAATTTCTTTAGATATCTGCAGCTACTTTGTGTGAGTCTGTCTATGGAAGAACAATGTCTTACATTGGCGTTCTGCCTCCATATGAAGAAAAGTACCTTGCATGTGCATAAAAGAGCCAAGTGGCAATATTTGGAGATATTTTTCCCCAGGGAGAAGTTGGATAAAGCCAGGTGAACTCTTATTCATGCATCTTCATGCTAACATATTGTGATAAAGTCCAACAATGACTCTCCAAAAAGCAAGGGAGGATTAAAATGGGAGTGATATTCTACCACAAACTACAATGGTCTCCTCCATTTCCAGTTTCTAGAAACCTTGCATAACCCAGCTTTCAGTGACCAAGTCCTCTTGATGGATATCCCCTTCCCCTAAAATGCTAGGGATGGTGTCAAGTGTTTGAAATCTCTGAGGTTTTGGATGCTTTTGTGAGCCTCATTTCAGTTAAAACCAGAAGGACTTCTTCCTCTTTCTCCCCCCTTTTCTTTTGCAGAGTCCCTGTTTTTTACCATGGGATCCTTTTTGAGCCGGAAAGACCCTGGGCACCCTTTGCTTGGCCCTGTCGCATCAACCATTTATTTGCAATATAACCAGAAGGGAACGCGGGCCACGGCGAGGGCAACCACGGCCTGTTCCTTGGCGGAGAGGAACCATCCAAGTGGCCTCTGATTCAGCCATAATAAGAGGCCAAGCTGCTTTTGAGGATCACTTTCAGCCATTCTGGAGGTTAAACGCCTGTTTAGAGGCCCCTATTGAAGGCCGAGACGGGGGTCTGGCATTGTTTGAACACCCTCCGGCTTTGTTTGGAGGCTTTCAAGGGAGCCTGTGAATTGGGTGGGGGGACACAGCGTTGCTTCCCTATGCCAGACCCACAGCCTCCCTCCTTTCGCCTTCCTCCCCAGGTCAAATAGAAGAGTGCCTTGCAGGAGAGGATGGGTCATAATGACATACAGCCTCCTCTGTTGGTTGGGTTCCTTCTTCTTTCTTTCAGCGGCAGTTTAACCCAAGCTCAGAGGCCTGGCCTCCACCTTACTGATCTCTGCTTGACACCCCATTACCACATGAATGGGATAGAAAAGGCTTTAACTCCCCCTGACCTCCCTTCCCCTTCCCCCACAACATCTTTCTCCCTTCGCCATCATCCCCAGACCCACTTTCCCCCCCCCCTCTCTCTCGCAATGCAAAAGGAGTTCAAAACTGAGACTGGAGAAATCAAACAAAGCCCCAGAGCTGAGAAGATTCCCCCCTTCCTCCCACTGTCATGGCTGCAGCAATGGCTCCAATGTTCGCCCTCCCGTCCCATTATTCCATCCTTGGAAGCTTGACTTGCCTCTGTCGGGGCAGGCAAACAGCTGTTTGTGGCTATTTCTGAATGCTTGATTGGAAAATAATTGGGTCCCTAGTCTTATTCAAGTTGAAACACATATCGCAGGTTGCCTGAAAATCTGTTGTTAGGCCTGACTAGAGTAAACCCACTGAGGGCCTTTGCAGACTGCTAGAAATAGTGCAAATTGAGTCCACTTTAAGGGTAAGGGTTAGGGTTAGGGAATCATGGGAACTGTATTTTATTGTGGCACCAGAGCTCTCTGACAGAGAAGGCTCAATGTCTCAGAAAAAAACCAATTCCCATGATTCCCTAGCACTAACCCTAACCCTTAAAGTGGACTCAATATGCATTATTGCCATCCTATCAGGCTGAGAGAGTGTGACTTGCATAAGGTCACCCAGTGGGTTTCATGGCCAAGCTGGGATTTGAACCTTGGTCTCCAGAGGCATAGTCCAGCCCTCAAACTACTACACCACACTGGTTCTCAATATATATATATATATATATATATATATATATGTGTGTGTGTGTGTGTATGTGTGTATAATTTAAAGCCTCTCTGTTCCCCCTGAATCAATGGGATTTAATGATGTGTTGACTTTGTTTTTGTGGTGGGCCTTCAAGTCGCTTGCAATTTATGGTGACCCTAAGGCAAAAACCTATCATGGGGTTTTCTTGGCAAGATTGGTTCAGAGGACGTTTGCCATTGCTTTCCCCTGAAGCTGAGAATGTGTGACTTGCCCAGGATAATCCAGTGGGTTTCATGGCTGAGCTGGGAATCGAACTTCATCTCAAGACTCAAAACACAACGCCATGCTGGCTCTCCTTGATGTATTGACTTACCATTCAAAAATTGACTGAATGGATCTACTCTGTAAGCAACAGGATGCCATAATTATTGGTACTCTTCTGCCAAAGGCAGGGCTGGATTAACAATAATCTATAAATAGGCTACAGAATGGGATATTGGCTAGGTTCAGGCACTAGCCCTGGGGAGCAATAGGAAATACATATATACAGTTGGCCCTCTAATCTACCGATTCTTTATCCACATATTTAAAATATTAAATAAATATATACATTCCAAAAAGCAAACCTTGATTTTGCCAGTTTATATAAGGGACACCATTTTATTATGCCATTGTGTTTAATGGGATTTGAGCATCCATAGATTTTGGTATCCACAAGGGGGTCCTGGAAACAAACCCCAGCAGATACCAAGGGCCCACTGTATTATAGGTATATATACCCAAATAAAACATAGTCCCTGACATTTCACAAAAGGGAGATCCACATACCCGCCAACATTTCACAGATGAAAACTGGGACACATTTGACCAAGCAACATCTGAGTGTGGTCAAGATGGGGAAAGTTATGAATGAGGAACAAGAAAGCCAAGAGAGGCTGCAGCAGTTTGCTTTGGATTTAGCCTTCAGGGAAGGATAGGTTTGCAACTCCTCCTCTCTCTCCTGCTGTGTTTATTAAATGCAAAATGCTTTTGCACTGTGAACTCCGTTTATGCCAATTGAAGTAAAGTTAGCATAAAGGGAGGAGAAGAGAAAAATGGAAGCATTTTAAAAAATGGGATGAGAGAGAATTGATTGTTACTGTCCGGGCCAGTTTGCAGATATCCATCCATACTTGAATTAACATCCGTTCTCTGTACAATAAATAAATGGATAATCATGTTCTTCCATTATTCACAGTGCTGGAAAGAGCTCCTACCTGCTTATGTTACATCAGGGTTTCATACTGGATTCATATTTCCACAGTGTGGAGGCAGACTGTGTGTTTGAACTCGCTTTGGGCTTAAGTCAACTCTATAAAGGATTGTTTTGATTTGATTTGATTTGATTTTTGAGGCTGAGAGCCTGGGACTTGTCTCAAAGGCTGCTTTGCAGCAAGGCTGAAACTCTAGTGTAGGCCCAAAGTGGCTTTCCAAGCGTTGCCAAGCAACGCGGCCTCACCCGGATGTTGAAAAGAAGGCGCTTCCGGTGTGGGCAAGAGCCGTGCCCTTAGACAAGATGGCGACGCCCGTCTCTCTTCAGCTGGAGTTTGGGTAAGGAAGGCGTCGAGGAGGGGAATAATTTAAAATAAAATGTGGGTTTTTTATTTCAGGAAAGGAGTTTTAAATAGGTGAAGTGGCGGTTGTGGGGCGGTGGGTTCCTTTGGTTCCTTTTGGGGCCCCCAAAGGATAGAAAACTGGAAAAATATGGGCTAGAGGCAAAGCTGGGAGGGGTTTTTTGGGTATTTTTATTTGCATTTTGCTTCAGACGTTGTTGTCGTGTGCCTTCAAGTCGTTTCTGACTCATGGCGACCCTATTACGAGGTTTTCTTGGCAGAATTTGTTCGGGGGAGGTTGCCATTTCTTTCCTCTGAGGCTGAGAGAGTGTGGCTTGCCTAAGGTCACCCAGTGGGTTTCCACGGCTGAGGGAGGGATATATATACATGCACACAATGTGTTATGTGGGCCACGTTGTTTTTGTTTTGTGCCTTCGAGTCGTTTTCGTTATGACAACCCTGTCTTGGGATTTTCTTGGCAAGATTTGTTTAGATGAGGCTTGCCATTGCCATCCTATCAGGCTGAGAGAGTGTGACTTGCATAAGGTCACCCAGTGTGTATCATGGCCAAGCTGGGATTTGAACCTTGGTCTCCAGAGGCATAGTCCAGCCCTCAAACTACTACACCACACTGGTTCTCATTTTATATATATATGTGTGTGTGTGTGTGTGTGTGTGTGTGTGTATAATTTAAAGCCTCTCTGTTTCCCCTAAGGTACTAAAGGCAAAAGTTTAGTGTTTATTTACTGTGCGTATTTTCATTCACACATTCATATGTGTTAATTTTTTAACATCTTGTAAAGAAATAGCCCTCCTTCTCTTCCCTCAGGCAGAGGCTCCAAGTGCCCTCCTAGCCTTTCCCTTCCCCTCCAGAACAGAAAATGTTTGGGAGGAGAAGGAAGAGGAAGAGGGATCAGGGCCTCCAAAGTTTCATGTCCCCCTTGAGCAAATCTTGACCCATCCCACTGAGAACTACAGCCCCAACCTCTCCAAGAGGCTGTTGAGACTGAGGAAAAAAACACTGTTTGAAGGGCACTTGAAAGAAGGGCCTTCTGTGTTTCTAATACGAAATACTTGCATATTTCACTCCTTCTATATATCCTGTTTGCCGTCTCCCTTGTATCAATTTCTAGGCAGTAAGTCATCCCATGAGAGAAGGAATTTCTTCTCATGTTTTCTAAAGAGTCCCATGGAAAGCTGGTGATTTATAAAAGAGGGGCAGAGGGGAAGGCAATGACAAACCTCCTCTGAACAAATCTTGCCAAGAAAACCCCATAATAGGGTTGCCATAAATAAGAAATTACTTGAAGGCACGCAGCAAAACCAACAACAACAGAGTGGATAGCTTGTTTGCTATGACGTTTAAAATTTGGGAGAGGTGAGGTTGTTTCTGTCCCATTCTGTAACTCTCAAAACCTTCCTGACCGCCTGAGCCTTGAAAATTGTGGCACTCCAGATGTTTGTTGTTGATGTTGTGTGCCTTATGGCGACCCTAAAGTGACTCTATCAAGGGGTTTTCTTGGCAAGATTTGTCAGAGGGTTTTTTGCCAGTGCCTTCATCTGAGGCTGAGAGAGTGTGATTTGCCTAAGCCCAGTAGGTTTCCATGGATGAGTGGAGATTTGAACCCTAGTCTCCAGAGTCATAGTTCAGTACCCAAACCACTATACCACTCTGTTATAACTCCAGATGTTATTGTACTGGAAGTTCCATAATCCCTCACTACTAGCTATACTGGCTAGGGTTAAGGAGAATTTTTGGCCATAAATAATCTGAAAAAACATTCTTGCCAACCTCCGCTCTAAATGTGTCCAAAGAAAACTACCTCGTCTGTGGCGTCTCCATAACGTGGGTTTGCAAAGCTCCAAAAGCAACTGCCCTTTGCTTCCCTCTTTTTTTAGAGTTTGGTATTCTTGTGGTGAGTGGCCTGACATTTTAAGATATAATGATAATATTTTTTACATATATAACAATTATTGCTCCTTATCCAATTGGATGACGATAGACAGGAGTGGAAAGCAATTAGGAACGAAGTTAGGATTTCTCTGATGCCTCTAAAGATACTTTAAGAACCTGAAAATATAAAGCTTCAGACTTAATGAATGGATGTGAAATTGGGTCATTGGTGTTTATGTGAACATGTCAGAGCAGTGGAGTCACAAGTCTGGACAAAAACAAAAAATTGTGGGGAGGGTCACATTAATATTGGTCTGAATCAGCCATACTGAGAAATCTTTGTATCCATGAATGTGGCAAGTATTAGCAATGCTTAAAGCAAATGCTGTTTAGGAAGGATATTGTGAGAGCAGAAAAGGTCAGGCATCATGTAAAATTATTATACAAAAAGAGCCAGCCTTTTTCCTAAGAACTGATTTTATTTCGTAGTCAATACCAGAATAATAAAGTATGACTTTGAGAATATGCAGTGTTATATTTTTTGCGCATCATAACCAAACCTTTTCCCTAAATACCTAGCTTTAGCATTCAAGGGTACCTTCCAAAGCCTTTGTTTTGGGAATTTTATTATAGAAATGTAGCAGTGAAAACATTATAGTTCATCTGTGAGACTATGGCTCTCTGCACTTGTGGAGGTGTATATGGAGAGAGAGAGTGAGAAAGCAACATGCCCCTTTCTGCTTTTTATTTGGTCCAGCCCAGTGTCAAAATGTGGTTCCTAAAAGGTTAGTTGTGACAGAATGCATCTCTCGGAAGGCTAGCTAGGAGAGAATGCTGCTTAAGCTGAGAAAAGTTTGCCATGCCTGGCTTAAATGGTGCTATCATTATGCACAGAAATCTAAAAGTTCCATGGAAAGGGGATCTCTGAAGGTAGAAGAAAAACCAAGATCATTTCATCAGTGCCATGTACCTGTCCCACAGTTGAGTGTTTCACTTTCTCAGAGATGTAAAAGAGGATTTTTAAAAAATTAAATATTAAACTTCATTGTGTTTGCTTAAGCATGAGAGGCTGCTTCTTGCACTGAGTATTCAAAAGACATCCTGCCGCTAAGTATAGAGTGGCCAACTTGTTACCCTTCAAGTATTTTTGGACTGTAGCTCACATGCTCCCCTGCTATCACCTATAGTGAGACACAGATTGCCCACCCTCCATTAAATCCTTATTATCACATTATTGAAAAAAATGTTGTAATAGGAAGACGATGAGTCTGTAAAGTATAGAAAGAGGGACATTGTTAAACAGTGAACAAGATGGTCTTGATACATCGCTGGACAATGTATTTATATAATTTGCAGTGTTCTTTCAGAATAAGAGTAGCTAGCGCTGAAATGTATGACTACACATATAATCAAAGAATGCAAGAAAACCTAACATGTAATGTTGTTATCCAAAAGAAACAAGGCAAAGCAATTGTAGAAAAGAGCAAATTAGACTGAGGGCCATTTATGTCTCAGGGTTCCTCACCCTCTACTTAGAAGATATGTTCTGAAATGTTTAACTGTCATCCAGTGTTTACTTCATACCCAGCTCTATGGACATTTAGTTGAGAGGCAATATATGAATAACCCAAATTTCCAGCTTCTTCTGGTTGAAGCCTTTCTTGAAAACCTCATCAGGCTGTCTTCTGTTTAAAACCATCCTCCATCTGTCCTATAGTAGCCTAACATAGTTTTCCCCTTCCCTCCACATGTGTTGGATAACTTATTTATTTGATTTATATATGACTTTTCTTCCAAATAGGATGCAAAGCAGCTTATAATACTATTTTTTTAAAAGAAATCTAAAACCATATGGGTACAAATGTTTTAAAATAGCAAATATTCAGTTAAAACACTACTTTGAAACATTAAAAATGAAAAAAAAAGAGTTAAAATACAATGTAAACTACAGTGTTCCCTTCACATTCACTGGGATTAGAGGTGAAGGACCCCTGTAAATGTGAAAAAATATATTCTTTTTTGCCTCAGAGAACACCTCTCTAGAAATCTCCAGGTCCTCCAGTGCTACATTTACTAGAAGCTGATCACAGAATCATGCTGGAGGACGTACAAATGCCTAGAGAAGTTGACTCTATGATCAACTTCTGGCCAAGTTGCCCTGGTGGACCTAGAGATTCCTAGAGAGAACATATTAATCAAAACCGCAAATAACCAAATCCACAAAAGTTAAAACCGCAAATGGATCGCACACTAACAACAGCACACCCAATTGCACATCACTCCACCTTGGGTCATCATCCAAGGCTGAAGGCCTGTTTAAACAAGAAAACCTTTGCCTGTTGGTGATTATAGTCCCCAACAGCTACGATGACCAGCAGTCATGGGCATTGCAGTCCAACAGATATGGAGGGCACCCGGTTGGGAAAGATGTATTTAGCGCTACCTCTTAGTGATAACTGGGTAGCTCCTGAGACTCAGTAAAGCAGCGTGTGTTTGGTTCTCTCCTCCCCCCTTCCTGCTACCATCTCTTTTCTTGGAAATGCTTAAATGGTTGCTCTATGCATTAGCATCGCAGCTGAGTTTCCCCCCCAGCTTGCGTGTTACAGAAAGGACCTTATCTGCCATCGCAGGATCTCTGGGAAGCACAAAGTATAGGCTTGTTTTCACAGCAGGCAGAAAGAGGCCTCTCTCCTGTCATGGCTAGGGTTTGTTCTCCTACATGAATCTCCAGATCTGTCTCACATTAATAATTGCGACTTCAGTTTTCAGATAACAGTGTTTTCTGTGAGCAGGGCAGCCCCAACAGAGCAATCTTTGGGGACAGTAACTGGGTAGAAGTAGTTAGCATTGCAGCCTGCGTTACAAAGACGCCGTTGTGCCCTTCCCCAGAGTACGGCCAAAACACTTGCCTCACGTAACAGGAGTTTAAAAGGATTAGGTCTTGGGCTAATATTTCTGCACTGATATATTTCGATATTCCCTTCCCGCATCTCTGTATAATGTAGTGATTGCCAAGGAAATATTGATGCCAAAAGCCCAGGCACCAACAAAGTCATAGTTGAATCTTATTTTGAGACTTGTACTCCTGGAATATAGTGCTTGAATGTCACCTCTTTGCATGGTGGCAGGGGGATTGTGGGAGGTGTAGTTCAAAAAAGTATTTTTCCAAGTTCTGAGTGCAGCTGTTTATCTTTAGAGGATGGTAAGCCAATCCTGAACCATTAACAGGTTCATTAGTTTATATATTAAAAGTATTTCTTGTACAAGAACATATATTTTATAAATGTAGTGATCAAAGCGATGAGTTGCTTTTCTAAGATTACAGTCGCCCCTCCGTTCTCGCGGACTTGAAGTCTGTGGCTTTGCGTATTCATGGAAGGACGACCTCTGTTCAAATCAGTGGGGCATGTGCCCGTGGGCGTGCGCCCATGTGCGCTTGTGAGAGTGTGCTCCATTCAAGCCTATGGGGCTTGAATATTGGCGAATCTCTGTTTTCGCGAGGGGGTGGTCCAGAATGGATGCCCTGCGAAAATGGAGGGCCAACTGTATTTCAAGTGAGAACAGTTATTTCTTTAGTCACTGTAATCAACAAAGGAAAGGGATTCCTTTTAAAAAGTAGCAGTTCATGCTTTGTGTTGGACTGCAACTCCCATCATCCTTGACCCTTGGCTGTGCTGGATAGGGCTGATGGAGTTGTGGTCCAACAGCATCTAGAGGACCTTGTATCCCTCCAAGGTAAAGAACTGGTACCAGTGGAACTTTTTTCTGTATTTCCAGCATTAAAATATTAGTGTTTCTATGAATTCCCTTGTGGAATGATGATTCATTTATGTGTGTGTTTGGTCTTGCCTTTCAGAGGTGGAGCAGAACTCCTGTTCAATGGGATTAAAAAGCATCAGGTGACTTTGCCCAGCCAGTCCAAACCTTGTAAGTATTTGGAGGATAGTTATTCTTGAAAAAAGATGGCAACTTGTGGCATTGTAGGGGAAAAAAGAGTCATAAATGGTTTTTATTCCCTAGATAGTTTGATGCCATTTTAGCAAGCACTTTTATGTCTTTGTAGATGCTTTTGATTGCCCTTGTTTTAATTTTTGTAAGCCACCTGGAGTCTGAGTATTGGGGGGAAATGGAGGGATATTAATGAATAAATAACCATAAGAACAACTGTTACTAGCAGTGAAGGCTGGGTGTCTTCCTGTTCTCAAACTTAGCCATTTGTTCTCCCTATACAAGGATAACTTTTTCTGTGTCTTGCTCCTGTTTCTGGTTATGACGATCCCATTGCTCCAAAGTTGGTGGCAGATCCAAGGTAAGGATGGATGGATGGATGGATGGAGAGGGAAGGCACAGGAGGTCCATCCGCAGCCCTTTAAACCCCACAGCAGCACCACTAGCAGCAGCAGCATTTGGTTCACACGGTTCATGGTGCCAGCTGTTCCTTTCTCCTCTCCTGCCCTCCCTTGCAGGGACTGTTTACTGAGCTCTCCCTTCCCTCCTCCCAGCTCCTGTGCAAAATTGCTTTTCAAAAGAGCCACTTTCTGCTTAATTAAACAATGAGCCACCCCCCTCTCCATCCCTCCACACATCTGTAAAGCCCCTTCTGCGGACTCTTTATCCCACAAACTGCTCCATTCTTAACTCCTTTCACTTGTAAATCTCTTCCACCACAACTCCCCCTCCCTTGCCAATGGTCTCACTGGCCTTTCTCTCTGCCCCCTTCCAAATTTTGCCTTTCAAGTGAGAAGCTGAGAGAAGTTTGGTGACACTGTGGTGGACAAGTGGGGGGTATTTTAAGGACACGAAGACTTTTGGGTTCACCATGAGTCTTGCCAGCTCATTTTTTCCCCTTGCCATGTGGGGAGAGAAGCTTTAGCACCATCTACAACTTTGGGGTTGGCTGTGGCAGAGCTGCTTCTTAAGATGGGAACTCCTACCCCAGAACAAACAGGATTGGAAGAATCCCCTTTCCCTTTAGTCAAGTAAAGTATTATTTAATTCAATAATTCCTAAACAGTACTTAACATCAGCACTTTAAGATTAAGTTGACTGGGTTTAGGATGGATAGGACTTGGGTAGATCCAGAGTCTGAGTTCCAAATTCAGCTGAGTTATCTTGGACCAATCGCTCTTTCTCTCAGCCATGCCTACTTCATAGGGGGTCCTTTCATACTAAACAGTTATACTGATATGATTCCACTTTAACTGTCGTGGCAACATCCTATGGAATCCCAGGATTTGCAGTATAGGGAGGGAATATTTTCAGCCAGAAAGTGCTAGTGCCTAACCAAACTACAAATCTCAGGATTCTGGCAATTAAAATAGAATCCTAGCACTAGAATTGTAGTAGTGTGAAAGGGCCCAGGATTAAATAGGGAAAAGGAAGTACGGATCTCTCCCTTGTGTTTCATGCAACCCTGTACATGTCTACTTAGAAATGAGTCCCATTATCTTTTACTCCCAGATGAATGGATATACAGTTACAGCCCTAGAAACTTGAAGTGAGGAAGAAACAAAGGTTGATATTCGTAGGGAGTTAAGCTTTGCACCCAGGATCAGTCTCATAAAAGTCTAAACATTGGTTTAATATTTGATGGCTCTGTGTCAGGGTGGCTGGCTGTGTGGAGGCCAGGGGCCAATTTTCCAATTGCTCCCCCACTCCAGAAAGGACACTAAAGTACCTTGTTTTACATCTGCTCTTTAAAATGGTGCCCAGAAGTGATGATACATCACTTCATATCACCATTTCCAGCAAGAAATAGAGTGAAAAGACAGCATTTTGGAGAAGGGGGGAAGTTCTGGTGAGTTAAAGGGGTTTTGTATATTTGCACATATTTGAGAGGGTTTTGGTGAGTAGTTTCCAATTAACTCTAACCAAGTAATACAAGTAATACAAAATTAGCCCTTGAATAATATTTTTGGAGTAATGAATAAATGTTGGGGGGGTTTTGTGCCAGCAAGTGAGGATGATGTCATTCTTTTGTTTTACAAAAAATATTGCTGTGCCTTGTTGTCCCTCCCCAAAGAACATGTTATGGAATATTGTCTGCAATTAGTTAATTTCCATGTTCCGAGCTGGTGGTCCTTCTGGACGCAACAAGGACTTTGTCCTCCCAGGGTTCTGCCGTTAGCTTTGCATCTTTGCTTGGACTGTTCCAGGGTGGGGGAAGGAGGAGAAGGGGAGGAAGATATGAAATATATCATGTCCCAGAGGATTGCTTCTCATTACCATAACTTGTATGTGCCATTTCCATAAATGTGACAGATGCCAAACCTCGCTTGGTGGAGGCGGTGTGGGGGAGACCATTTTTTCCTTCCCCAGGGGTGAACCGAGCATGCCGTATGTTGTATTTGGACCTGGGTTCACCTCTACCATCACCACCCTGCCTTTGCTCTTTACACGCCACTTTTATTTCAGGGAGACTTCAATCATACACCTTCCTGGTCTTACCCTTGACCTCTTTGCTGTTGATTTTGTTGAAAACAGAAGGTTCTCAGGTTGAATCCTTGCATCTCTACCTAAAGTAGGTGTGGGCAGAGAGTGGTCTGTGGACTGTCTGTGGGCCTGATCTCCCACTTCTGTGGCCCTTAAAGTACCCCTGGGTCTTAATTTTCAAAAATATACATCCCTGCCAAGTACCTTCCAAATCAACCGCAACCTAGACACAAGTGTAGTGATTTTCATCCCCAGAGCCTCCAGTCCTCCAGCAGAAAATTGATGTCACTTAAAGTGCAGCTCACTGCAGTGTGTGTGTTTGTGAAAATTGGCCCAACCTACCTTTGGCCACCCCTGAACTGAAAGGATAGGAAGGTCCTTTTTCTCCTGAGACCCTAGATAGCTGCTGGAAGTCAGAGTAGACAATACTGGCTAAATAATGTGATGTGATAAGGAACTTTCTATCCCTGCCACCCAGGTGTATCACATTTGCTCCTGGGAGCTAAGACGACATACAGAGGAGAACTGGGATTATTTCAAACTTATTATTATTTTATTATTATTGAACCTTCCATAACCTAGGTCTTCACGCTGTTGGCAGTTTGGAAACACAGGCGAGACCCTTCGATCCTTCCTCCTCCAGTTCCCTCCCCACCTATGATTTGAAGAATAAGTCATCTATCAGTCAAAGGAAGGTTACACATGCTCTTCCCATCCTTGCAAAGGGGTGCAGTGGGGGATAAATGAAGAGGCTCAGGGAAAGCAGCCGGGGGGGGGGGGATGCTTTGTCATGACTACGGGCCAGTGGCTGAGAATGTAGGCGGGGTGACGCTTGCCCACAGTTAGTGACCTCAGCAAATTGGAGTTGCGCCATGGTCAGTATGATAAATGATCTCATTCTATGGGGTGGGGTGGAATGGGGGGGGGAGGGAGAGCAAGGTCAAAGTAGGGGTTGAACAGCACCCTGTGGGGAAGGTGTCGACCAGCAGTTCAGGAGCTGACCCCCACCCCATCCCACCCCTGATGTTGCTGTGCCAGTGCCTTAGTGACCAGCTCAACATCTTTATTTATGATAGCATCTGTCTTTCCATTTTGAGGCGTCTCCTAGTGGTTGGTTCCTTTTCTTTATTCTTTTTGGAATTACCTCTCATGGTTGCTCTGTCTCCCTTGCACCTGCTCCAACTTCGTCATCCAAAACAAGATTGCTGTCTTGTTATTTTGTTTATATCCCACCTTTCTCCCAGTACGGGACCCAAGGCAGCTCTCTCATGTGATCTCTACACTACCAGTGTGGCAACATGTTGGGTTGATTGTAGCCAATGATCGGTTTTACGTCTTTAACTGAATATTTGGTCCCAGAGGCAGAAATAACATGGAAAGAATCTGGATAAGTTCCTGTGCCCCCCAAAAGAGCAGTTCAACATTTCAGCCAATTCAAAACTGACCGTACAGTGGAGCGTCGTATCTGCGGGCTTCCCATCCATGGATTTAAGCATCTGTGGACAGCAAGCCCCATAGTTCCCAATCGTGATGCATGCACATGGCCATGCTAACAGATGTGCATACATCGTGCCGCCATTAGGTACAACAGAACTTGACATCTCACATTTTTTCATATCTGCGGTGGGTTCCAGAATGGCTCTCCCAGGGACTACATATATGTGTGAACTACTAATAGTACTACTCATACTACTACTAATAATATTTAAAAAATTAATACAGGTCAGGTAAGCCTTGCATAAGAAAAGAAAAACATTTTGAGCCTTTTACTGGAGACCATATGAAAGCTTCCAAAATGCATCCAGGAAGTTTTCTTTCTCTCACCAGCCTACACTTCTTTATGATTTGCATTTTGGAGGGCAGACTTATAGAACCCAGATTTATAGAACGTGTATCCTCAAAGTGTATATAACTACATATATAAATATATGCTCTACAGTTTAAAAGACACCTCAAGCCTTTCTGTTGTTTCTTTTTTTTCTTCTTTCAGGGGATGTTCGGAACTTGCTGGTGTGGATTAAAGAGAACCTATTGAAAGAGAGACCGGAGTTGTTTGTACAAGGAGAATCTGTGTAGGTATAGCACTTGCCCAGGTATTGTGGCATTTTGAATTCCTATGAGAAGGAAGCAAACAGATCCTGAAGGCAGTAACCTTTTGCTCTTTTGCTCAATATTCAGAGGAATGTTTCTTCTGAATGTTGACTTGGGTTGGTGCTACCATTTGGCAGAATGAGGTCATTGCATATGGTTGCCTCAGGTGGCAGATTCTGAGAAGTGGCAGCAAGGTGCTGGAGGAGAGCCATTTCTTAAACTACCCTCCTGCCTCCAGGTAGAGTGGAAGCTCCCAGTATTTGGAAAAAAATTGCCTGTCAACCTCAGAGGTCTCGCAATTGCCATAAGTCGAAGTTGACTTCATGGTAAATAACAACAATATTGCAATCAACTTTTCTTGAAGAAAGCTGACAGGAAGAAAATGAATTCATTTGAAACATGGTCCTGGAGGAGAGTTCTGCTGATCTTGCTTTTCTGTATATTTTGCTCAAGCAGCAAAATCTTTTGGGTTGACCCTATGATGTCCCGCTCATCAATAGACCCCCTCCTCTCCATGCAGTTATCTCATAGAGCAATCCTGTACAATATGGGTGGGCAAAGAGTGACTGCTGCAGTTCTCTGTTCAGAGCTAGGTTTCATTGAATCCAACAGTGGTTTCACAAACCCTGTGCAAGCATTGTAGTAGCTCACCGCAAACTGCCTTGGATCTGCTGCTACTGAATTTCATTGGGTAATCACCCAAGTTCACATTCAGTGAGAAAGAATCTCTGTCTTTCTCATTGTACATGAACTCAGAGGATCTCTCTATCTCTCTCCTCTTCCTCACACCCTACGTGTTTGTGTGTATGTGTGTTTTTGCAGTTTGCAATCATTTATTTAATGTGGTAGTTACACTGGTGAGTCTGTTTTGGCTTTTTTTTTGAGAGAGAGAGAGTGAGAGAGATGTTCTGTGTCTAGCTTCCTTGCTGTTCCTCTGTCCAGTGAAACTAAGGCAGACATGTTTGCAGGACCAGAGTCTGCCCTCCTATCCCCTATCCCTGTCCTCCTTTCATTCATGCACAATTAAAATCAGACAACTTTGCAGCTTTTTGATTGGGAGACATACAAAATATATAGCCGGGGGCTGCAAAGGGAAGGAAAAACTCAGCCAGCCCGGTGGTGCATAATTCCTTAAACCCCGATCCACCCACCTCCTATCTATGCTTGGTAGAACATGGCTTCTTCTGTGTCCCACAGCTCTCCTTGCTGTGTTAACGCAGCCTGCCTTCAGACGGAGTCAGCTGCTTGGAGAACAGTCGCGTTGCACAGCCTTCTTGGTATTTCTCCTCTTTCCACCTTTCCCGTTTTGTTTTTTTTTTAAATTAATCTTTCAGAAGCAAAGAGCCCTCCTCTGCAGTGTGGTGGAGGTGGCGTTAGGGAGGGGGCGTTGCGCGTTCGTCATCAACCCGTGTGTTTGTGAGCCAGAGGAGTGTACGCCACCCGGGTCCCCCCACCCAGCCACCCCCCACAGCAGCGGGAACATCAGTTCCAGGGCTCTGCCAGCAATCAAAGTGGGGGAATCCCCTTGTCTCTGATCCAAGGCTTGGGGTTGATCCTGGCTGCTTACTGCCACTCAGCCACAGGTTCTGCAGTTGCTGCCTGTAGCCGCATCATCTTGCATGTGCTTCATCTGCAGGGCATGGATTTTAGTTACAGAGGCTGAGCTTGATTATTTTGAGAAGCTGATAGTGCTAGACCCAGAGCCATCTTGCAAAGAGAGCCTCTCTCTTTCCCTGCATGAGACAGTATTCTTATGAGAGTGTGGTTGCTTTTATGCAGTCCAAGCCTGTGCTCACCCATCAATAAGAGGGAGAGGTATGGGAAATCTTGAGGGAACCCAAGATTTGTAAAAGGACAAGAAATGTTTACTAGTAGAGTGAAGTAAAAACTAGAAGAAAAACTAAGTGTTTTCAGTAGCCACGGAATGCTGGCTAACTGGCTTTTATTTTTAGTTTTTTCTGGGGTGGGAAAGAGAAGACCAGGAAGTGAGGGAATGGAGCGCAGCACCCAGAAACCTCCACTGCAGCACCTCCCCATTGCGACATTTTGTTGTGTTGTACAAGCTGTGTGCATTCTGGGATTGTGCTGTGCTGAGTGTGAAAGCTGGTACTGAACACAGATTTCAATATCCCCTAATCTCTGAAGTTGTTTTAAAACTAAAAGCAAGGCTGGGTGGCAGGGGGGTTGTTTTAATCCTTATATGGGTGTGATGAAGGAGCTGGAAAGATGCAATGTGAGCCTCTGGTGTGGTCTCTGAAGTCAGTGTCTACTGTGGGGTCTGAAGCAGTCACTTCTTGGGATCTGTAGTTGATGACAAGCTGAACATGAGTCAGCTGTATGAGGCAGCAGCAAAAAAGGTGAAAATGATTATAGGCTGCTTTATAAAAGAGCCATTGTTTCAAAGTTCATGAACAGGAATAGTTTCACTTGATTCCAGGCTACCCAGAATATCTCTGGAGTTCTGTGTCCAGGTATGGGTGCTGCATAGGATCAGGGATAGGAATCATATACCCCACCAGATTTTATGAGACTGATGCTCCTAGCATTCATCACTAATGGCTGGGACATGTGAGAGGTGCAATCTCACAACATCAGGAGAATTGTCACACAGAAGAGGGTGAAGAGCTATTCTTTATTGCCAAACAAGGCAGGATTGAATCTGATAAGCTTCAGTGAAAGGATAGATTATGGTAGAGCTTTAGGAAATACATCTTGACAGTCCGAGTTACTGGACAATAGGATGAAAGCCCCAACAGGGTCGAGGCGGACTCTTCATCACAGGAGATCTTCAGCCACTAGCTGGGCAGCAACCAACCTCTACTACCTATGGTGCTTTCCACAACCTATCATCCTGTTCAGCTTGTTGTTGAGCACCTTCAGGTTGACTTTACCTATGGCAACCCTCTCCTTGGGTTTTCCTGGCAAGACTTATTCCGAAAAAGTTTGAAATTGAGATCCTGTCTGTTGTTGTTATGTGCCTTCCAGCTGACTGACTTATGGCAACACTATCCTAGGGTTTTCTTGGCTATAATTATTCAGAGGAGGTTTGCCATTGCCTTCCTGTGAGGCTAAGAGAGTGTAACTTGCCAGAAGCCATCCAGTGGGTTTCCATGACTCAGACCCTGGTTTCCCAGCCTTAGTTCAGCACTCAAACTGATACTCCTGGTCCATCTAGTAGCTCCTCTTTTTCCTTGCAGGCGGCCTGGAATCTTGGTCCTCATCAATGACTCTGACTGGGAGCTGATGGTTCGTATATCTTCTACCATTTTCTGTTTGCTTATTCTTGTATCTCTCTTTTAGCAACCATGCTATGAATTTCCCTTCTTAAGTCTGCTTGAATAAATGCTTCCTTTTGAGATATTTTGGGTGGAGGGGAATAGAAGGGGAGGAATGAAATGATGCAAAACTAAGTGGTTGTGGGGAGACAATGGAGGAAGATGATGTTGGCCAGCCTTCCCTAGCTTGGTGATCATATCAACATATCAGTGTTGTACTACAACACCCGGCATCCCTAGCTGGTCTCCACTTTGGGTTATAATATGTCCAGGACTCCTCAAAGCAAGTTACTTTCTTGGACTGGCTTCCAGAAGACCTTAGCCAGCATGTCCAGTTTATATGCTCAATCTTCCTCAGTTTGGAAAAGTTATGCTTTTGGATTATAGTTGCTAGAAATCCACCAGACAGCATAACTACTGCGGTTTTCTGTCAGTTACAATCCAAAAAAATAACTACTCCAAACTGGTCTTCCTTGACTGTTTTTGAGGTCCTTCTTGGATTCTCCCCACCACCACCAAAAAGACTGTTTGGAAGCCCCATAAAAAAATCTTTCTAATAAACCTCTCTCTTCTGAGCTGTTTTGACCACATAAAGGCTGGAATTTGGAGAACTAAGCTTGCTGTGACTACCTATGAAAGCAGAGAAATCACATCCTCTCTCTCTCTTTTCCCTTCTTTTCATCAGGGGGAGCTGGACTATCAACTCCAAGACCAAGATAATGTTGTTTTCATCTCCACCTTACATGGTGGTTAGATTTCCAGAAAAGAAAAAAAAAATACTTTATTTTAAAAAAATGCCCAGCTGGGAAAGGACCTTCCTCAGTCTCTCTTTCTGTCTTTGTCCAAGATGTGTCAAACCAGATCTGGTTCCTCATTAGTCCTTTCTTCCTCCCGCCTGCTCTTTTGATGCCCAGCTCCTCCTACCCTCCGCCTTGGCTCTCGACCCTTTGTCCTGGATGGGAGATTGGAATGATTTCGGCATCAGATCACCCTCTTCTTTGCTCCTGGAGGCTCACACCCTCAAACAAACGACTGAAAGTGAGCTCTTTAGAGCGTGGGGCACAACTGCGGCTGGGATGCAGCTGAACATCGGAGCAAAGCTCTTTAGGCCTTGCTGGCTGACTTGTACCCAATGAGTGTCTTTCTCCCCACCACCACCCTTGTTTTTTCACTTTCTCTCTGTACTCCCTGCCAATGGGACTGAGATCAAAGAATGGGGATATTCCTTCACCTCTTCTCATCCAGCCCTTGGATCAGAGAACAGCCTTTTCTCAGTCCTTGCCAAGAAAAGGACTGCAGTTGTCTGCTTTTGCTGTTATCAGCTCATCTGTATGTTGGCTGCCAGGCATGGATTTCAGCAGTGTGGCTCTTGAAAAGTAGACCAGCTAGAAAATGATGACAATTAATTTGCAACCTCTGAAAGCTCATTGTGTCCTTTGTTTTGGTTAAAGGTTGTGCCAGAAGTTACTAAAGTGTAAGATGGAGAAGTACAAGGGGGTACTGCAAAGTAATAATTATCACCTAGAAGTTATTATGGTATATTGATGAAATGTTGTCAGTGTCATCATCACCAAGTGACCTTTTCTTTTCCCAAAAGTTAAAAATCCGTTGTGGGATCATTGATTTGACAACACAAATGACGTCATTCATGAAGTGGAAGAGTGGTTTAAGGCGCAATCAGTATTCGGAGGGTCAAGAAATGCTGGGAAAAATGTGTAAATCTGGATGTGACTAGATAGAGATAAGTTAACAACTACAAATCAAAACAAACTTTGTCAGTTTTTTTAAAAAGGTGATAATTAAAACTTTACAATACCCCCTTGTATGTTGTGAATGATCTTCCATCACTTCTGACAGCTGTGCCAGTCAGGAAGGATAGGAGCGATCATCCAACACGTCTGGGTAGCGAAAGCGTGTAGTAGATTAACAGGGGTCAATTTTCTACAGCCATGGATTCCATACTTAGGCGGGATATAAATTAAATAAATGAAATATTGCAAATCCAAACAGCATCTGGTTTGTAATGCCAAGGTTTAGCTCCAGACCACATGCAAAGAGTTCTTTTTCCCTTGCCCCACTGAATAACCAGTTGACAGATCTGGAGTTGAGCTTGACCAAATGATGGAAGCCCTGTAGCTTTAGCCCTGTTGGTCCCTGTGTCTCCGTTTCCCCCTCAGGTTACCTTCTCAAAACTCAGCTTTTCCTTCGATCCTTTGGTCCAACCCCTCGGTCTACATCTTCTCCTAAGCCTACCTAACCCTAAGTGCAACATTCCAGCCCAGCTCCTTTCCAGATACATGCCACGTGTGCCACACTTGAATGATTCTAATAAAGGTTTCAATACAGATTTGAATTTTGTTTTGACTTATGGATTGTGTGGCTACTTCTGTGTTGTTGTTTTTATCCTAAGAAAATGGAGCTGAACTGAATGCATATTCTTTCCTTGCTTCTGTTTTCCTCTACCGCCCCTTTCAACTATGTTGAATTTTGGATTGTAAGCATTTGGGGGCAGAGGATTGCCCTCTTGTTCTGCATTGGAATTATTGATTGGACAATGACATTTAGCACTTTTGATAAGAGTGAGCTGTACTCCCTCTTTGGAAAGAAACCTTTGCTAAAAGACCTGAGTTTTGTGTTTTGTATGCACGGCCAATGGAACAAATTCACAATTGATGGACTGCAGGATTATAATAGTTTTTTTCCTCCCAATTCTGATTTTATTACGTTTTTATAACCGCTATATACATCCAACAGAGAAACAATAATTGTATCGCCCAACAGGGAAGAAAGGTTAACCACACAGGGTTTGAAGCCCTGGATGTTTATTGCCTACACACAGAAATTTAAGGCAGACTCTTGCCTTTTTATGTTGTGAGAAGCTTCTCAGTGTAGCCTTTAATAATCAGTTTAAAAACCTGACTACTTAACGACAGAATTGATAATAAGCAGTAGATTGAAACTAAAGTACCCAGCCTGTTGTATACTGGTTGAGGCATTTGGGGAGTTGTAGTTCAAAAAGGAACTTCTCCATGTTCGGCCACAGCATGTTAAACTGTAATTTTCTAGAAGAATATTGTATATATTCATGGAGTATGTGTTTTTCAGAATAGAATTTGAGGTCCCTGCTTCTAAAATCACTCATCACAAGGTTGATCTGGGAGAGGAAAAATTATTTTACAATGTTCCAACCCTCTCCCACAGTTGAAAATTTAGTATGGTTGTTTAGAAGGAATCTTTATTTTGAAGAGTAAAAACAACACTTGTAATTTTCCAGCTTGCAAGCCATTTGGTCAAAGAGTCTTCCCTGAAGAAATTTCTTGCTTTCAACAGTACCTTCTAGCACATAAGTACTGTGTTTAAAACAACATGTGGCTTTTCCCCAATGCCCTCAGCATTCATTCTAGCAACTGGTGTCTGAAACAGTGGTTTCTGTCTGTTCCCTTTAAACAGAACAAACTGCTTGTATTTTAATGCTCAGCCTGCCTTCTTGATTTAGTACAAAACCAAATAGGGATGGATGGAATAGCAGACAGAAGATTTAAGCCCAAATTACTCTTTCCTTATTAAAACAGCTCTCTATGTTTCTCTCTACCCTTTGGATGTGAGACTGACTGAAAACCTTAATGAAGAGGGAGGGACCTGTAGCTCTGCAGATGTTGGACTGCAGCTCCCATCATTTCTAGCCAACCTAGACATTCATCAAGTTACCCACCCTTAAACTGGATGATCACCCTCTCCCAATCTGACTTCCAGATGGGTTTGACTATAACTCCCATAGACCAGCAGCCCGATATCTGTTGTGATCCAACTTATGTGTAGTGCAGCTTGCTAGATATGAGACAATGTTCTGGTAGTGAAGAGTACACCATAAGGTCCTTCCTGAATATCTGTGTGAGGTTTTACGTAAGATCCCCCTTTATAGGCAAATCCACAGAGTGATTGGGAACGGTGCCGAGCATAAAATGCTTTTGATTATGTTATTATATCTCATTATATCCCCATCCCCAAGGCTGCAAGAAGTTGGATATGGACAACAGGAAGTGAAATATGTAATGGCCACGCTGTGTTCCCTGATAGTTTGGAGCAAATGGTTGCTGCTATTGTGCCCTTCTATTTGCCACAGTAAGGCAATGACTTCAGGCGACAGATGATGAGGGTCAGCAATGGGAGTCCAACAACTGTTCCCCTCTTTCAAAGGACAGCATTGTTGTTTGCCACATGACTAAGTGTCCTGTCTGTCTTCCTGGGGTGGCTGAAGCGCCTCTTGAGGAAGAAAGTAATATGGCTTCCACAGGATGAATTTGCCCTAGAGAAGGCCATAGTGGTGGCATTCTATGGCAGAGAAGGCTACAGTGGTCATATTCTACACATACACTCCAGAAGGAAGTGGAGGATAAGGTAGTGGTGATACTGGTTATGTTGCATTCTCCACCAGTTGCCTGAGACACTGTGGTAGCGATGCCTAGGTCTCCATCCTGAAAAGAAACAGGATGTGGCACTGCTACCTGTGTGTCTACCCATAAAAATCCATCAGAAAGGGAAAAAATGTGGCACTGGCACCCCTACCAGCCCATGCATAGAGAAAGAGAAGGCATACCTATGAAAAGGAAGGAAAACATGATGGTGACACAAAAAGACACCAAGACGGGAGGGCAGCTGTCACCTGTAATTCTTGTCAACATCAGGGCCAGCTCTGGAGAGCCATGCAGAGCAGTTATGGGTGCTCTCCAGAGCACAAGAAGCCTGCAAGGATGGCACCGATAGGAAGCCCTGCCAACTGAGGTGACCACCGTACTGAGGCTAATAATAGGACTGGGCCTTCCTGTTCCCCTAAACTGGCCTGCTGACTCCAGGTGTGGTGGAGGAGTATTCAGATAGTCCAGTCAGCTTCTGTTAGTGGAAATGGAGGAGAGGCACTGTTTTGTTCTTTGTCTCTGGTACCAAAATGTCTTGGGGTTGTCCTACTGTATAATGGATCAGCTTTAATGTCAGAGAAAACTGCTTCTATATGGGAGGGGTGACCAAGCTTTGTATTTACACAAAGCAGTGTGGTATAGTGATTTGAATGTTGGACTAGGCCTCCAGGAGACCAAAGTTCAAATTCCTGCTCAAACTAGAGGAAGTTCCACCTTGGGCAAGTTCTCTCCCAGCCATACAGAAATGCAATGGCAAACCTCCTCTGAACAGAATCCTTCCAAGAAAACCTTAAGATATAGAGTTCCCATAAGTCTACATCAACTCAAGGGTACATGACAACAATTTGTATTCACAAACATAGGAAAGCTATGCTAATCAAGAGCTACCTCTTCTTTTTGAACCCCAGCCTATACATTTAGCAGCAAATTGAGAGAGACCATTTAATATCAAACCATACATGGAGAGAATTCTGAAATAGTTTTTTGTGGGTTTTTTGGATTATGGGGCCATGTTCTGGAAGAGTTTATTCCTCATGCCTCGTCAGCAGCTGTGGCTGGCCTCTTCATCTCTGAAGACGCCAGCCACAGCTGCTGGCAAAACATCAGGAATAAACTCTTCTAGAACACGGCCTCATAGCCCGAAAAACCCACAACAAACTATGGATGCTGGCTGTGAAAGCCTTCAACTTAAAATTCTGAAAGCTTCCTTGCAAAGAGAGGAGTCAGTTCTCCCTGCAAATGGAAAACTAGCATAACAGAAGAACTTGAGATGCTTTTCTAATAGCCATCTAACCATGTAGCTATTCTCATATGTTATGGCAAGGATTTGCCAGAAGTAAATGCTGCATTGTGACTTTAGTGAAGAGGTAGGACACACACAAGGCGATAGCTGAGCAGAGCGGTTACTAGGACCCTGCATGTGCTGTGGGGAACAGCAAGATGTGTGACATAGTGCATCCGTGGGGGTGGAGGAAGCATCTTTCTTTTTTGTGGGTTTGGGGTGGAGCTACTCCTGGGTCTGCAGTTGTACTTGGGTGAGACTGGAAGTAGCCACATGGGTCTCAAATAATTGCAATATCAGACATGCACGCTGCAGGATTAGGCCTTTTCCAACATTGTGATCAACACCACAAACACACACACAACCCCGCCGTCACTGTGCAAGAAAAGATCTCAGCTTTGGAGCCAAGGTTATTTATCCTTCTCATCCCTTCATTACAATTTCACTCAGCTAAAGAGGTGCCATAATGCACCAGAGCTGTGTGTGCTATACTCAATGGGAAAAATTGAGTAGTATTCAAAGTAATATTCAAAGATCCAAATCACTCCATGCATCTGATGAAGTGGATAGATGTCCAAAAAAGCTTATGCTAGATATTCCTTTTTTTCCCCTTCCAAGGTGTTGGTGGATTCTTTTACATCTTCTGATGCGAAAAAAATTAGGTAAGAGAAGCTTGTCTTGTTCCAGTACTGCCGAAGGGAGAGAAGTTGCATCTGCTGGAATTTCCTCTTCTAAGCTCTATGCAATATAATGTTAACAATATTATATGGTTAATATATACCCAATAAACAGCCAACCAGACAGAAAAGGTGGCAAAGCTGCACCTGCCCTAAAGGTTTATACTCTGTATATAGATGAGGTGCTCCCCATTTTTCTGTGGCATGCAGAGGATTTTAATAAGGGGTGACCCAGAGAATGCAATATGAATAGTTATATTGAGGTTGTTCATTCTGTGGGTTGATCAAGACGGGGGGACATTTGTACAGAGGAAAAGGTTCATCTAAGATTTTATGGGGTACCTGGGTGGGATATCTTGCATTTGTTAAGTACCATCATTGAATTCTGATGTTTTATATTATCCTCTTTGTCCTCTCTAAGCCTTAGTTGTGTCTATATGACACAGGAGGGAATCATGTAGCCCTCCAGAGTCAATGGCAAAGAGTGCTGGGAGGTGTAGTCCTATAACATCTGGAAAACCATATTATTCGCCCTCCCATTCTCTTGGGAAAGAGTAGATAAAACTTTCAAAGAAAATACAGGGTACTTAAAAATGGTCCTTAAAAGCTAAGGACTGGGGCGGGGGGGTGTTTACAGGTATACAGCCTCTATGCTTTATGAAGACAAAACTGTTCTGAAAACTTTTTGGGATAAAAGAGGTGGTGGTTAGCCATCCCTTTCCAAGACAGGTTGGAATGACTCCCATCATCCCCAACCACCCCCAGCTGTGCTTGATGGTTGAGATAGTCTCAGCGCTTCCAGAGGATGCCAGCTTTGGGAGAGCTGGATTCAATAATCTCATAGAGCACTTGTTAGGCATCAGTCCTGGGTGCCCACTTACCTAGCAAGTAAGTCCCAGGGAATTCAGTGGGTCTTGCTCCTGCATAGACTTGTGAACCTCGTATAAGTCAGGCGCGATGGGATGATCATTGCGGGATTTGGGATCATGAAGACCCACTGCAGTTTTAAACATCATGCACATGTGAATCTTGGCCCTTTAAAAACCAAATTTCTTTCTTCCTTCTCCATCATCGCTAAGCAACAGTTTTCTTTGGCCTACCGTTTTGTGTATCTGGGTTTTCAACAGAAACAAAACCTCCAACCACTGACATATCACAGCCCCCAATGATGATGATTCTGCCCCAGTACCATTGTCATGGGGAAGGGAGAAAGGAAGAGACACAAAAATAAAAAGAAATCCATACAATTAAGCTACCAACAGTGCCAAGAGATAAAAGAAAGTCCTACTAAGCAGACAGTCTTGGGAAAGGATGAGAAAAATAAGTGATCTGGTCTATGGAGGGTGGAAAGGCTAACAGGACTGCTTAGAAGGCCAAGAAAGATGACAAATCAGGGATGCTATTCCCTTTCTTTCTAAATGCTCTTCTGCTTTACAACCGATGATGAAACCCCTCCAGAACCAACTGAAGTCACATGGGGAATCCCTCTAGGTTTTCCCAGTCACCAATTTCCTTCTCCATCACGAGTCTTTACATCACTGGAAAGAACATAGCCACAAAACCTTGCTGTCTTAAAGTGTCTTCCCTAGAAAAAAGCGCTGCTTCCTTCACTATAGAGAAAACACCACAGCCGTTGGTTCAAAGACTCCATTTGTCCAAGGCCTGGGGTCTTTCTCCTCTCAGTTCCTTAGCAAAAAAGCAGAAAGAGAGACCTCCACATTCACCGCTGGGGCATTTCCTTTTGCTCCTCTAAATCACAAACCTAGGAGAGAATGAAAGACTCTGGGCAGGTGGGTTTGGGGTGTAAAAAAGGGAAAAAATGCTTCATTTGCCTTAATTTTTAACTGCCGTGATAGCGGGATCTGTGTTTTAAATCGCCTGTTTATATATACAATTTTTCAAAAAGCAATGCAAGACCCATCAAAAGCCAACTCATCTCAGGCAATCTCGTCCCAATTTGCAACATTTTACACTCCGAGGGAATTATTTAAAACTGTCCAAGGAGGGAAATTTCTATATACATTCATGTCGTTTTCTGGCATATTCTTGCAAAGGAAATTCCGATCTGAATGGTTTTTTTTTTTTTTACCTCTTTCGTTCATTCTTTTTTCCTTTCAAAAATAAAAATTCTGTTGAATTTAGAACCAGTGGCTACATTCTTTCCCTGTTTAACCTCACAAGTTTTTTTAATCGCATCTAGTCTCATTGTGGTCTAGAGACGCTTCTTTGGAAAAATATAAGACATTTTATCCAAATCTTCATCAGCCTGCTTCATTTCAGAATTAAAGGGTTAAACATTTAGAGGAGAATAAAACAGAGGTCTGTGTATGTATATATCCAGGCATGCATCTATGTGAAGTATTATTGAAAATTTCACATTTTAAAAAATGATACACAACAAAATCTCTTGCTAAACGCCTAGAGATAAGGATCGTTTGAAAAAAGGGGACAGAAGGAAATTATCAAGTATTTTATTGTTAAAACACTGGTCCTTGGTTTCAGAAATTCCTGTACAATAGAAGACTAGTTAAGAAGGTAAATAAATCAGGAAAATGTTATCGATTACCTTGCTGTGGTAGCCATGTAAAACCTCTGAATTCATCCCTTTCTTTTCCTTCCGTGAAAAGGCCTCTCTGATGGGGTTGAAGACTCGGCCACAGATGTCCAGACACAATTCTTGGTTTGCATGTTTTCTGGACAAGAATTGCGTTTGGACAATCAGGAGCAAAGATTTCGTCTGTCCGCATTTTGGCGTTGGCACTTCTTGCAAAATGGGAAGGGAAGAAAACCACATAATGCGCAAACTCACATACTAAAGGGCACACGAGTTCTTGGTTGGTCCTGGTACCTTCTCAACCTTTGCCACATTCATTATTATTATTATTATTATTATTCCCAGAATCATTTTCTGTTTCAACACCTCTGATCATATTTCAAGGGGAATCATCCTTTCCAACCTTCCCCTGTGCAATTGGCTAGACTTTTTTGAAACCCACTGAAACACATTTTAAAATAAAAAAGGATTTATTGTTGGGAGGGGGAAAAGACACAGGCAACCATATCCCATTTTTTAAGCTTTAGAGAAATCAATTTATCCTCTCTTTTTTCCTTGCTTGTCCCAAAGACTTGGTTAAGATTTTGCCACGAGGTTGGCTGGGTTTTCATGTCCTGCCAATAAATAAGTAATTCCACTTTACTTGGGATTTGCACCTTCTCCTGTCTGCAAAAAGAAACCCTTTGAATGGTTCCCATTCCTTACCTGCCCAGGAAAATTCAAGGGATTTTATCTTTTAAAATAACTTTTTATTTTTCTCATTTAAAAATAATCAAAACGAATGAAGATATCAGGATATCCCTCTCCTTTAAGTTGGCAGGAAGAAAAACACACCTTATTCCATATTTTCCCATTCCAAATTCAGTTTTTATTTTCTCCAGAAACTTTAAACTAACAGCCCAAACATTTTGCCTGCTTTTACCATTTTAAAAAATATAGCAAGCATCCAATTTTCAGGGTGGCATTTTTCTTTCCACAATCCTCCCACCCAAACTTTTTGTTAAAAAAATACAATGGAACTTGCCTTTTTCTATTTCTTTCCAATGTCTGTATACAGAATTTAGGATCTAATATCCAAAACCAGGATTCCAATGAAGACCATTGTATTCTCTTCTCTATTTTCATCAAAATTTGAAGCTTTATCTTTCCTTTCCTGCTTCTTTTTCCCCCTCTTCTTTCCTTTTGTAGCCTAAAATCCCTATCCAACTCGCTGGAATTTGCAGATACCTCCATCACAAACGCGTTTCGATCGCGCTTTTTCTTGCTCGTTTGTTTAATCGTTGCATGGCAGGTGATAAGAGGCTGGTTTTTCTCAAAATAAAATTGCAAAAAGAGAGGAGTCCTCTGGAAGATTTAAATCCAGGCTTGGAAAGAAAGGTGGCCTCTAAACTATTTGGATAACCTGCGCCGGAGTTAGGGCTAAAGAACTGTTTCTGGGACACACGGGAATGCACGCATTCAGACATACACGCGTCTGAAAAGTAGGGCTTCACGAGGTGGAAATGGATTATATAACAGGCGACCCAGGATGGGGGAGAAAGAGGGGGAAAAGAGTGTCAATTCCCAATTATTATTAATATGATATTTATTCGTACCCCACTTTTGCAAGCCCTGTGCAAACCCTATTGATGGTCATCATCATCATCATCATCATTATCAATAAATAAAAGTCTGACATACATTTAATAAAACAAACCCACCAACCCTTACCTACAGACAGAGCCGTTTGCAGTGGGATGGATCTAGCCGGAGATTGTCTAGCTATAATGCGGGTTTTCTTTAATTTCTAGTTTGCAAAGGGAGAAAAAACAGGTTTTTCCCTCCCTCTCTCTCTCTCTCTTTACTCTTTGGAAGTCCCTAAATTCTTGGCCCCAGGATGATGCTAGGAGGAGAGGTGTTCAGGGAGATGAGAGAAAGAGAAAGGTGATTGAGACAAGAGAGAAAGCTAATAATAATAATAATAATAATAATAATAATAATAATAATAATAATAGATGCATTTCTCCATGGAGCTGGAGATGTGGCTCCCAGTCCAGAACCAAGGGTCCCTCCTCTCCAGTTCCTTCCAGTCCCATCCCACTCCAATCCCAGCAAAGCGGAGTTCCTCCCCGTTTACACCTGTTACCCCGCTTCCCTTCCCAGCTTCGGATCTTGCTCCGGAGTAAGGACCCAAAAACCCCTCCAAAAACCCAAAGAGAATGAAGTGAAGCTGGACCTCTCCTTTGCCTCCCAGATCTCCCTCCCTTTAAACTCTTATTTTCTTCCCCTTCCCAAAATCACAGGAAAAATCACATCCCTTTCTCTCCTTTGAGGCAGGAGACGAGGCCGAAATCCCCCACTTCTTTGGGGTCCCCCACTGGAGTAAACCCACTGGTCTGGCTGCATTTACTCCCGTGTCGACTCACCCTTCCTCGGGGCTTTCCTACTCTAGTTGGGACCCGCAAAGGGATTTCAGGCCCCCTCTCCCCCTTTCTCTTTCTCTCCTTCTTCCCTTCCTTCCTTCCTTCTCCCCTTTCCTCCCTCTCGTTTTCTCTCATTTTCCCCTTCCTTCATTCCTTCTTTTCCCTCCTCTCTCTTTCTCTCCTTCCCTTCTTCATTCCTTTCTCTCCCTCTTTCCTTCTCCCTCTTTCTGTCCTTCCTTCCTCCCTTTCTTCTTTCCTTTCTCTCCCTTTCTCCTCTTTCCCCCTCTCTCTTTCACTTCTTTCCCCCTTCCTTCCTTCCTTCCTTCTTTTTCCCTCTCCTCTTCCCCCCTTTTCTTCCTTCCTTCCTTCCTTCCTTCCTTCCTCTCCTCCTTCCCCCTCTCTTCTCTTCCTCTCCTTCTTCCCTTCTTCATTCCCCCCTTCCCTGCCTCCACTTCTTCGCTGCTTCCCAAAGCCATCCGAGCATCCTCTGCGCTGGCTTCCCATTCGCTGCCAGGGATGCAGGAGATGGAGGAGAGCATCCTTCCTCTCCATCCCTCTCTGGCTCTCTTCTTCTTCCTCCTTCTCTTCTTCTTCTTCTTCTTCTTCCTTCCCCTCTTTTTGGGGCTTTTTTTCCTGGCTGCCCACCAAAGGCAGAGGAGAGGCAGAGCTACTGAAGGCAGCTCTGGGTTGGGGAAGGGTTTTTACTGGAGGGCCGCAACAATAAGTGTGTGGCAGAGGAGGGTTAAAGGAAGAATGGGGACGGGCTTCAATTGGTACTGGATTTGAATAACACCACAGGGTGATAAATGTCCATTGTGTTTTAGGGCATAATGAATCTCCTCTCTCTCTCTCTCTCTCTCTCTCAGCAGAAGCTGGAGCAGCAGCTGCAACCTGGTGCTGGACTCTCTCTCTCTCTCTCTCTCTCTCTTAAAGACACACAACATCAACACAACATCCCAGGCTTCTCAAAGTGATGGTGGAGCTGGCCAAGAATTGTGGAGTCCGTGCACACGGGAGAGAAGATGCTCCATGGAGCTGGCCGAGGATTGTGCATCTGTGTTAGTATGAGAGAGAGTTATTTCATTGAATTTAAATTCCCTGTGGTAACAAGGAATAGTTTTGGGTGGGTTGGAGTCTGATTTTGTTGTGGTTGTGTTTCTTCAGGTCATTTCTGACTTATGGCGGACCCTAAGAGAAACCTGGATGAGTGCTGCAGGACAACTCTGGAGGTGATAACCTTGGGCAGGTCGCACTCTCTCAGCCTCAGGGGAAGGGCATGGCAAGCCTCCTCTGAACAAAACTTGCCAAGAAAACCCAACAATAGGTTTGCTTTAGGGTTGTCGTAAGTTGAAACGACTTGACAGCACACCGCAATAACAAAGGTGAACCTATCATGGGGTTTTCTTAGCAAAAGTTGTTCAGAGGAGCTTTGTCAAGGCCTTCCTCTGAGGCTGAGAGTGTGTGACTTGGCCAAGGTTACATAGTGGGCTTCATGGCCGAGTTGGGAGTCAAACCCTAGTCTCCAGAGTCGTAGCCCAACATTCAGGGTCATTGTAAGTCAGAAACAACTTGAAAGCACAGAACAACAACAAAGGCGGACCTATCATGGTGTTTTCTTGGCAAGCCTACAGCACCCCCTTGGATGCTAAGCAGGGTTAGGCCTGGATAGTACATGGATGAGAGACTATCAATGAATACCAGGTGCTGTAAGCTGTATGTCAGAAACTATCTCTGAGTATTCCTTGCTGAAGAAAACCCTATGAAATTCATGGAGTCACCATAAGTTGACAGAAAATTTGAAGGCACATTCATGCATGTACTTGGCCTTCATGCATATATATACCTGGTATTTGTTAGCAGTCTTCCATCCAAATACTGACTAGGCTTGACCATGCTTAGCTTCCAGGAACAGACAGCTACAATCCCACCCAGAGCCCACCCCTCTGTCTCTACTTTCCTATAGGACTAGGGGCTTTGGTTTCTTAAAGATCGGGAAGTCTACCCACCCACCTAAGTGCTGAATAGCAGCCTCACATCCAGCACTTAGGCCTTGCAGCAACAATTTGAAAGGGGAAACCACAAAATAATGCTCATTCCCCCCCCCCCATGAACATGATAGTATTGACCCCCCCTTTGCTTTGCAGCTGCAGTGCAAGGTTGGGGCAGTGCAGCCTGTTTCTCTCTTGGCTTGCTTACTGTTGGAAAGTAAGAAGAGGAGGAGGAGGAAGAGATGCACGCAGAGCCTATCAGGGAAAGGAGGAGGATGGAAATGGTGTGCGTGCTTGCAAGGGGGGGACAGAGCGGGTTTAGAGACTGAGATCATAGCCTATAAATAAATAAATAAATAAATAAATGGAACAAACAAGCAAACACAAATAAAGCAGTGAAGCCAAAGGGCTCGGCTATTATATATATATATATATATATATATATATACTCCATGAAATATTTGGCTCCCCATGGAATTATGCTGAGAAACTTCAGGCCAGAGTGGAGATACTTGACATTTACAATAGTCAACGTGTTTGGTATCCAAATACCAAATATCCCTTGCTAATCACTTGATAGCCCTTGGTATCTGCTGGGGTTTGGTTCCAGGACCCCTCATGGATACCAAAATCCATGGATGCTTGTCCCATTAAATATAGTGACCTAGTAAAATGGTGTCCCTTATATAAAATGGCAAAACCAGGGGTTGCTTATTGGAATTTATATATTTTCACAATATTTTCAAGCCGTGGATGCTTGAAACTGTGGATTAAAAATCAGAATACAGTTAAATCAATCTGTGATAGAAAAAGCTTTTTAAAAACAAAAAGAAAACCCTTTGCATATTGTGGATGATGTACTTGCGGCAGATTCTCACTGTCAAAGGACAGTCCTTGGAAAGGTGGCTCAATTCAAGTCTTGTTCAAGGATCCATAATCCTAAGAAAGGAAGGTCCATTCCAAAGCTACTGTTAGCGCTTGAGCAATGGCCAGTGGCACTGGCTCTATTATTAGGGAGAGTGAGACAGTGAGGCAGGCACCTCAGGTGACAGATAGAGTGATAAGCAGACAGAGGAGAGAGCTGGATGGTAAATTGACTGCCATGTCCCACCTAAGTCAGTTTGCTGCCTCCAGGTGTTGAGGAAGATATTGTACTATGGGGAGTTTGTTGGTGTTGTGTACCTCCAAGCCCTTTCTGACTTATGGTGACCCAAAGGTGAACCCATCACAGGGTTTTCTTGGCAAGATTTCTTCAGAGAGGGGTTTTTGTCTTCCTCTGAGGCAGAGAGAATGTGACTTGCCCAGATCACCCAGAAGATTTCCATGGCCAAGTGTGGATTCAAACTTCCAGTCTCCAGAGTCATGGCCCAAGACACAAACCACTACGCCACACAGCAAAATCTCCAGCTGCCCCATCTAGTTGAATTTTGTGTTGAAATTCTGGGAGTTGCAGGCCAAAGAAGTAGCTCTTCCAAGCTCTGGGGCATCCATTTATCTAAGCTTTCCACTCAAGGCCTAGGAAGCAGGAGGGTTAAAAAGTACCATTCCCAAAGCCCATTAAAAACAAACCATTTCCCCTTCAGTTCCCATCATGCCAGCTAAAACAGGAAGGCTCTTAAAATATTTTATATTTACTTTCCTTCTGTCCAAGGAGCTCAGCCCAGCTCAAGTGTGAAGCTTTGGAGAACATTTGCAAGGAGAACGTTCCATAAATACAGTAGAAAGTCTATATAGATCAGGGTTGAGGGAAATTTGGCCATCTAGATGTTTTGGACTTCAACTTCCAGAAGCTGGTGTAGCCAAAGTTAAAGTATTATGGGAGTTGCAATCCAAAAGATTTGAAGATCCTGGGATAGAGAAAGAAGTGGGGAAACAATAAGAGTGAAAGGAACAAAAAAGCTCTTAAACACATAACGCTGTTGATGGGTTTCTGCAAAACAGCACCTGCATGCCCCCTTTGAACCGTATTCCTTAAAAGTCCTTGGTTGCTGTTTTTGGAAGAATGAATGAAGTTATGTAAGATATACAACTATATATATATATATATATATAGTCTGAAACTTCTCTTCCTTGTTTTGTTTCTCTTTTCTTCCTCTCTCTTTTAAATCTTTCCCCTCCGTGATGCTTTCTGCTCCACTTGTAATAAAGAAAATATCTTTGCTAGTCTTCTCTAGTTGCCTGGCAACTCCGATTGAAGCGCCAGCAAAAGCGGCCGAACAAAATGTAACCAATCCAAAGACAAAGCCAAAGATTTTGGTGACATGTGACCCTTGGTATGAAAAGGGCAGCCTTAAAATGTCCCTTATGTCTTTTCCCCTCCTGACCAGTGGGGCTACCACCCCACACCCCTGCATTCACTTTCTTACACCAATAAATATGGATTAGTGAAATACTTGTTCCCACAGTGCTGAAAAGATTGGATTGATCTTTGGACCCCATTTATGTACCATCCTGACAAGGCGCTAAACAAAATTAACAGGGAAGAGTCAAAAGGAGCAAACCTGAGTTTTTGGAGCCCCTTGGGAGGGTGGGATGGGGACGGGAAGCAAGTTTTGCTCAACTACATTTGAACCTCCCATTAAAAAGAAAGAAAGAGAGAGAGGGGAATCCGTCTGCTAAGGAGTAACTTTTGGGACATGGCATTATGTCATCCCAATCTGGACAAAAGGGTCTCCATGGGTTTCCCAGAGGTATACATTTGCCTGCAGAGGTATAGATCCTTCCCAGGAATGATAGCATGGAGATCTTCCAGAAGAGGTCTGTGTAGGAAATTTTTTTTACATTAAATTCCTACAGCAGACTAATAAATACATGGACAAGATTCTTTCCATTCTCATCAATGGATTAGATATTGGTTGTGCTAAAGTGAATTGCAAAGTCTTTCTGAAACTTTGTTGTTGTTGTGTGCCTTCAAGTCATTTCCGACTTATGGCAAACATATCATGGGGTTTTCCACGGTAGAAAAATGTGTAACTTAAATAAGACTCACTGCTTTTGGTGCGGCCGAACCGAACACATTTTGACTCAAAAGTAGGTTTCACTGTGTTTAAGTGGGACTTACTCCTAAACTAAGCATGCACAGTTTTTTTACTCTTGGGTTGGAATCTGGTCTCTCGTGCATGTGCAAGTTCCCCTTTGGAAAAGGTTTTTGGTCTGATGTGGGGCTGCCCCAGGTGAATCAAATGTGGCAGGACATTGTGGCACTTGTTACATACTTTAGTTTCCAGCTATTTTTTAAAATACCCCTCAGTCCATGTTCCTAGGCTACATTTGGCAATTCCTGGTGCTAGCTGCAACATTTTATTCCTATACTTGAATGGGTTTCCATTTAAATTCTGAGACTTATTGCAACCATATGTTCCCTTCATGTCTCTTCATTTAATTTTCTTCTTTAGCATTATAGGTCATCAATGAAAAGGAAATTTTGTGCTGTGACTCTATAACTCTAAATGCTCTAGTGCAGATCCAAACATTTCTACAAAAAGACCTCTAAAAGAAGGGAATGAATGGACACAGAGGTGGCAACAAGCAGGAAACCTTGGCAAAACCCAGGGCTGAATTGCAGAAACGTAGACTTTGGGAAATTCTTGTATTCTTCTTGCACAGGTTGCTCTTAAAAGGACCTTCTATTCCCTTTCCAGCTTGGTGCTTGAAAGCATCCATTCTGTGAATGAAATCATGCGCAAATGAAATTTCTGTTTGGAAAAATAAAAACACACGTCATTAGAATTTTTGGTTTTTTTTTAAACAGCTGGGTAAACATTACATAGCAATCTTACCTTCCACCTGTTTTTTAGGTGCTAAGATTGGGAATGGAAGGTGGATAGATTGTGAAATACATTCACATCTGCACCCTTTCCTTAGCCAGTTTTTAGCGTAGATCGCATTTCAGAGATAAGTTAAATAATATCAGATTTTCCCCAAAACTTCCAAACAGAGAATGCAAATTATTTTCAGCAAAAATAATGAAATAAAACCCCACATTTTTCCACACACCTCATTCCCTCTCATAAACTGCCAGGAAAGAAAGCACACACACAACCCTCCAATGAAGTTATTTCCAGTATTTTTTCCTCCCTCTACTGATCCTTCCAAAAATGCCAGACAAATATTTCTCCTTTAAAAGCAAAGCTGTATTTTCTCAGGATCTCAAATACCTTCAGTGCCAGGGCCAAGAGCAGAGAAAATCGGCTTGGTGAAAATCCTGTAAGTTGGACGATAACTCAATTTTCTATATTTTCTATATTTTCTAGCAGTCCAAAATCTCTACCATTGTTATTTTGGGGTCTCCTACAAAGATGAGTTGAGAACTTAGATTTGATGTGTCTGTTAAGAAGTTACTGGAGCAATGGTGAAGGTAAGAAGTTTTACACTATCAACCCAATATCCTTATTGGGGTTCTCTTTAGACAGTGAAATGTCACTGTCTCAGCTTACTTCATATTGTGATGATACCTCCTTGTTACATTTGGGGAAACTTCTGGCTCATTTGGGCCCTTTCACACTACAAGGTTATAGCACTATGAATCCGCTGTATGTGCCATGGTAACCTCCTATTGAATCCTGGGATTTGTAGTTTAGGGTTCTCTGAGAATTCTAAATACCACCCACCCTGAACTGCAAATCCTAGGATTCCTTAAGATGCAGTCATGGCAGTTACACCTTTATGAGAGCATGTATAGTACAATATAGTATGATTTAAGATTAAATAGGTCATGGATTTGTGTCTGCAATATTGATGCATAGACCGTCTGTCTATTTCTCCATCTTAGAGAGTTGGAATCTAACACCTTCAGTGTTCACCAAGTTGAGAAAGTTTATTTCTTTTGATTTGAGTGTTTTTCCCAAGGGCTCTGATACAGGAAAGACCTTCAAGTAGGGCCTCGGCAAGTAATTTTGCTTACTTGAAGCAGAGAAGGTGGTTTCTACCTCCATGCTGTGTACAAATGCTATATAAATGGGACGGTTGTAGGATTTCACTCCAGGAATTTAGCTACTGGGAATACAAAATGGTGTTGCCCCACTGCCTAAGAATTCTGCCTGCCCAAAGGATATTTTTGTTGTGACAGCAGAGTTGTGTATACAGTACTGTCACCCATGGATATACATGTGCATTTAGCTGTGCATTTGGTTCCGTGTTCAATATCTTTGGTTCAGTTGCACAACATTCCCATTTAACACAAGGGTTAAGTAGCACACTTAATGCCTTACTCCTCATGCAATGATGTCCACTGTGCAACCCCAATTCAGGATCTTGACCAATATGTTTTTAATATATATATATATATATATATATATATATATATATATACACACCTGACTGACGGAAACATAGGGGACAGCCAAGTTTCTGAAGGGAAAGATTATTCCATAACTCGTATAGGAATTTTATAGGGTTACCAAAGTGAAAACTCTAGTCTATAGAAATGTTTCTATCCTGTAGAATTCTATACCTTTATCCTATAGAAATGTTTCTATCCTGTAGAATTTGATATCTCTATCTTATCGAAATGTTTCTAGCCTATAGAATTTGATGCCTCTAGCCTATAGAAATGTTTCTAGCCTATACAAATGTACTTGCTATTGCTATTGATATACCTTTATGAGGGGATTTCAGTAGGTGTTGGTTGTTTGACACCCAACAACTACTGAAATGTCTTCTTCTACATAGTTATAAAGGTACAGGAGCCCTTTCCAGATTTCCAACCCAGTTCAGTCAGGAGCCACATTCAAATCCTGGTTTGAACAGTTTCATCTGGTGATTTGAAATGACTTCACTCAAGAATGGCTCCACATAACCAAGATGTAGACATTTGTGTCTTTCTGTGTGTCTCTGTTCTGTCCTCCGCTGTGTCCTCCTGAGAAGAGACACGTCCCGGCACGAATGGTGTGTGTCTGGTGGCGCAAGGAGCGCATGTCGCCAAAGCTTGCCAAAGGGTTAAGGGCCTTCACAAAGGGCTTTTGACTCTGGCCTACCCATGAATTGCCCATTCTCTTCCTAGGCGGGTGGACACCCAGGACCCAGAGGCAATGGGCATTTCTCCCCTTTAAAAAATACAAAAATGATGGAGAGAATGCTTGCAAAATAACGACAAACTCAGAGTCGAACGTGATGCAAAGTTTGCTTTGGAAGGATTTGACATGTGTGTAGGGGTGCACAGTAGTAGATTTTAGTGTAAAACCTATACTCTGTTTTGTCAAATACTGTATTAGGGAGGCAGGCTGAAAGAAACTTGAACAACTTTTGAAGAGCAAAATAAAAAAATAATTTTATTATAAATTCACATTTTAAAAAACAGGAAAAAAAAGAAGAAGAAAACATTAGGACAATAAGACATTACAGCATAGAACCATAAGTCCTCCACTAATATACCTAACATACCTAACATATATACATATTACATACCTAACATATAGACATATTTCACAATAGACAATCAAATATCACTAAAATTTATCTACTATAAGCACAGTGTATTTCTCTTCTATCCTAGTTGAATCTTATATCTGAAATAATAATAATAATAATAATAATAATAATAATAATAATAAATATTTTTATCCTGCCCCTCTGAGTGTGCAACCGGGGCGGCTTACAACATTAAAATACAATAAAATACGATACGTGTCCCATAGACCCACCCATTATAAATCTCTCAATTATCTTCTCATTACATTTACACTTCTCTGATGCTTTTGCATCTTGTATTGTTACTTACTACTCCCCAATTCATTAAACATTATAATTTAAACATTTAAACAAACTTTTGAAGAGTAGCCAAAATATTTTGCTGCCTAAGGTGAGATAGGAAACAGCATTCTCAAGGTGCATCTACACTGTAGAAATAATACAGTTTGACACCACTTTAATGGGCTGGGATTTGTAGTTGTGTCAAGTCTTTAGCCTTCTCTGCCAAAGAGTGCTGGTGCCTCACAAAACTACAAATCTCAGGACTCTGTAGGATGGAGCTGTGGCAGTTAAAATGGTGTCAATGCATTATTTCTACCGTGTAGATGCACCTCCGGTCACTGGCGTCAAGACCTGTTTACCTCAGGGCCTTGTCTGAAGGAAGTTAATGTATTTTTCTACCACTGCTCTCCAAAATTAAAGTGCTTATATAGCACCCAAGGCTGGTCCTGAGTTATTTTGACACCTGAGAGAGAGAAGAAGCCCACAAGAAATTGCCTTTCCATGGCATTAAAATGTAAAATGACGATGACAAAAACGAATTGAATGAGAGTTTGTTTTCAAGGAAACTCGGTTGCCTCACTGTGCTCAATAGTAGGTTGAAGATGGTGAGGCAAAGCACCCAAAACTCCGCCATTTTGCTGCCTGAGGCGAGACTCAAGGTCCTTCTCTCAGCTTTTATTCCATGTATAGAAGCCAAAGTGACTGAATTTTACCTCAGAAAATGGCAATTCGACAGTGTCCTCCAAGCACCTGAGGGAAAGCAAAATTTTTAGGTGATGCACATGGACCCAAATCTTGTTATTTGTCCCAAAGGATATGCAAACATCCATTATATTGAAGGGATTTGCCTATATATCAGCCATTGATTCAATGGGTCTCCTGTAGTTAAAAGATTTAGGCCTCAAGTTTTTACCTCAGCAGAATGAACTGGCCAAGGGCCTCAGGGAAATATATATATATATACACATATACATGGTATATATAAATTTCCCTGAGACCTTGGACTCCAGATATGGAGGCAATACTTCAATGTATAGGGATTGGCCACAGGCCTCAGGGAAATTTATATTTTTCGTATATATAAATTTCATTGAGGTCCTTGGCCTCCAGATATGGAGGCAATACTCCAATGTAGATGGATTAGCCAAGGGCCCCAGGGAATGTATGTATGTATATATATATATATATATATATATATATATATATACACACACACACACACACACACACACACACATACATATATACACTTGACCCAGTCCATATACATTGGGATACTCCCTCCATTGTTCCTTACTACCATCTCTCTCAACATACTGACCATATTCAAAAGGAGCAAAGAAAACATATATATGCCGTGCTGGAAAACCAGTTGCCTGTTTGTGAGAGGGTTGACTTTTGAGGGTAAGCTTTTTGAGGTCATATTTACGTTTATCATTTTGTATTGCTATTTTGTATTGGTATTAGGAATAAACCGATAAACAGTTTTCTTTCAAGCATTGACAATTTGAGGTGGCTGCTTCATTTTGTCTGCCTTGCTAGTTCTGCACAAAGCAGAGCGTACCTTTTTTTTTTGGCACCTGAGGCAGCAAAAAAATACCACAAAAACTGGGAATAAGGATATCATAGTCATAAATGAATTGACCAGCAATAATTGTTGGGAACAGCAAACCCTCTGGTCTTGAGGTAACTATCTCACTCTTTCTGATAATAAATGTAGAGCTTGATTCGTGAGTGAAATAGCCAGACTCTTCATTTTATTGGGCAAGTCACACTCTCTCAGCCTCAGAGGATGGCAGTGGCAAACTCGCTCTGAAGAAACTTGCCAAGAAAACCCTATAATAGGTTTGCTTTAGGATTGTCATAAATTGGAAACAACTTGAAGGCACACGACAACAACAAATGGAGTGAGGAAGAGATGCTTATAGTATTTTCTGCCCCATCTTCTAAGATAACCTGGTTGTTGTTTTTGTAATGCATCTTGATGGGTGATGGACACCATTTACTGCTCCACCTCAGGTATCAAAATGTCTACCTGGTGTCAAAGAGGGAAAGGACCTGCCCAAATATCTGATTCTGCTTACCTGGAAATGCCCAAAATTGAACCATTCTGTGTGTAAAACATATCCCTACTGAGCTATGTTTTCTTCCCCAGTACGATAATTCACTTTTTAATACAATCTTTAGAATGGTCAAATCATTTACTATATGTCAACCTTATAATCTCCATCATAAACCTGTAAGTTTTGACAATGTTGTCTCCATTTTACAGGTGGAAAAGCTGAGGCATAGAGACAGACCTGGCCTGCAACAACCCAAGACATTCTTGGCAAAGGTGAGGTTCAGGCATCATTTGTATCTATTATTTGAATTGTATCTCCTACTGGATTATGGACCCTGGTCAGGGATGATGAGAATTGTAGTCCAATATATCCAGAGGGCAGTATGTTTGGGAAGAGTTTCATATGACTGCTGGGTAAAAACAAACTTGCAGAGTAAATCCTTACCATTGCCAGGTAAGGAACATTCAGTTTCCTGGGATTTGGGGGTTGGGATGGGTTGGGAGAAGAGTTGCAGTTCAATATATTACAGATGCATGGCAGGCAAAACTTGAAAAATAAACTAGAATTGTTTCTGGATCAGCTGCTTTTAGAAATGTGCATGAACATAGTCTGGATAAATGGGACCAGAATATGGATAAAACACAATTAAGCAGGTAATATAGCAACCAGAACTGGGATCGAGGGAGTACATGTGTATGTGTATAGCTAGCATCCTGCTACTGACTATGGTCCAAAACACACTGAAGAAATAATCCAGTTTGAGACCTCTTTCACTGCCCTAGCTCTATGCTCTGGAATTCTGGGAGCTGTAGTTTTGTGAGACATTTTGGCTTCTCCGTCAGAGACCTCTGGGGCCACAGTAACTACAATTCCTAGGATTCCCTAGTACCGAGCCAGGGCAGTGAAAGTGGTCTCAAACTGGATTATTTCTGCAATATGTTTTGGGCCATTGTTGTTTTTTTGTGTGCCTTCAAGTTGTATTATAGTGTTTTCTTGGCAAGTTTCTTCAGAGGGAGTTTGCCACTGTTATCTTCTGAGGCTGAGAGAGTGTGACTTGCCCAGGCTCACCCTGTGGGATTCCATGACTAAGTGGGGACTCGAACCTGTGGCCGAGCAGGGATTTGAACATGCTCAGACCTCATTATATAGCTCTTTCTTCACTCTACTCTTGCCTGCACTCACCAGCTAAGCTTGCTTCTTAAAGAGAATTAAGACAACGATGCTCAGGGGACAAATATGCAAACTGTAGAAATGGTTAAATAAAAGTCGGTTTCTATGCTCAGAATGAATTATGTCCATGTCTGTATTGATTTTCAACATTAATGTGCTTCTCTTCCTTTCATATATACAAAGACAGTTTATGTATTTATATATTGCATATGCACACATTTCTTATTTCAGCTTGTTACATACTGCTTGTAAGCATCTAAAGGGTTAGGAACTACTGCCTCAAAAGTGAATACAATCATACAAGATTTATCTAAGTGGGAAATATCCAGGGATGTATCGGGAGGGAAAAAGTGAAGGCATTGCTTCCCAAATAAAAATTCTGCTCTTTGAATTAAATCTTCCTTACGTCTTTACTTGAGGCTTTAGAAATACAGTTTAAGTATCCATAATGGAGGCAGGGAAAGTTACCAAGGGAATGGGAATATTGTAAATAAAAGTTATAGGTGTGAACAATTTTCAGGGTCTCATGCTCTGCAGTGCTACAAATTTCGGGACTGAAGAAAAATTTTCATTGTGGAAGACAATGTTCTCCTTTTGCCCCAGTAAGTTATGTCTTCTCATGATGTGGCCAAAGTACGACAGCCTCAGTTTCATCATTTTGGCTTCCAGGGAGAGTTCAGGCTTGATCTAGGACCTATTTCTTTGCATTTTTGGCTTTCTGCATTCTTTTCCAGCCAACAGCAGCTTTTCCACAGGGATATCCCTGACATGGAAAAGCCCATAGAAATAGCTTCTCTTTCTTTTTCTGCTGAGTCTTTTTTATTTTTGCTGGTTGGATGGGATGGGTTTCCTTAAGACGTGAAAAGTGGTTGAACAGAACATGGAGATTTAGCTCCAGATTAAAATGTAATACAACTTGAAGGTTTTCTAGGAGTCTGGGCAAATTAGGCAAGTGGGGGGCAAACGGGAGGGACTGCCATGGAGGGACAACAGGTGAAATCCAGCCCTTTTCCTCCTTTTCTGTCTCCTTTAGTCCAGGAGAAGATGGTTGTTCCCTCCACATTGGGGTTTCCTTCCAGAGATTTGCAAGGGGAGAAAGGGAGGGAAAAAAGAGACCCCCCTTTCCCCCCTCTCCTCTTTCCTTCCCACCACCTCTAAGTCCTTTTGTCCAGCCTTTGTCATGGAAAGAGCCCCTCCTAAATCAATTCCATGACACTGTTATTGTTTCTCCTCCCAGAGTTTTTAAACTTTTCCCCCTCCTGAGGTCAGGAATGCGGACAGTTGCTATTGGGATGGTGGAGCATGGGTGGTTGGGGGTGGAGGTGAAGGGTCACCCCTGTCTCTGTGGGTCATCTGACAACAAAACCGTTTGAAATATCTACTCTCCATCACTGCCAATATTGTCTTTTGCCAGCAGGATCCTGGCACGGCCCTTGAATGGCTCCAGCCTCAGCCTCTGTCCATTCCATCGGTCAGCATCTGGGAATGGACAGAAGGTTATTGTGTGCGGAATAGCTTTGTTTTCAGTCACAGCTGCCTGGGTTTGGACTAGAACTGACCGAAGTCCTGGTGGGTGGGAGAGAAAGGAGGGAAAGAAGTGGGGGTTAGAAGAAAGGTGGGATTGAGAAAGTATGGGTCATTGCTTCCTAGAGGGATGTTTTTTTCCCACCCCTATGGGCCAAAGGTTTCTAGCATCCAGACTTTTTAGAGAGACCAAGCTGAAGAATTTGGAGGGGGGTGTATGTCTTTCCTCCTTATCCCCACTTTTCCCCCCTTAAAGTAGGAGAATTTATTAGGGGCGGGAAAAAATATAAAAGAGAGAAAACTCCTCCCATTAAAGAAGGGGGAAGAATCAAGCCAGATGTATAGGGGATGTCAAGGAATTTTGGAACTTATGCTAAGAGTTAAATGAGGTATAAAAACACCTTGGGCTTGACGTCCACAATGAAGATATCAAACTGTCTGCTTTTTTTTCCCCTTTTTTCTTTTTTCCCCTTTTAAGTGAAGCAATATTTTATGAGGAGTCAACTGAGTTTGTGAGTCAACTCTATAGCATTTTCTGTGGGCCTCTTAAGAGACCAAAAAGGTTTATGTCCTGATTAAGTGGAACATAGGAAACTTTCTGACGCCTGTCTAAATAAAACACTAGCAACCCTAACACTAACTAACACTGACAAATATATTGAAAATCCACTATCATCAATTTTCCTAGAAAAGGAGCTAAACTTGTTAGGATACATAGGTAAGAGCAGGAACAGTTAGAAAGCTATATTGATATATCTTTGGTTAATCCACAAGAGATTACTGACTCCTAGTAGTTTAACAACACTCAGTAAAATTAAAAGGAATCGAGTAAACTCTGCCATGCTTTTCCTTGTGCAAATCACTTTTTCCTTTTATTAGTATTAATCAGCCACTTACATTTATTTTAGATCTAGCTATGAAAATTTCAAAGTGGTATACAACCATCGTAAATCATATTTTTAAATAATGCAAAAATTGAATATACAACCTACCTACATTTCATATAAAATACATGGTAGGTTGAAGTCAAACAGAAAGACCTGCAAAACTAGGTGTACCTCAATGCACCTAAATATAAGATTTGTATTGTATTTCCCACCCCATGGACCAAAGGCTTCTAGCATCCAGACTTTCTAGAGAGACCAAGCTGATTCTCCCAGCCAGCACAGTCAGTTCCAAAAATCTAACTTTTCCAAGCTCTGATCCAAAGTTGCTTTTAGTCTCCTCTCCCTTCCCAGTCCAGGTCACAGACATTTCCAAGATCTTGGTTCTTTCTGGATGTTATGATCTGTAATTTTGTGATTGATTTTTTTGGGAGGTGGGCCAGTATTTTAAAAAGCCTTGGGTTAATGACATAACAGTCTGTTTTGGAATTTACACAAGACAGAAAGAACAAGGCAAGAGGCAGCAAGGAAGAAAAGGAATCTGCTTCTGGCTCTTTTTAAGGAAGGAACTGGAAAACTAAGCCTTTCATGCCAGTAGACATTTACTTACCTTGGGAATAAGTCCTATTGATCTTCATGAGGCTTGCTTTTGGGTAGACATATACAGTCAGCCTTCCACATTTGTGGCTTTGACTTTTGTGGATTTGCTTATTGATGGATTTGATTAATATGTTCTCTCTAGGAATCTCTAGGTCTTCCAGCTAAATTCTATGGGCAATCTGCAGAAACTCTGGAGGACCCGGATATTCCTAGAGAGAACACTTCTTTAAGCATTTGTAGGTCCTCCAGTGCATTTCTATCGACAACTTCTGATAAATGTTGATCATAGAGTTGCACTAGAGGACCTACACATGCCTAGATAAGTGTTTTCTCAGGTTAAAAAAAAATAGTGGGTTTTTTATTTGTGTTTTTTTCACTTCACAGGGGTCTTGTGCCACTAACCCCAGCGAACGTGGAGGGCCCACTGTATAAGTTTGCAGTGTACACTCTAAAACCATAGTCTACTTCTCAACTTTTTATTTCAAAGAATCTTGAAGGGTGCACCTATACTGTAGAAATAATGCAGTTTGAAACCACCTTAAGTGTTGTTGCTCCATCATATGGAATCCTGGGATTTGTCATTTTACAAGTTCTTTAGCCTTCTCTGCCCAAGAGTGTTGGTGCCTCACCAAACTACAAATCCCGGGATTCTGTAGGATGGAGCCATGGTGCTTAAAGTGTTGTCAAACTGCATTACAGTATTTCTACAGTGTAGGTGCAGCCTAGGTCTCTAAAAGCAACATGGTAAATAGCAAATCTAGTGGCGGGAGATCTATTAAGGGGTCAACGCTCTGTTGAGATCTTGTTTTCAACTGGCTAAATGTAGAGGCAAAATTTGGTCTTAATGCTCGAAATCTGGGGCTTCTTGCCTGATTGGCTCTCACCGGATTGATGCTACATCTTCCTCATGCAGCACGTTTGTGTGCGTCTTTGGTCAGCTAGGCCTGGTACATCAGCACCATCTACCGGTCCTATATAGAGGCATTCAAGTTTCAAAGTTAAATAGAAAGAGATAGGAAAGGGAAAGAACTATGCAATTGGCCCTCCACATTGGCAGCTTTGACTTTTGTGAATTCGGATTTGATTGATATGTTCCCTCTAGGAATCTCTAGGTCCTCCAGCAATACTGTGTGGTCAGCTTCTGCCAAAAGTCACATTGGAGGACCTAGAGCGAGCGAGCACTTCTCTAGACATTTGTAGGTCCTTCAGCACAATTTCATGGCCAACGTCTGACAGAATTTGATCATAGAATTGCCCCAGAGGACCTAGAGATTCCTAGATTTCTCAGGTAAAAAAAGAAATTGTGCTTTTTTATTTGGAGTTTTCTCACTTTCATGGGAGTTCTGTGACCCTAACCCTAGCGAATGTGGAGAGTCCACTGTATACTGCATTTGGACTGAGGAACAATTAGGATGCTGCACAATTTTGTCTGAACTAATTTTTAGGCCAACTGACATACCTGGTTGCTTTCCAGACAAATATGCATATTGTAATACTTTCTGCAAAGAAGCAGATCTACCAATAATTCTGTAGTGTCCTGACAAGCTGGGATGTGTACAAAAAAAGGCAGCGAAAATGATCAAAGGTCTGTCTGGAAATCAAGCTGAGTTGTTTTCTGCTGCTCCAAAGACACTAGCACAGGAACCAATGGATTCAAACGACAAGAGATTCCACCTAAATATTGGGAAGAACAGTGGAATAGACTGCTGAGGGGTGGGTGGGTTTGACTTTCCTTCATTGGAGGCCTTTAAACAGAGGATGAAGTGTTGTGTATTCCTACATGGCAGAATGGGGTTGGACTAGATGGCCCTTGTAGTCCCTTCTAATTCACTGTATGGTTCTATGTTCCTTTAGGTGTAACCTCATAACAATGTTAGCTTAAACATTAGGAAGAACTTCCTGATAGTAAGTGCTGTTCAACAGTGGAATACGCTGCCTTGTCAAATGGTGAAGTTTCCTTCTTTGGAGGTTTTGAAACAAAGGCTAGATGGCAATCTCTCAGGGGTGCTTAGGTTCTGTGTTCCTGAATGGCAGAATGGGGTTGCACTAGATGACCCCTGGGGTCCCTTCCAACTCTGTAATTCTAGGATTCTATGATTCTTGGATGGTGTTGTCTTGTATGGCAGATGGGGGCTGGACTAGATGACCCTGGGGGGTCTCGTTCAACTCTTCTGTGATTCTATCCTTCATTGGAGGTCTTTAAACAGAGATTGAAGTGCTGTAGTTGTGTATTCCTACATGGCAGATGGGGGTTGGACTAGATATGGCCCTTGGAGTCCCTTCCAGTTCTAAGACGCTATGGTTCTGTGTCTCTTTAGGTGTAACCTGATAACAGTGTTAGCTGTAATTCCCAAGCTTTACCTTGCCTTGATTAACCCACTTGAAAAACTAATGCCAGTTTTTGAGCTCCTGCTCCCTGGCTCAATCCATAAGAGATGTTACATTGGCAAGGCCTTCTCTGTGATGGTCCTTGCAAATGCGTAACTCCTTCCTGTGGGAAATATATATATGGCCATTGCTTCATCTTTAAGTGAGCTGTTAGGACATTTTGTTTGAACATTGGGCTATGGCTCTGGAGACCAGGGTTCGAATTCTGTCTCAGTCGTGTAAACCCACTGGGCGACCTTGGGCAAATCACATTCTCTCAGCCTCAGAGGATGGCAATGGCAACCCCACTCTGAAGAAACTTGCCAAGAAGACCCCATAATAGGTTCACCTTAGGGTAACCAGAATGACTTGAAGGCACACAACAACAAATGCTTATAATTAATTACCGCTATCTGACAATTGGTTCATGATCTTTTAAAGATGGGTGTGTAATATGCTTTTAATATCTCATTTTATACAATATTCTGTTTTGCTATCCCTCCTTTTAAACATTGTTGCATGAATAAATAAACCAATGGGCTATCCCTACAGTCAATAGTCTTGTCTTGGAAAAAGATGTCTTGAATATGCTCTGTAAGGTCAGCTTACTTTATGGGCTGTGCGTACTTTTGCATTTCTTTCTAATGTCTAGATTAAAAACCTAAAGCATGATACTATTCCAGTCACTAGATGTCAGCACTAAGTCATGATATTCTCTGTTGAACACAAAATTGTCCTTGTCGAGTAGGCATTGTAAGAGAGGGAAGTGAGATCCTATGGTCCTAAATGCGTCCTTCTCAAAGCCGGCTGGGGGATTCTGGGCATTGCTGTCCAAAAAGGTAACATTTCTAAACTCTGCAGCCTGACCCTAAAGCTGACATGAACTGAAAATGAGCAGAGTTAGACATTTATTTACTTATTTACTTATATTTTTAAATTAATTAAAACGGTAAGCCAGTGTGTTATAGTGGTCTGGATGTTGGACTTGGAGTTGGGGAGACCAGGGTTCTGTGTATAAAACTTTCATTCTATGTACAAAAGCCAGTGTGGCATAGAGACTTGAGTGTTGGACTATGACTCTAGAGACCAGGGTTTGATTCCCAGCGTTGCCATGAAGCCCACTTGGATGAGTCACACTCTCTCAGCCTCAGGGGAAGACGATGGCAAACCTCATCAGAACAAATCTTGCCAAGAAAAACTCATGATAGGTTCTCCATAGGTCGGAAACAACTTCAGGGTACCCAACACACAAAACCCAACAAGGTTGGCTGTAGGATCTTACTCCAATCAGGAATGTAGCTAGTGGAGTCCTCAAATTTGCCAGTAACACAATTCCATTTGAGCATAGAAATACAATGTAGGTGTCCACAGAAAAGGGGCAGGCAAAGCAGCCAAGAAAATGCAAATTGAAGAGTTGCAAGTATAAATCATTTTCAAACGCCTCACTCTCTGTATGGCTAGGAATTTGCAGCCTGAAGGGAAGCTCACATTTCTGGGGAGAGGGGAGACTTCTGCCCTCAAGTAGATGAGACATTTCCAAGACTCCTTGTCCTCTACTGCTCTGCTTAGGTCCTGTAACTTCAGCCCATGACCTCTCTAATGGAGTCTATCCATCTGGCGTGTGGTCGTCCTCTCTTTCTACTGCCCTCCACTTTTCCCAGCATTATTGTCTTTTATATCGTGCCTTCTCATGATGTGACCAAAGTATGACAGCCTTGACTTGATTATCTTGGCTTCCAGGGAGATTTCTGGCTTGATCTGCTGAAGGACCCATTTGTTTGTCTTTTGGGCTGTCCACGGGATCCTCGGGGCTCTTCTCACCTCTCAAATGAATTTATTCTCTTCCTATCCACTTTCTTCACTGTCCAGCTCTTGCATCTCTACATGGTGATGGGGAACACAGTGGTTGGACGATTCTGACTTTACTGCTTGGTTGTATATGTATCTTTACTCTTTAGGATCTTGTCTAGTTCCTTCAGAGCTACCCTCCTCATTCCCAGATTTCTTCTTTGGCTTTCCTGACTACAGCCTCCCTTAGGATCAATATTTGATCCAAGGTACAGGAACTCTATTTCAGTTTTGTAGCACCTTTGAGACTCACTGAAAGAAAGAAGTTGGCAGCGTGAGCTTTCTTGGGACTTTATCACACGGGGGGAAATTGGGAGTTTAAACAGGGTTTCTCCCGTGAAAATCGCGCATTCACTTTTAAAATGTGATTAAGAGTTTCACATATAGTGCGATAAAAACGTCATTATCCAGGGAATAACCAGGCAATAAAACAGCAACAAATAATTCACAGGATTTTTCCATGAATGATTTGTTGCTGTTTATTGCCTGGTTATTCCCGGGATAATGGCACTTTAATTGTTTTGATCGCGACGTCGTGTGAAAACCTTTATCGTAATTGCACGATTTGCGCAGGATATTCCCGGGAGAATGACACTTTAATAGCGGTGTCGTGTGAAAATCTCAATTGTGAATGTGCGATTTTCAGAGGGTAAGCACCGCTTATACTTCCAATTGTCCCCATGTGATAAATTCCATAGACTAAAGTCTACTTCCTCAGATCCATATCATATCCTCGACTCCTGCGTTCCTCTTGTGGCCCCATCGGTTGCTGATGGATGAGGAACGCAGTAGAGGTTGATGAGGATATTGTACTTCGTTTTAATGCTTAAATGTTATATGTTTTTACTGTTATGTTTATCTTATTGCTATTTTAACTACGTATTATTTAATACTGTTTTAAGGGGGTGGGGTTGGTTTTTCTTCTTGAGATATGTTACGCGGGTTTTATTGTAAGCCGCTTGGATTGTCCGTCAATAAGCGGGATATAAATTATTATTATTATTATTATTATTATTATTATTATTATTATTATTATTATTATTATTATTATATCCATCTGAGGAAGTCGACTTTAGTCTAGGAAAGCTCCTGCTGCCAACTTCTTTCTTTCAGCGAGTCCCAAAGGTGCTCCGACATCTCTCTACAGACTGAGTCTACAGACTAACACAGCTATATCTTTGAATTCTGTTTCAGTTTTGTTAACTTTGGTTGAATTTATGTGGCCATTACCCGGTACTCTTTGTTTCCTTTCTGTCCAGCCTCCAGCCTTTGCACTGCCTTCTTCTTGGACCTTCCTTAGGTAACTAAATAACTGTTCCCAGCCTGGGACGTTTCCCACCAGGAAGGAGCAAGGTCCCTTTGCTACCAAGCCAGAAAGTCCACTGGAGAGGGCAGCTCTCCTCCATCCCTGAAAGGAGCCAGCTCTCCATCCCATCCCAAACCTCCGGAGCCCTCCTCCCCTTGTCCCCTCCCCTTCCTCCCCCCCCAAAAAACCTCCCCCATCCATCCCATTGAGTTCCTCTCAGGCTCCCAAACATGACTCCGACTTGGCTGGCTTCTTGGGGGCTCCCTGGGTGCGCCTTCTTTCTCCTCCTGGGCTGGGGTTTGGGGGTCTCTTCCCCAGCCCAGGAGCCCAGGAGGGGAAGGAGGGGAAGCCTAGCTGGGCTCCAGGAGGAGCTCCCCACCGTCGTCCTCGCCATCCTCGCCCGCAACTCCCAGCACTCCCTGCCCCATTATTTGGGAGCCTTGGAGCGCCTGGATTACCCCAAGGGGCGCATCTCCATCTGGTAAGAAGAGGAGGGAAGGAAAGGGAAGGGAAGGGGTCCCAAAGACCTCAGCCTTCTGGATGGAAGGGGTGGCCTTTGGGGGAGGAGGGGTGCAGGGGGGGGGGTCTCCTTTTCCAGGCTGCTGGAAAGATCTTGGGCTTGGCTTTAAAACAGCCTCAGCTGGGTGTATGGTTTAGTTTTGGGGTGTGGGGTGCAAGGTGGAGTTTTAGGAAGCACAGACTCCCCCTAAAAGGCATGATGTTTGGCAGGGAAGCACCCTTTCCCAGGAAAGTTATTTGTAAATGCGAGTGAGTTTTCGGGTGTGGGATGTGACTGAAATACCGCATATGCCTTTGGGACAGAGTTTTGGGGGTGTCTACAAATCCCTAGGTTGCACAAATAACAAGAGTTTATTTTCCCCCTTTTCTTCTTTGTGTGGCTTCTGTGAGTTGTGGTCCCCTCCCCAAAAAGAGATACTTTTCTAAATTCTGTTTTTAAGGAGGGAGGCAGTCCTCGTTTTTGGAGTGACTAGGCGTCTAAAGACTTGGGAGCCCTGGGTGGCTACCTGGGATGTATAGATTTGTGTGAGCCTGTTCTGGTGTGAGTATGTTTGTGCAATGTTTGAAGACCCCTTTCTTTGTGCTTTGGCTTGAAACTTGCATTTCCAGTTTGGGGAGGTTGTGATTTTTTTTCAGATTCAGGAGCCTCCATAGCATGAAGCACTTTACCATGCCTAGATGGTTCTGGGGTTTCTCCATCAATGTGTGGATGGGTACAGTTTTGAGGTCAGTTTGCTCCTGAGTGTTTGGGGGTGCAGGACAGTAAATGTGAATTATTATTTGGTCAAGGATGCATTGAATTTTGTCTGGAGACCTGTAATACTTCAGCTTGGTTTGCTTTGATTATTTTTGGAGTGATTTTTGAAAATCAAACCACCCTCTGAGGTTGGTTGAGGGTTATTTTTCCAGACCCACTTTGATAGATCAAATAGATAGATAGATAGATAGATATCCATTTACTTGGTTTGCTCTGATTATTTTTGGAATTATTTTTGGAAGGAATCAAACTTTCCTCTGAGGCTGGTGTTTCTCCAGACTCACTACGATTTGATAGCCATCTCCATGACTGCTTTTTAGACTCAAGGAATCAAACTTCCCTCTGAGAGAAGGGAAGGATGCACACACCCTGCTCATTTAATGAGGTTTAAATACATATTGTTATGAAGGTGGACAGTGGGAATCCCAGGAAATGCTATCAAATAAATGCACTGCCTGTACTGCTCTACATCCCTCTCTTTTGCTTTTCCCTTTAACTGAATTCCTTCCAATGGAGAAATGAAGATTTCCAGGTCCATCCAAAGGCATTTTGCTCTCTGAGGCAAAGAACAAGATGCCATCACTGCTCCCATTCCAAGTACAAAAGCAGGCTGCCTTGGCAGCTGAATCTTTGACACTTCCCCTAACTTAAAAGCAGCAAGCTAGTTTGGAGGACGTATAGTAACCCATACAGTAGCACACATCTCTCTTTTCCAATACTTTGCTGCTGCCTCCCAACATCTGCCTAACGATAGGGCCATCCCTGAAGACCTTGCCCTGGAAGGTAAGAAAATATATTAATACTTTCCCCCAGTTCGATTATGTTGGGTTGGATGGTAGCCAAAATTATTTGTCACAACCATCGTTGCATGAATCACACAAGACAATCAAGGCAGAATTCCAAATGGCTCTAACATTAAGTTCATGAAAAACTAATTATGTCAATATGACAGAGTAGCAAGTTTTTGAGTTACACAGAACTCTTCTTCATGGCTGGGAAATACCTTCTTCAGGATGCAAGAATAACACCAGCCCTTTTTGAATGGAGAATTATATTGCAATAAAGTGGGGCGGGGGAGAACCATGTATGCTGCTTGAGCTCACTGGAGGAACAGCATGATATATATGTAATAAATAAAATAAAGGGCATTTCCTGTTTTCCTACCTGTTACTTCCCCTCCCTGCTGGATATTTGCTTTACTAGCTTTGGAGCTTCTCTTCTCACCTCATCTTCCTAGGGGATGCTGAGGGATTCCCTTTCTCTTTTGTTCCAAAGCAGATACATTGCAGGCATGTTTTACAGTCTTTTCTATGAGTTTGTAGGAAACCTTACTCCAGCAGTATAATTGTTTTTTGAAAGCACACATGAGCTGTTTTCCATCTGTTGCCTCTGCTAAACCAATACAGCAGTCTAGTGGTGTCTCAATCCAGTTTGGCAGCAGGGAATGGGGGTAGGAGCCTAGACTGGGAGTCTGTTGTATATTAATTTCTTTTCTTTTCTTTCTTTCTAAACACAAGGTTCCCCCTGCACCTCCAACAATGTTTTAAGGCTTTCTGTTCCTGCCCTGCCCAGAATTGTTGAAGAGAGAATAGCATTTGGAAAAGAAAGAATTTCAATTCAGGCCTGGCAGTAGACTCTCTACTTTGTCAAACCAGCACACCTCCAGAGGTGCCAGACAGCATCTTCCATCATCCTCCAGCCTCACGCTGCCTGATGGGAGCTGTGTTCAGCATCTCTGGAGGATACTGCCTTACCAAAGAGTGTTGTAGTTGCCTGTAAAAGAGGTCAGTTATAAAATAAGGGACTCCGGTGATAGTCTAAGGCACCAGGATAACCGTGGAACTGGTCCGGCTAGCCACTCAAAACAGTGAAATATATTAGAATCAGTTAATGTTCTCCTGTAAAAGCAATGATACTGACCTTCATGGCCAAATGTGTCTGAAAAATTCTCTGGAACATTTCCAACAATACTATCAGTTCAACCGGCAATGTACAACATACAGCAACTGATGTTCAGTCCATGCATGCCGACTTATCACCTTCTATGGAGACTACAGAGAATTTACAACAGGTCATGTGTTAGGGGTAGAAAACTTGTAAATCCAAGACATATCGGCAAATGTAAACTGATTTTTCCAAAGAGTGAAAGTCTGGGCATTTTGAAGCTTCTCATCCTGCAGGGTTTTTCACACAGTGCTCAGGTGCAATCTTTGGAGAGGAGAATAAATTACAGAGCAAGTCTTAACAGGTATTGCAACATGTTATGATGTCAGGTATGTGGACCAGGAGGCCAGCTAGTTCTCTGTGGAGAATGTGACTGGTGAGGTTCAAGTACCATCCGAATTCTGGAACTTCCTGCTCCTATGATAACTCAAGAGTGGTCCACCAAGTCAGAGAACCAATGGTTCAAACCAATGAAATGTATTTTAGTTAACTTTTGTATGCCTTTTAAAATGTATTCTGTTCTTTTTCTGAACTAAGGTCAGGATGAAATAAGGCAGAACTTGGAAGTCTTCCCTCTGTCTCCTTCCTCTGTAAAAATGCTGGCATGCTCCCCTGCTCTTTCCTGGATCTTCTGTTGTAATGGTTTCTTTCCTTCCTGGTTTGCCTCTTTCTCAAATTCCATCATTCTTAACTCTTAAGCCTGGTTTACCTGAATCTGGTTATGTTTCTCTGAACACTGTTTTCTGGATGGGTTTTTAAAAATCATTTTAACCACTTAAGCTCTTTGGTTTTCTATTTTTCTGTATTCCCCATCTCCTCTTTTTTGCCTTTGATCTTGGTTAAACCCCCCTTCATTTTCTGTTTCATTGATCTTTTTCTTTGAGTGTCTCACAATTTTTGGAATTGTTTCTCCTTGCTGTTCTAAAAACAAACACAACATGCAGAGTGTTAGGACTCAGATTGCTGCTTGTCCCTTCACATTTCTTTCTGGCAGAGCTGACTAAAAGGCTACCCAGATGAGCAACTGTTTGCTTTCAAGATTTTGTCAGTTTATAGCTCCCATCATACTTAGCATAGCCAGTGGTGAAAAATGTTGGGAGATGTGGCCCAACAGTATCTGAAGGGCCAGAAATGTCCCATCCTTACTTTAATAATTGTGGTGATGGTGATGATGATGAAATACCATCCTTCTAGAGCATAACTATCTCTTTAAAAGTAGACACACTAGCAGATGCAAATTCCGACACACAAGAGTACAAGCCGCAAGCTATAAATATGTCCAGAGATGGTGTGCTGGCATAGCCAAGCTCAGATCAGGCGCCATTTGGAAAATGAGCATGTCATTTCAAGGGATTGGCTTGGGAGAAGAGAATGTTGATGACTTGTAATAGCGTAGTCTAAATTGCAGACTTCCTAGCCAATGCTGAGGGAAATTTTCAGTGTTCAGAACATAACCAGACAAGATGAGAAGCTCCTTCAGTCTTCAGGCCAAGATTGTTGTCATTCTGAGGTTGAGAGTGGCTTTGAAATGAGCTTGCAAATGTTAAGAAATTCACACTGATTTTTTATTTGGTCTCTGGCACAAACAGTAGCCTGCTGAACTTGTAGATTAATGTCTGGAAGTAGGGGGTTCAGTGTAGCTATGCAAATACTTTGGAGCAGGCTAAGATAACTTGATGTTCTCTAGAGGTTTTGGACTCTAACACACATCATCCCTGCCAACTAGCTGTGCTGTCTAGGGATGGTGAGAGTCCAACCTATTTGGAAGGCACTGGTTGGCCTACCTCAGCTTTTGGAGGGCTGGATGCCTCTCAGGGGTTCACAGTAGTCCCTGTCTAACCCCTAATGTTGAGCCCACTCTCTGTTGTTGCCTGTGACTTTGGGTAAAATCAATCAATGTGAAGAGTAACTGATCTTATCTTTGCAATGTGGGTTGACAGGTGCACAACTGACCACAATGTGGACAACACAACGGAAATCCTGCGGGAATGGCTTACTGCAATGGAAAGTCATTATCGGTACATTGAATGGAGAGCTGTGGAGGAGCCAAGGTAACTCTTTTGAAGACTTTTTGTGCCAGCTTTCTGTGATTTCTAAATACTCAAGAAATACTTTTAATTTCTGCTTTTGTTATATTGCTGAGTTCAAAAGAAAGTATGTTTTCTTAAAGAAGTGTGCAGAAATGGAGGATGATAGTGATGGCGTTTGATTTCTGGAAACCAAGTCAGTGGCCGTCATCACTTCCTCAGTTTCATAGTTGTACTATGTCAGGGGTAGGCAACCTTTCCCCTTTAAGGGCCGAGGGACTTCAGCTCCCAGAAGCCTCAGCCATGTTGGCCAATAGTCCCATGTTGGCCAATAGCTCCTGGGATTCTGGGAGCTGAAGTCCCTCGGCCCTTAAAGGGGAAAGGTTGCCTACCCCTGTACTATGTGTTAGGTGTCCTTTTGTCTAAGAATGGGGGATATTTGGTCCTCTAGAGATGTTTTTGGAGTGCATTTCCCATAATTCCTTATGATTGGCCCTGCAGTGTGTGAACTTCTGAGAGCTAAAATCCAAAACATCTGGAGGGTCAGCTTTTCCTCATTCCTGCTTTTGCTTTTGCCCATTCTTAATCTCCTGCCATTCAACTTCACCGAATGATTCCAATTGGACTTATAACCCTGTGTTAGGGCAAAGAATTGGATTAGATTTATAAACTGGGAGGATTTTCCACACTACAAAATGGTCTAGTTCTGCTGCAGTTTGGTAGTTCAGGACTAGCAACCTCAAACCGTAAAATGTGCAGTTATGCTTGTCAAGCTAGAATAGAAGGTGTTGTTTGTCTATAACTTGCTGCTGGGTGGTGGCACCTGTTTTTCATGGTTTTTGGAACACCTGCATAAAGTTGGTGCTGAACATAAGCATACTGCCCCTTGAGCTTACCTTCTTGCCTCTTCCTCCAGCTCTTATCCTGATGAAATTGGGCCCAAGCACTGGACAAACGGACGCTTTGAACACGTCATGAGGCTCAAACAAGAAGCCCTGAGCTTTGCCCGGACTGAACAGGCTGATTACATTTTGGTAAGGCGGCCGGATAATCAGTAACCATCATGGAGGGCATGCAGAGGGTTGCAGGAGTTTGCTAATTCTGGTGATGTTGCCCCAAATCTCTTTCTTCATTTTATCCCATGTTGAATTTTCCCCCACAGGTGTAACTCCTCCAAACTATTATTTACTTCATTGGTTCCCCTGCCCTCAAACCAGCCTTCCTGAACCGGGGGACCTCCAGATGTGTTGGACTGCAACTTCCATCATTCTCAGCCTGCCGTACTGGGTGGTAACAATGGAAGTTGCAGTCCAACATATCCAGAGAGCCCCTAGTGCAGGAAGATTTCCCTGATGGACTCCTCTCATAGTTTGTTTTAAACTTACTCTGCCTTTCCCGCCCCATATTGCCCAACCTCACCTGCCCATTCTTCCTCTATTTTGAAATCTATCAAAACCACAAATGAGAAGATTTTCCCATTACCAGTCCTGATTATTTCTCTTGGAGAAATGTTGTGGAACCTATTCGGATTCCTCTAAAGGATCTGCTTGCCAGTGAGACAACATGATTGCCTTGTGTTTTAATTCTGCCCTTAGTTCACTGACACGGACAGTATCCTGGCAAACAATCAGACTCTGAAGTTCCTCATTGCACAGAACAGGTCCATTGTGGCACCCATGCTGGAATCCCAGACATACTACTCAAATTTTTGGTGTGGGATTACTCCTCAGGTAAGCCAGTTGGGTGGGCATTCCTTTATTTATTCCCTGCCTTTTTCCTGGATTGGAACTCAACAGAGGGGTTTTTGGAGTGTCCTCGTTAACTATGTTGCAGGATATATTGGGCCTCATCCCCACCTTTGTAATCTCTGTAGGCCTTTTTAGTTCAAGATAACATTCATTTTTGTTTTAAAAAAATACATTTGTAAAGGTGTCCATGCAACATTGTTAGGTCATGGGGTTTTTAAAATGCATTTCTTCTGCAACCCAGGGCTACTACCGCAGAACAGCAGACTATTTTCCCACCAAGAACCGTCAGCGCGTTGGGTGCTTTCCCGTCCCCATGGTGTATGCTGCTTTCCTGATCGATCTACGTAAGGGTGACACTGCCAGCCTTGCCTTTTACCCTCCTCATCCTAGATACACATGGCCATTTGATGACATTATTGTCTTTGCATACTCCTGTGAAGCTGCAGGTGAGAATAGGAGGGAGAAGGAATGGGCAGATTAACCTCTGGGAGCATTTGTCTGTTGCAAATTGCAGGGGTGTGGAGAGTTTGGAAAAGTTCTTTTAAAAAGTAATTCATTCTGGAAAACATCCTATTTTTGCTGTTTGTTACTGTGCAAAAAAGCAACTCCATATGTTACTTGTCATGTTGCTCATTGCTTTTTGTTACTTCAGAAATAAACTTTATTTCTTTTGTTGTTGTTTTTTGTTTCTTTTTAAATCCAAGGCAGTGTTCAATCTGTTACTTTTTGTCTCCTTTGCAGGAGCCCAGATATATTTGTGTAACCAGGAGCACTTTGGCTACATCAATGTCCCTGTGAAGTCACATCAGACACTGGAGGATGAACGCATCAACTTTGTACATCTGATCCTGGAGGCTATGGGTTAGTTAGACAATGCACATATGCAGAAATTGAAAAACCACATTTTTCTCACTCTCTTTCTGCCAATGCTTTTTCTGTTTTGCCCTTTCTGTCTTTCTGCCATCACTCTCTCTCTCTTTCTCTGTGCCATCATTCCTTTTATCTGTGCCACTCCCACCCCCATTTCTTTTTGCTGACTATTTCTCTCCCTTTCCCCACTTTTCCTTTCCACCTGGCAAGCTGCCAAGAGAGGGAAAGACAGCTATCACCTGAGGTCTGAATTGATTTCAAAGGACTTTTTGCAAAATTATCCCAAGGACTGGAAGTTGCCAACCCCCATTTTACATAATTGATGTACTCTGAGATGAAGACGTTGTGTATAGAAAATAGACTACTTTGTCTTTCATCTCAGGATATCTAAGGATATCTTAGGATACCCCACCCCAAGCATCATAAGCACCTTGCTTATGATCTCATAACTACTAAACAGGATGCTATCCAATTATGTTTGTGTGTCTGTTTATGTTGCAAAGAACATGAAGGGAAAGGATAGGCAAAGAGGTAGTGCATCTGTTAGAATAAGCCATGAAAATTATAATATGGCATTGTTATTCCTGTTGCTGAACAGCATGTTGTTGATGTCTGGAAAACATAGCAATGGGTGGGAATAAAACATGATCAGCTACATTGCCTCCACTCCAAGCTCTGTGTATCTCTTGCAGTGGATGGTCCCCCCATGTTGCCTTCCAGCCATGTCTATCTCCCCCCAAAGCACCCTACGAAAATTGGATTTGATGAGGTAAGCAAAGGACTTGGAATTGGAATGCAGGGATTCTGAGTGCAGGGCTGGGCTAATGCCAGGTCATTACAGGCTCGCCCCCTCCCCCATTTTTAGAAGACTTCATTTTGGCTTTCAGTTTGTTTTTGAAGCAAGTCTGTAGTTGCCTTGAATCTCATCTTGGGATAAAGGCAGGATGTAAATCCAATGGATAAATAGTCTTCATGGCTGTGTGTGAAATTTGGAAAACCTTTTTAACAGTGCATGTATTGATATCTCTTACATGAACACAAAGATTGCTGGTGGCCGAAGAATGCTGCTATTCTTCAACAACATGAGGACCAGGGGCTTGCTTATTTATTTTTATTTTAAAAATATTAAATACCATAATTGTTCAGTGGCTTTGGACAACTGTTCTGGAACCATCCAACTTGGCCTCTAATTTGGTAGTCCTGATGGTATTTTTTAAAATGCTGATAGCTTCAGATACTCCAAAGGCTGCTTAGTGCCATCTGCATAGGGAGTTCTGTTGTCCTGTCCTCTTGTCTCACACAACTGTAATCTTTCATTTACTCCTTCTAGATTTTCCTCATCAACTTGGCACGGCGTCCAGACCGGCGGCAACGTATGCTTGATGCTCTCTTTGAATTGGAGATAGACCCCTTGGTGGTTAATGCTGTGGATGGAAGGTGACAAAATGCCACTGTTTCAGGAGATGCTTTGTGATTTGTTTCTTTCTGAGTTTTTTTGTTTATGTGGCTGAGTTGGTCTTACCATTTGGTAATGGGAGATGCTCACCTCAGGCAGCAGGTGCTGGAAAGTGGCATCAGGGTGTGGGAACAGCAACCTGTTACCAATCTCTTCTATCTCTTTCTCTGCCAGTGCCCTAAACAGCAGTGACATTAAGAAGCTGGGTGTCAACTTGTTGCCAGGTTATTACGACCCTTTTTCAGGCAGGACACTCACCAAGGGGGAGGTTGGCTGCTTCCTCAGCCACCATCATGTCTGGAAGGAGGTAAGGGCCGTGCAGAATTGGAGAGAAAAGTCAGAAGGAGATGGATTTGCTGAGCATAGAGGAGAAGCTGATTGAGAGAGGACTCAGTAACAGTATGAGAGCCTGTTGGCCAAGCTCAGCGACAGGCTGAAGGAGTCCAGGGCTGGCTAGTGGGGGGTTTGGTTCCTCATAAGGCAAGGAAGAGAGACAGAGGACATGGTGTGGGTGGTACTGCAGAGCAATGGGCAGAGACTGGAGTTTGAGCTTTGTGGCTCTCGGTATCTTGCATTTGTGTACTTTGTGTGTTCTCATCAGATAGTCGAGCAGGGGCTGGAGAGGTCAGTTGTGCTGGAAGACGATGTTCGATTTGAGGCGTATTTCAAAGAACGACTCTTGAGGCTGATGAATGACCTGGAGCAGGTGCAGATGGACTGGGACCTGATGTACGTTGGTTTAGATTGTGTGGGTTTACATTCTGGAATACTGGAAATTGTGAAAAGTTCTGTGACAAAGTCTAAAGCCTTGCAGAAGTCAGACAACTCTTCAGGCATATTTTCTACCATGCCCATGCTGGACAGAGTTGGCCTCTTTTCTCTCTCTCTCTTTGCCACTCTGGATACCTTCTGCCAGTCAAAGTTTTTCAACCTTGTCAACTTGTTAACCTGTGCTTCTCAAGCTGTCTGATGTAGAGGACCAACAATTCCCCTCTCCCACCCGTGTATCTTATTACTTACTTTTGTGCCATAATATAGATATTTCATGCTTTCTTGGAGGCTTATCACATACCGGCAGTCTAGGGCTTCCTGACTGACATCGTTCCACAGACCATGACTTTGAGCGGCACTGGTGTAAACCCTTCTGAGTTAGATAGATCAATCCTGTTTTCCTCTTGAACTGGGGAACCTTATTTATTTATACATCCAGTTCCACTGAGAAGGCTTTCTCCTGTGTTCTCACCAAGCATGCCTGTGAGGGTGGTGGGACTGAGAGAAAGCTCTCCTTTGAGGATCTTTTGGGTAGGCTAATATGGGGAGATACAGTCCTTCAGACAGTGTAGATGGAAACCAGACTTTTTGCATGCAAAACATTTGCTCTATCCCGGAGCTTTGCATGTTATTCCTGATAAAGGAGAAATAACAACAGAGGAAGCCATCCACTTCATCTGGGCTTCCTGTGTCTTTTCAGCTATCTGGGTCGAAAACAAGTGAACTCAGAGGTCGAAGAGCTGGTGGAAGATGTGAGAAATCTTGTGGTTCCTGAATATTCCTACTGGACATTGGCTTATGTCATCTCGCGGCAAGGGGCTCAGAAACTGATTGATGCACAGCCCCTCTCCAAAATCCTGCCAGTGGATGAGTTTCTGCCCATCATGTATGACAAACACCCCAAGTAAGGAGAATTCCTGAGAGTGGAAGAAAAATCTGGACTTAGGTGGTGAGGCAGAAGGGAGAAAGAAGATCAAATGGTTTTTCCTATTGATGAGATTACAGTTAGCCAAATCAATGAGTTAATTGAAGGACAGAAATTAGTATAGAAATACATGACTGTCTTGACAATTCTCATGCTGGTGCTAAAGAAACCCCTGTGTTTTGTATAGGAAAGGAGGTTTAGCTACAAATGGGAGCTGCAGTGAAATCTTGCAGAGCCAAGGGTTCCTGTATAGCAAGCGGTGGACATCTGCATGGAGGCTGTAGACTAGTTCCTCCTCTCTAGATCTCCCCACTACCTTGTCTCCACAGCAGCCCCAAAACCTCAATTTTCCTTTGTAATTCCTCCCAAGTGTCAGGAAGGGATGTTGCATCACCTCTTGCCACCATTTTGAAAGGGACTGCAGAGAGTGTGACAAGGCTCAGGTGGTGTGACATGCACAAGATCACCCAGTGGCTTTCCATGGCTGAGTGATTATTTGAATCCTGGTCTCCAGAGTCCTGAACCATCACTCTAACTACCATGCCACACTGACCCTCCACTTCTAGGAATTTCTAAAACTCTAAAACGGCTACAGAAATGGTTAAACAGAATTCCATCCTTGTAAAGCAAAGCAAAGCAAAACTCCCCCCAGTCCCACTCCTTGTCTCCTTGTCTCCCCCTTCCTTCTCACTTCTTAAGGGAAAACATCTGGTTGCATGAGCTCATTCCCTTGCCTCCCTCCAATGGAGGGAAGGCTGTGGAAAAGAATAATCAGCAACTTCCCAGGAAAAGCAGCAGTGGTAGAGGAAGGAGGGAGAAAAGGGAACAGCGGCTGTGTGTAGACAACACTGACAGGGTTGACTGCAGGACAATTTGTTCAGCTCCTCCCCAGAAATTTAACATAAGCCAGATATTTATGGCTAATCTGCATGGTTTTAAAGCCAAATTAGGCATGGTGTGAAAAGTGTTGTCATTTGTGTTTTTCCCCCTGTTTTGTAGCTAGTGTGGATTGAGTCCAGAGAATTGAGGATGGCATGGGCATTGGTGAGTGTAGCAAGGAAAGCTGGTCCACTCAGAGCATTTTCCCCTCTCTTCCTCTGTTCCTCAAATTATGAAGCCAATGCTACACCCAGCAAGTTCAGCACTGGGTTCTCCAAGCTGGCAATGCAGGAGGGCAGGAGGAAGCAGACCAGGCTTGCCAACAAATGAAACAGGGGGAGAGATCAGGAGGGCAACCTTTTCCTTGGCTCACCTCACACTTCCCGCAGATCCCTTTGGCTGCTGCTCAGGGCCATGTGGGAATGTCATTTAGAGGCAGCAGGCTGAGCTTCGCCATTTGGCTGTGTTTCTATACTTTCCATTTGAGTCAGGCTCTCCAAACCAGAAAATCACCTGGCTCTTCTTGGCACTCCTCTGCTATGCAGGAATACAGTACTAAAGCTCTACTGGAAAATGATCATCCAAACTGTTTATTTCTTTGTCTCTAAAAAAAAGAAAAGCTTAAAACTACCCAGTTCCAGAACAAGACACTAGTTTGTACCATTGGCATAATAGGGGATAAAGCCTTTTCCTAGAAGATACAATTTTTCTCTTGAAGGATGTGTTTGGGGATGGATATTTGAATGCTTACTCCAATCATATATACCAATCATATATGAAAAAATAGTATGGCAAATAGTAGGGTTTAGGTTAGCTCTTTTTCTTCCTTGAAATGTTAATTTTCTGTGTTTGGGGAATTTATTTGTGCATAGAGGAACACATAAAGGTGCAGTCCCTCCACCTTCAGAATAAAGTGATACTTTCTAAAACCAGTAAAAGTTTTGACGTGATTCCGATAATGATGCAAATTGGTTCTTCAGCTGGGATGGGATTTGTGGGGGATTCTTTTTTGTGATGTCTTTGTTCATGCTTCTATCTCTCCCCTCCACTCCAGTGAGGATTACAAAAACCATTTCAGCAACCGGGACCTACAAGCTTATTCTGTGCATCCCCTCCTGGCCTACCCAACCCACTACACTGGGGATGCCCGGTGGATGAGTGACACAGAGACCTCCACCATCTGGGATGATGACTCGCGCAAGACCGACTGGAGCGGCTCACAGAAGACATTGAAAGATGCCCGCGGTGGAAGTGGAAGCACAGCTGGCCATTCCTTCCGCTCGCCTTCCAGGGATGAGCTATAACATCTGCCCAGTAAGTACAGCCTGAGAAACATCTGTGCAGAAGATGGGGAAACACTCAGAGTTGTCCATGGCAGGAAACGTTTGGCAGAAGCTTCAGCTTGCTGGATGTATTCTCCATTCCTGCCCCCACAATCCATTTATTTGGTTTATATTTGCTCATCCTGTTTCTCAGTATTGCTTCAAATGTTTGCAAGGAAAGCATGCAAAAGTAGTATGGATTTGGTGGGCTGCACTATTCCCACAGCCATCTATGGCTGCAGACTCGCTTACTTTGTTTTTCTTGTGGTCAACTCTGGAAATAAAATGGCATATTTTGCACAGAACAAAGCCCTTATGGATAAAAGAAACATTATAGTTGTAGGCAGACACTGTGGTCGTGCTTACTAATAGGTTTCTGGGACAGATAAAGTAGCACCCTTTAAGAACATATAGGACTGCTGGTTTTCTAAAGGCATGTATTACACACAGCACTGTGAAATATTCACATTCGAAGTTCTTTGTGAGTTCAATGTAAAGTTTCCCTCTTTCATTTAAAGCAAAAATCCTTAAGTCATCTTTTTCATCTAGTGGTCAATTTTTTTTAGTTCTTCAGTGTTTATTGCTACAGGCCAGAACTTCCATTCTGCCATGGCCCTTCCATTGTAGATATCCTAAATGAGGAGTCATCCAGGTTACATTTTCTAAACTTTTGAAACAAATCATCCTGTAGCTGGTCCTTTTACAACATGGTGATCTGCAGCAACAAGTGGGCAGTTAAGATTTGCCCCCATCATGAATGCACCAGCTGATATCTGCAGATCACATAAGCCAGAGCAAGGAATTTGAAACAAGCTGCCTGCATCTAAGAGTAAACGGATTGACTGCAGTTGTAGTTCAGCAACAACGGCTGCCTTGCTTTGTTGTTCACAAGCTGGTGCTCTGTCACCCTTTTTAAAAAACAGAGTAAGAAAAACAAAAAGCGAATCTTGTTGATGGGAGTGGCTCAGGATCCTCCAGTGAAAGAAGATGAAGTGACACACTCTGTGGCCTGGCACTCTTTTGCTGTTCCCTAAGTGTGCTAGGAGTACAAGCATAGAGTAATCAAAACCACGTGGCCAGGCCTCTTTTAAGCAAGACAAGTTTTCCTTTCTGGGATTCGAAATGCCTTGAAACAAACCCAGGCTTGGGTTGGAACAACAGATGTTGGCTGTCATGTGCAAAGAGAAAATGAACAGCTGCCAGAAGTACAAATGGGCAGAAGAGAGATTGGCATCTACTAGTTCTTTTCTGGCTGAGAGTACCAGAGCCTGCAAAAGTGACTTTGCTGGACAACAACTCCCAGTATCCCCCAGCCAATTGGGAGCTGTTGTCTAAAAAAAAAAAAAGAATATTCCTAAGCTCTGTGTTAGATCAGCAAGAGCTTCTGATTTCCCCGTGGCTGCAGACTATATCAGTGAGAGAGTTCCCCCCCCCCCCCCAATTAAGCAAGAAAGGTTGTGAAGGAAAACAGGAGTAGATTTGTCTTAATGGCTTGAAAGTGTGTGGCCGAAGCCTAGGGGAAACCTCAGCAGCTGGAACAAGAATTTTCAATATCATTTATCGCTGCTTTCTTCACGAGAGTCATGGCACTTGCATTTTTCTGTGCAAATAACAAACGTCTTTTCCTTTCCAGGATCCCTACCTGAACCCTGTAAGACCGAGGAAGATAAAATTTCAGGACTTGATTCTCTCATCCTCCACCTTCTCTCAGGACACACTGCATTTGCTTGAAAGGTTCGAATAAGGGAGGGCACTGTGTCAGAGACCAGTTTGTGCCCATCCAGCACTTCTGAAATCTCCCTCCCTGGGTGGTGGTGGCACTTAATATGGAGCTTTTTCTAATAGCAACAGAGCTTCCTTCCTATGAATGACAAGATGGTTTTGAAATAGCCATGACACCCCACCCCCCCATCTTCTGCCTTCTTCTTAATATGGAAACTGAGATGACTTTTAGTCTGCAACTCACCTGGATGATGCTTCCTTTGTACATATGTCTGCTGTTAGAATAGTCCCAACATTTCTGTTTTTTAAATTATTGGGATAAATTATTTGTAGGAGGTTGGGAGATTTCTGTTCATCTTACATTTCCTTGGGTGCTAAGAAGCGATGGTGGTTTCCACGTAAGCTGACTCAGAGACTACAAGACCACTTCCTTTTTTTAAAGACTGTGATTACAGACAATGATGGAGCAGAAATAACACTATTTCCATGTTTTTTCTGTCTCAGGTTTTCTCTCTGTTAGCCTGGACTCAACAGACCTTTGTATTTTTTACATCTGAAATGAGCAAATTAAATTGCAGAATCAAAATGAGTTTTTATTGAAATTTGCACAAGGAGGAGCCAGTGTGGTATAATGGTTTTGAGCATAGGGTGACCAGGGTTCGAATCCCCCCGCTCAGCCATGGAAACTCATTGGATGATCTTAAGCAAATCTCATATTCTCAGCCTCAGAGGAAGGCAAAGGCAAAACTTCTCTGAATCTTGTCAAGAAAACATCTTGGGGTTACCACAGCACACAGCAACAACAACATGTTCACTGTAGTCTTGTTACCTTTAAAGCTATGAATGCCAACTTTTTTCCTGCCAGGGCTCCTCTGCTTTGTCACTCATATGCAACCAATGGGGGAAAATCAGCATACAGTTTTCTCACATCATTGCATCCCCAGCAACATCCTGTACAATCAGTAAGAGTGGAAATTACTTCTTTTGTCCACTTACTTAGTAGCCGGTCGTCTTAGTGGGCCATATCTCTTCAGAGTTCAGGTGTGGGTGAACAAGCTCCCTGCATGTAGATAATTAGCTTATCAGGAAGCAGGCTAGGGAAGAAATTTCCTTGAGGCTTTATTTTTCTATGTACAGTGATTTTTTGTTTTCCAAACAGAAGCACCGTTCAGTAGCAAGATGACGCGGCCAGTTGCAGACTAATTAGTAGGGACTAGACTTCATTTTCTGAACTTCGTAGTGAGAGGCAGAATCTTTCTGAGTAAAAAGAGTTAAGGAAAAACAGAAGAGTGCCAAGCAATGTGTCTTGGAAAGTTGACTGGCCCTTTAAAGTTCTATTCCAGATAGAAACCACCTCTTGGCTCTGTTGCTATGTACATCTCCTTCATCTTAGCAACTGTAGATCTCCATCCTTACTCTTAAAGGGCCCTGTTGCATTCTCTTTTTTAAAAAGCGTCTATCACTTCTTGGTCTTATATGCTTTGTTTGGGTAAGCCAAAACCACGACTGTAGCCAGTGCAATGGCACCCAAAAAGAAAGCGGGGCGCAAGAAGGAGGAGGCCACTAAGGAGCCAGAGATCGATGATGATATTGTTCCTGAACACAGCCGAGAGTTTTACTTGATTCAGATCCGGGATTTGGAGGGACGATTAGCCAGGTGGGTAAAAGGACCTTTGCATATGTTATGTGTGCATCATCTATTTCTCTCTGTGTGTATGTGCAAGAGAGAGAGTGAGTGTGCAAAATACATTATTTAATGTCTGTTGTCCTGGGGGGGGGGGGGGTGTGAAATGAAAGAGGCAGTACTTAGAAAAGTTACTTTTGGGGATATAACTCCCAGCTAACATAGCTTCAGTGAAACCCAACAGCTTGATCCCAGTTACTGTGTTACTTAAATAATGCACAGAATATTGATGATAACAGATACATCAAGAGATTCAGGAAATGACTGGAGAACTGGAGAAGCAACCTTTCAACATTGGGCTCCCAGCCAGTGAAGCAATTGCACCAATTGAACCATTGATAATCTGGCACTGGTTGGGATACATGGCACTCCTCGTCCCCAGTTTATCCTAATAACAACCGAACCTCCAACATTTCATAGATGAAAAGTGGGGCAGGTGTGGCCATGCAACATTACAGTGTAGGTCAAGATGGAAAGTTATTGATGAGGAAGAACACACAGGTTAGGAGAGGCTGCAGCAGTTTGCTTTTGCCTACGTCTGCAGGGAAGGGAGAGAATTTTAACTTCTCTTTTCTGCTGAGATAAACTACTTTTGTGCATTAAAGTCAGTTTGCAGCAACTGAAGAAAGGAGGTCAAAGGGGGAAAGGGGAAGGAGGAGAGACCAACTAGACCATTGTAAAAGCAATTGGAAAAGTGGAACAACAGAGGATTAATTAGGATTGTTGCTGCCAAATTGGGACAGTTGGAGGGTATGCAACAACCCTTAGAAGTAGATGAGGCTGAGAGAGAGTGACTGACTCCAGATCACCCAGAAGTTCAGGGCTAGTAGGAATTTTAACCTAGATGTTGGGAGTCATAAAACTTTAACCAATGCACCAAATGAGGTTTGATTTAACTGGTTAATGTCACTGGTTTAGATACCAGAAGAAATGGGATGAGTTGCAAGTGAGTGAGGAGCTCTTCCGTACAGAATATGAAAAGATGGTCAGGGACAACAAGGAAATTGTGGCCTTTCTGAAGAAGACGCTCAACCAGCGAGTCGATGAGATCGCAGACCTCACGGCTCAGCTCCAGAATCTGCAGTTGGCCAAGGACACAGAGAAGGATGCCTTCGAGGCTCAGTTAGCCCAGCTCAGGCATGAGTTTCAAGAGACCAAGGATGTCCTGACTTCAGAGAACATGACACTAGGTAAGGCATGCGTGCTGAGGTTGGAAAAATTGGAAGGGGAAGGTTTAAGGCAGGGGTGGGCAACTGTCAGAGGTTAGCGGACTTCTTTGTCCACTTTCTCCACCTTTCATTTAAAGCAAAGATTAAGCACCTCTTTCAAGCTCTTTCTCTTTCAGTTGCTACTGCTGCCAGGAAATACCGGGTGTATGTCAGAGGAAGTGAATGACATACCACCTTTGAGTATTCCTGGCTTAAGAAAACCATAGGAAATACATAGGGTTGCCATAAATTAGCAGGCGATATGAAGGCATCTTCCTTATATTTTAATACTTCTAGAATTGACTACTAATCTCCACCCCAGTTCCATCCCCAATTTACTCTTGGGAAATAGAGGGAGTGTGTGTTTGTGGAATTCAAGATATTTTGCTTAAGGATCATTTCTCTCTTTCTCTGCCAGGTACCAAGTTAGCTGGTCTGGAGGAATTTAGGCTCCAGAAAGATGAGATCATGGCCAAATTTGCTGAACTTGAAGGTCAGCTGACAAAACAGAAAGAGGAGCACAAGGCTACCATTTATAATATGGAGAAGAAAGCTGTGATTGATAAAGAAAGGTGTGTAGTGCAGAATGGGTTGACAAAGTGTGGTTGACAGAGAGTGCTATTTATTGAAAATGAAGGACATAATCAAGAGTGGGGAGATGGAGAACCCAGATGTGTAACTAGTTACAACTAACTACTACTTCCAAGTAACTGCTTGAAACTTCCTTGGCATATGCCAAAAAGGCCCTCTCCTGTGTTCCCACCAGATGTACTTTGCATGCCATCTAGATGCTGGAGGCAAAACAGATACTGGTCAGTTGGCCCTTGCTAATTCCTTTCTGTCACTTGGAAAGACTAGCCATGCAGTGATTCCCAAACTCTGGCCTTCCAGGTGTTTTGGACTTCATCTGCAAGACCATTGAACAAGATGGTTGAGGCTTCTGGGAGCTGAAATCCAAAACATCTGGAGGACCAGAGTTTGGGAACTACTGGGCTAGTGTATCTCAGAGATGGGGAACCTGTGTCCTTTCTGATGTTGTCAGATTGCATTTCCTATGATCCTGCTGCAGCCTGATGGGACTTACACTCTATCAACATCTCAAGGGGGGACTTGTTTTCCTCTCACCAGCCCACCATTAACACGGATGGGGCTGACACTTTCTCCCTCCTCTTCCTACCAAGGCTAAAGAGAGACATGCTGCACCGTGTAAATACTGTGGCAGCCGAGTTCCGAAAAGTCTCCAACAACCAGATGGCAGAGACCACCAAGCGCACCATCCGGGAGAATGTGGCCATCAGCATCCAGCTGACCAAGATCACAGAGCAGAGCCTCCAGCTCATCCAGGAGAATGACCGGCTCAAGGAGGCCCATGCGAAAACCTTGAAGCACCTGCAGTTGCTGGAGCAGAACGAGAAGCTGATGGCCAAAAACAGTGTCAGTAACCAGAAGGTCAGGGTTTTCTCTTACACAAAGGGAGGGCATGGCTGAGCTGGGCTTTACACTGTACTACTAAGTCCTCATCCTTCTCTTCATCCCAGGGTACTGCTGGTGGTAGGTACTCTAGGAGCAATTTCAAATGGACAGACAACATATCTGAATGAAATCACCAGGGATAGGATCACAGTTGCTGAAATAACAATGACAATGAGCTAAAACCAATTTAAAAGCACATAGCTGTTGTTGTTTTTAAGTGCAGCATCTACCTATTAAAATCCAACTCTATGATTCTATGATCCTCTTTCCTCAGTCCACAGCAACCAGCTAGTTGCCTAATAACCTGCTCAACTAAATAGTTATTTGCCTGGTGGTGGAAAGAGACTCAGGAAGGTACTGACCCAGGATCTCTTGGTAGGGAGTTCCTGGGAGCATCTACCAAGAAGGCCTTCTCTCATGCCCTACTTATGAAGATGGCAGGACCAGGGCACGATTTCCCCAAAGATGTTAGTTTATATGGAAGAAGTCGGTCCTTATATATTTAAATATATTTAGGCATTTAGAGAAGGGTGTTGGTCTTGTTTTTTAAAATTGTGAAGCCTTTCACCAAGCTAGCTGAAGGCAAAGAGGTAGCTGCTGATCTCTCTGCGTGTCCCTAAGCTTTCACGCCTACGGTACACAGATGATATGGATGCTCACCAACAAGTGCAAAGAACTGCAGACCCAGGTGGATGAATATATGAACATGAAGAAGGCCATGGCCCAAACACAGGAGAGAAATGAAATGCTAAAGGAACAGAATTTGGTGCTCCGGTAAGTGTTCCCACAGTGAGTGTTTTTCTTTGTAATTTGAATCTCAAGAGGCTCTTATATTTAGGTCTGCTACTAGGCTTCACTAGAGAGCCTTGGGAATCTTTCTTTTCTGTGCTACAGTGCCCAGAAGGTCTGCCAACATTTCCAGTCTTCATTAATAAGAACTTTCCTCCCCATTTTTAGGGAGTTGGTGGCTGTCATTCCCCTATATCCAGTGGCTGTCCATACACTAATTGCACAGCTATCTCGCTACTCCCACTATTCAGCTTTATTATTAGTTGATCCAAAACCTCTAATATGTTACAAGAGGGTTGATGCTATCAGTGAGCTCTCCACAACAATTCCACTATTATTTCCTTTGGCTAGACTGTTCCAGGAAATGGAAAGAGCGGGAGATCAGATTTCCTGGTAATATGGTTAGGAGCTAGCTTTGTAGTTCTGCTAAGTATTCTGAGGTGGCTTGGTCATGAATGGGCAATTAAGAGCCATTAGCATTGCAAAAGCCCTGCTATCAAGGTAGAGACAATGTTCTGGAATGGCTTTCTTGATAATGGATCAGTACAGCCACTGTCACTTTTGGACTCTTCTTGGGACCAGAGGGTGTAGCAATGGGAGCTGTTATAAAAAATTACCATGATATAAATACCACTGGCTATTCATTAACAATTTTTAATCATATTCTTCTCCCAGAGAGGAGCTGAACAGCCTGAAAGCCAACATGGCACGAAAAACGTCTGAGCATCAGGACCAAAAGAAGGCTCTCCAAGATGAACAAGACCGGAGGATGTTCACTGAGAGGGTGTTGAGACACATTGCCCAGGGCCTTAAAGAAGTGTTGGCGGTAAGACCTAGATTGTTGACCATGTTGTTGCTGCTCTCAGGAGTGATGAGACTCAGGGGAAGATGTCCTCAGCTGTTGTGCTTCGGCATCCAAAAGACAGCAATTTTGGGGAGAGGGGGAAAGCAAAGTTTGATTTCCCTGTAAGAAAATTAGGGTACAGAGGTTAGGATACCGAAACAGTAGGATTTTCAGTGGAGGTGTTATAATTCTGGTTTCCTCCAGATGATGAACAGTCCCATAGTTATTGCATGTACAACTCTACGTGGATGAATGAAACATCTCCATCCCTTCCAATCACACTCTTTTTCCTCTCCAATTCCCTAGCAACGGCCATTGGATGAGGATGATGATGACAAGTTTGATGTGATATTCCACATGCGGCGTAATGATGCACTGCAGAGCCTCCTAAAGCTTTTGAACCGAAGTATTGAGCGAATTGAGTCTAATGAGGTGCTCAGGCCTGCTTTCGTAGAGAGCAAAATTGTCAGACTGGCGGCCGCAATAGAGGACAGGTAAGGAAATATAGGAAAGCGGCCCAGGAGGGCAGAGGAGAATCAACTCCTGGTTTATATTTGTTATTATTGTTGTTGTAGTTATTAGTTTATTTGCTTATATCCTGCCTTTATCCCTCTAAGATTTTGCAGATGAAAATCTGGACACATTTGGCTAAGTAACATCAGAGTGTGGTCAAGATGGCAGAAAGTGTCAGTGAGGAAAAACAGACAAGCTAGGAGAGGCTACAGCAGTTTGCTTTTGCCTGTGATGAGAGGGAAGGGCAAAATTCTGCCCCCTCTTTTCCTCTCCTCTCCTCTTTGTTGAGTTAATTGAGCACAAACCACTTTTATTTTGAATTCAGTTTGCAGCAATAGAAGTAACCTGAGAACAAAGGTGGAAAGGAGGAGGAGAGAGAAATGGGGACGTTTTTAAAGCAGCTTTAATAAACTGGATAATAAAAGATTGCTTGGGACTGCCACTTTCAAATTGGGACAATTAGAGACTATGAATTTAATCAATAAACCAGATTCAGATTAGAAGATACACTCCCTAACACTAGCATATATTGTGTGTAAATGTGTTATTGTGTCTATATCTACTCCCTGGGTTTTTGTAAAATTACTTTCTCTTATTCTAAACAGGATTGTACGCTATTTAGTATTTAGCAGAAATGCTTCCACTCATGAACTATTTGAATGAGAAGATGGACACGTAGTTGGAATTTCTTTTAAAAGGCTTTGTCAATCTGTAATTTTAGCATCCAGATTATCTGCTTGACTTTTCTGTGTATGTTTTGGGGAGTGAGAGCTGGACCAATTGGTCACTGGGCTTGCTTTGGCTCTACAGTCCAACAAACTCCTATGCTGTGGTTCTTTTCTTTCTCAGCACCCGCACTGACTGGCATCTCAAGGCTTCCCACCTTATGTCACATTACAACGTCATCAAAATCCCAAAGCCTCGTCCCGTCCACAGCATGCCTTCCATGAGTGCTGGTTCCAGGACTCAGATTGATACCCTCCGTCCCTATGCTAGTGCTACAGAGGTAAGATTGATGTGGTCATGCCAAAATTGACTGGCATGAGGGAGGAGACTGGAAAGATTGCCAGTGAGTGGAGGCAGAACATGGAAAAGTTACTTATCTAATATCTCAGTCAGCATGGCCCAGTGGTTATGGCTTGCTGGTAGGTTCTGGGACGATAGGCATATCTTCACTGTCTGCCCTGTTCCTCTGCAGCCTTTACTGACAACATGGAAAGCTCAGATGACAGAAGAAGAGGTCATACTGCCAAAGGAAACTGTGAGTGTGGAACCCAGCCTGTCAGAGACAGTGACCCAGCAGGAAACACAGGAACTACATGACCAGTAGGGAAAACAGATCAAATCTCCTTTATTTTTGGGTCTTTTGCTGCTCTACTTCTGGGGGACAATGGGAGATGGTATGGGCTTGTGGGGAATTTTTAAAAAAATATATGATGTAGAAAGGCTTCTGCAAAACTGTTCGATAAAAGTTACAGAACCATGGATCTGTCCGAGTCAGAAACAAAGGAGTGAGTGAAGCATGGCACAGCTTTTGGATCAATGAGTGAGTTCCTAAGAGATGGTGGCAGCAGCTAGTCTGAATAAGTAATTACTTACTTTAATGATTCCATTTTTCTACCCCAAAGAATTTAATGCTGTTAAAGCTTACAGTTTCAAAAACACTATTTATTTTTACTTTCCAGGTTCTCAAAGGTAACTAAAATAGTTCCTTTAAGGGTGTTTTTAAAAAATCTGAATGTCACTTGCATGTTGGTACAAAACACAATCTCCTCTACCCCATTGTTACCACAACACTGAAAACAGAGCATGATGCTGTGGCATGAGCCAGCACTTGAAGCCTGTTGGGTCTTTCCCAAGCCAACCTGGAGGTGCCCAAGATCGAACCTGCAACTTTCTGCAGGTAAAGCATTGTTGTGGTCCTTCTTTAAACCTAGACTTGCAACATCCATCCTTAGCAGGACCAGTGTGAATTCTAAAAGGGCAGAGAGTCAGCAAGATTCAGATGTGGCTAACAGCAACTCTCAGACCCAGTTCCCACTAGGCTTTTGGGAAAGCCCTAGACCAGCCTTATTACCTGAAAGGAAGGGTAACAGGTAAGGTAATCTTGGGCAAGGTAAGGTAATCTTGGGCAAGAAGCCTAAACAGGCACCAGATCCCATCTGATCTTGGAAGCTGAGCAGGGTCTGTTCTGGTTAGTATTCAGATGGAAGACTGCCAGTGAATACTAGGTGCTGTAGCCTCTATTTCAGAGGAAGGAATGGGCAAAACCACCTATGAATCTTCCTTGCCTAAGAAAAACCCTACAAAATTCATGGGGTCATCATAAGTCACCAGGCGACTTGAAGGCGCACACACAGTCTGTGGGCAAGCATTCTCTGCAACAGCTGAGAGAAAAAGATGAAGTGCAATGTGAGAAAGAGGGCACAGAAATCATCCTCAGCTTCACTGCTCAACTTGCAGAAAGGAAAGGCTCAGCTGCTAAGCATTAGAAAACTATTTTGCTTAATTTTGTTCTCTTATCACAAGGGAACAAGAAATTAGGCCAAGAGTTGGGAACCTCTGGCCCTTCAGACATACAGGACCTAAGGTCACAACAATTCCAAACAACGCAGAAAATGCATAGGGATTATGGGAAAGGTAGTCCAAAATATCTGGAGGGTTAAATGTTTAGCATCCTTGAATTAGCTAAATCCTTCCCTACTTACTTCTCTGTGTCAAGAGATGACAAGAAAGCACTCCCATGTATTTTCAAGGTTTGCATTCATAAGGGCTAGAAATCTGGGTTTTGTTTTGTTGTTTTTTTTAAAAAAAAGGTGTGAATCTTGGGATGCTGAATAGCAAATTATCCAGTAGTGAGGCAGGGTCACTGATACCTGGGAACTCTTGGTCTCTCCATTTCTCTGTTTTCCCCTCCTCCCTTCTGTTCAGGAGTTTTGACTTTCAGAATGCTGTACCAGTCTCAGTCCCTTTCTATCCTTAGTGACGCACAGCTCAGGTAAACTGTGGCCCAATCCAGATATTTCAGCCCTTCAAAAACAACAAGCAAACACCTCAAATGACTACAAATGACTACTTTCTTCTGGCCATCAGGCTCATAAATGCCCAAAGAGTTAATGATGGTTATGTGCCTCTGTCTTGAGGGGTGCCTTGGCTGCTTCCTTTTTCTCAGAGGTAGCCGGGTCCTCCTGGGTACTGTAATTCTGCTGGATGTGTCTTAGAAGCATCTCGGTTGCCTTCTCGAAGACGTGAGGTAAAACTTTTTGCTCTGAGATGGTGAATCTGCTAAGAACATAATGGTCTACAGAGATTTCCCCCACTGGCCGGCCAATGCCAACTCTGAGTCGGACCATGCTCTGAAAAAGGGTGGAAAGGAAGAGAGAGAGAAAGGAGTTGAAATGCCATTTATTCTGTCTAATATCACAATTCCGAATTACTGGTCTTGGTTCTTCCATTTATCATGGTTTTTCTCATGCTTTTAATCAAGGGTAGGGAACTGTGGACACCCGGTATGGTGTGGTGGTTTGTGCATAGGACTGTGACTCTGGAAACCAGGGTTCGAATCCCCATTGGCCAAGGAAACCCATTGGCTGATCCTGGGCAAGTCATGCTCTCTCAGCCTCTCATTCTATCTTTAAAAATTGGTTCAGCCTAATAAAAGACTGGTTGGTTACATGTGGGATTTTTCTACCACCCTCCCCTCCTTTGTTTGACTATTTGCTTCTGGATTGACATAGCGTGGATCACACCTCTGTTCTGCTGAAATTCTGTGGGTAGGAGAATGCGGTTTATTTCTTTATTTCCTAATAGATGGGCCAGGATCCACAGTGGAAGACATAGCTCCCTCCATTCTGCATGGCAGATGGAAAGAAATAGCATTCCAATATACATAATCTTGGAGACGCACAGATTCAGCAATGTTTTTGAAGTTGGTGTGTTTTGGGCTTGTCGCCAACCCATCTGCTTCCACTTTAAGTAACCACCTCCTTGGACAAGGACGAAACACAAAACAAGGCATGGGGCACAAAGGTTCTTGACCAATGTTAAGCTGAGCTCTGAACAGACATGGCTGTTAATACACCATAATCCCATCTTTGGACACCAGCCAAGGTTTTGTGTTACGGTTGCAAACAGAGACCGACTGACCCTCCTTTGGCAGAAAGGGCTGGGCAACTAAAGCGTAGACTTACATCAGAGCGCAGAGAGCTGATGCAGGAACGGACTCCATTATGACCCCTGAAAGGAAAAGAAACAAGACACTTGACTACTTGAGTCTCTTATCAGTCTCCTTGAAAAGAAATTCAACTCTTTTAAGAGGAGCCAAGGAATGCTTAGTCTACAGCAGCATGGTTCCGAGATGGCTTTAATATCCTGGCTTGTTTCTGAGCTGTTAACCCTCATTTCCCCAGTTTGGACAAAAATTGGAAAACTCTCACTAGAGACGTCTTAATCCAATGGCTTGTTCCAAGAAGGGCACAGCAAGCAGGCTGCACATCTGGGCAAAAATCCAGCTTATACTTCAGCTTGGTAAACTGAGATATCATTGTGTCACCTGCCTCAGCTAACAGTTACAGCAAGTCTGGGGGATACACAATCCTCAGTCTCATCCCCCCAGAGATAACAGAGGAGGGTGGGGAAAGCCAAAAGGGATGGAGTGATGGTAATAGGAGAAGAGATCAGCTCAGATTCATCCTGCTCTAGCAGTCCATTGGGCAGGGAAGAAGGGAGAGAGCAAAAGAAAAAAAGGTGACACAGAAAGAAAGAGAGAGAGAGAGACACAGAAGAAATGAACATGGCAGAGAGAAAGAAAAGGAAGTGAGAAACACAGGTAGAAAAAACAGCAATAAAAAGGCAAAAGGGATTGCAAAGAAAGAGGGTGACAGGAAAGAAGGAAAGATGGTGTGGCAGAAGGGGAAAGGTGACATTGGAAGAAAGAAGGGATGCTTGCTTCTAGCTTCCTGACAGCTCACTTCAGCTCTCCGGCTGCCATAACACCTTCCTGCTCTTATGTTCTTCAGTAAGATCTGGATAGCTATTGTCTCTGAGACTGGAGATAATCTACAGCCACCCTGACTAGTAGATATCAATGACATTATCTCTTGTAATTCCTTTTTAAAGCTTTGCCAAGTTGGTGGTGCGCATTACATCTTGTGGCAGAGAAGTCTACAGTGTCATTCTGTGCCATGTAAAGGAGCACCTGCCTCTATCCCCCTCCAACATCCCAGAAACCAGGTATGAATTCTGAAGAAACCCCACAATTAAAAATCAGGTACCTTGCGCTGCCTCCCATCTTCAGTGCGACTTTCCCCAGGGGCTTGTCTAGGTCGTCGTGAACCAGATAAATGTTCTCAACGCCCAGCTTGTATGTTTCCACTTGAAAATAAGAAGATCCAGGAGGTTAGAAGGGAATATCTAGCATTCTGCTGCACTACAAGGAGGCTGGATGCAATTCACAAGCATCAAAGAAGAGGAGCCACAGGAGATGTGTCTCCTAGGGACAACTGCACATTCTCCTTTACAAGGCCCAAAAATGCTGGGTCACTGGGATGTTTTTAAAAATGTGCAGCTGGACCCAAAAGGTATAGCTGGAAGAAAAATCTGCAGCGGGAAAGCAGACAGACATGTGGTTGGAAAAATGGAGGTGAGGGAAATTCGACACATGTTACGCATCAAGAAAAGTGATCGCCGCATGAACACACAGAAACCCTGGCAAAAATCTTTAAAGCATTCAAGGATAATTGTGAGCCTGCTTGGAAAAGAAAAAAAGTTTTGAAAGATTTGGCAGCACATCTTTGGCAAGTCAGCAGGAAGAATCAGTAAATAATTTTGTTACTGCACTAAAGCATGTTCTTAAAGGAATCGTGGCTGTCTAGGAGACGATGGGTTCCTATGGATAAACTATTTTAGCGTTTGAAGAAGGAGCAAAATTCGCTCTGCATGTGTGCTGGGTCTTGGAGAAATTCCTTTCTGGCTTAAAGCTTGTGAATGACAATATGATCCAAACCGTTTTTACTCGGACGTAAGCTTCCCTGTTTTCCAGGCTAGTCCTGCTTGAGATTATGGACCTTCTGCACCTCTGTCTTAATTGGGGTTGGGTTGGAAGAGAGCAAGTACTTAGTAAAGAGAACACATACTTGCCAGTTGCCCCAATTTGGCAGAGAGAGTCCCAATTAATCCTCTGTCGTCCCACTTTCCAGATGTTTTCAGAATAATGTTTTGTGAGTCCTCAAAGCAGTCAGCATCATATAAAAAGGGGCTGTTCTGCCCTCTATTGGGCAGAACAAGAACAATGAGTGTAAACCAGTGGTTTCCAAACTTTGGTCTTCCAGCTGTTTTGGACTTCAGTTCTCAGAAGCCCAAGCCAGCTTGGCCAATGGTCAGGAATTCTGGGAGCTGAAGTCCAACACATCTGGAAGAGTATAGTTTGTGAACTTCTAGTGTAAACCATAGAAGTGTATTACTATTAGGATCGTTACTATTTCTTCTGTTTTTATTTCTAGCCTGACTTTCCTCCAAAGAACTCAAAGTGGCATATTTAAAGCTTACTAGATGACTTTGGACCAGTCTCTCATCATCTTACATTGTCAGCCTGACCTACCTCACAGGGTTGTGGTGAGAATAAACCTTGAGCTCACTGAAGGAAAGAAGTGTAATACATAGGAAGAATTAGAACCAGAGTAAGACTTATGAGAAGGTCTTTGTTGACAGTTCCTTGTGGCTTCCTGTCTGCCACATGAGTATTATTTATTAGCTGTTCTTCCTTCAATGAACTCAAGAGAATGAACTTGGGTCCTCTCTGCTTTATCTTCACAAGAACCCTATGAGGTAGGTCAAACCTGAAACAGAATAAGTGACTGGTCCACAGTTGCACACTGTGTCGCTTGGCTTGGTCTAGAACCCAGATCTCCCAAGTCCCAGTCAAACACACTAACCACAAATTCTCCAAACAGTCCCAATTTGGCAGGGACAATCCCAATTAATCCTCTCCTCATCCCACTTTTTCAACAGCTTGTAAAATGTCCCGGTTTCCCTCCCCTCTTCCCGCTTTCTCCTTCTATTACTTAGTTGCTGCAAACAGTTCAAAGTGCAAAAATAGTTTACGCCTCAGTTAACTCAGCGGTGGGAAGAGAAGAGAGAGAGAAATCTTGCCCTTTCCAGTAAGCTCAGGCAAAAGCAAACTGAAGCCATCCCTTCTAGCTTGTCCTTTCTTTCCTCATTTTGCTATCTTGACCGCATCCTGATCTTGCTTGCCCACCTGTATCCTGTTTTTCGTCTGTAAAATGTCGGAGGGTGCGTAGCCACTATAGCAGGAAAAAGAGAAGGACAGACAAGCATAATTCAGAAGATTATGAGGAAGTAGAGGAGTCTCTCTTACTGGCCCCAGCAATGGAGAGTCCGTTGACGTTCATGAATCTGCGGGGTTTCATTAACACAAGCTCCACATCTCCCAGTCTGGCTATGGCTATATCTGCGTGGCACTGTCGATCCGTTTCCCACTGGTTGCCCACATTGAACTTGTTGGCCAGATGGTTAAGCACAGCCATCCCCACACTGTGGCGTGTGCCGCGCATGCTGTAATTTCCCAGTCCGGCCACCTGCAAAACAAGATGCACCGGGGCTGTTAGAGCGAGGCAGAGATTGTCGATTTAGGACACAGGTGGGGGATATGCATCTCTCGAACCCTAGGCAGAAAGTTAACTTTATTCTGGAATTTCTCTTATTGCTGAAAATGGTGACGCCTGCATTTTGTATGACTGGACGGCTACCAAAAGCAGCCATTTAACAGCCATTGAAGAATGAGGATACTACTAGAAATTGGAATTTTATTCTCAATGGAATCCTTCTTTTCAAGGAAAGGTAACCCTACCCACTTTGGCTTCTATGGACTTGCTTTACCTAAGGGATATCCCAAGTAAAGCAGGGGTCAATTTTTGTCCCCTCAACCTCAGAATTGTCCAAAAATGCAACTCAGAAGCGATTAAATCAATCTGTTTCTTTAAGGTTTTTCATTGTATAGTCAAGCCCTCCACATTTGCGGCTTTGGTTCATATGTTTTCTTTAGGAATCTCCAGGTCTTCCAGCGCAACTCTGTTGGAAATTGGCAAATCTAACATGGGTTTTTCTTGGCAAGAGTTGTTCAGAAGGGGTTTGCCTGTGCTTTTCTCTGAGGCTGAGAGAGTGTGACTTGGACAAGGCCACCCAGTGGGTTTCCATGGCATCCCCATTCAAACCCTGGTCTCCAGAGTTGTAACCTAGCACTCATTGTGCTTGTAAAGGGATAAGTGATAAGGATAAAGCTACCAGGCTGAGGAAAGCGTGGCTGATCTCTTTTACTAGGAACTACCACTCTCTCCCCGCAAATGGCGGGCTACCCATTGGGAACCGGAAGTATGTGTTGCATGGAGAAAGATGATGGCAAGCGCTTCCTTGGGGGCCGGAAGTACAGGTTGCATGGAATGAGACTTATCTCTATGGTCCGGAAGTATTGATCCCAAACCGGAAGCGTTAAAAAAAAACACCTTAATCCCGTTTCCCCTTACCAGAACCCGCTTCCCAGCAGTCCGAAGCTCGTCCTTGGGGTGATGCATGGCCCTCCTTAGGAACCTCCCGACGTACCGAGAATGCAGCATCATTTCCCTCAAAACTCGTTGGTTCTTCGCTTCCTAGAGAGGCCTCCGATGGTCTTCTTCCGGGCTCTGGCCTCCAACTGGAAAATGGAAGAAACCCAGCGGCCGCCTTTGCTCCGCCCTCATTGTGACGTCACTGCCGTTGCTGACCTACCGCTGAAGACCTGGCAGGAATTGGGTTCAGAGAGCATGGCCGCCATCTTTGTTGTGGGCAGAAAAGGAACTTTTCAAAGTAACACTAATTTCAAGTAGGGCAGGAAAGAAGTGTTATTGTTGAGCGCCTTCTGGTCATTTCTGATTTGTGGCCACTCTATGGCATGGTCATTAATCTCCCACAGAATCACAATTATGCAGCAGAGTCTCCAACCATAAATGGAGAAGAGAGAAGCAGGGTTCAGGAAAGGAAGAGGCACTAGGGATCACATTGCAAACATAGGATGGCTAATGGAGCGCACCAGGGAACTCCAAAAGAAAAGCAGCATGTGCTTTATAGACTATAGCAAAGCCTTTGACTGCATAGATCATGAAAGGCTATGGAAGGCCCTTAAAGGCATGATGGGAATGCCAACACATCCGATATTCCTGATGAGGAATCTGAACTCAGGACAAGAGTCTACTGTCAGAACAGAAGACAGAGAAACAGAATGCCTTCCAATTGGCAAAGGGGTCAGACAAGGCTGCATCCTTTCACCCGATCTGTTCAACTTGTATGCAGAACATATTATAAGAAAAGGAGGCTTGGACATAGAAGGAGGAGGAGTGAAAATAGGAGGAAGGAATATCAACCACCTAAGATATGCAGATGACACCATAGTACTAGCAGAAAACCTCACAGACCTGGAACACCTCCAAAGGAAGATCCAAGAAGAAAGTGCAAAGGCAGGCTTAATGTTGAACATAAAGAAAACAAAAATAATGACCACAGAGAACTCACACAAATTCAAACTAGACATTCTTGGTGCTCCACCAACGCTAGGGGGCGCTTTAACACGATGGATCTCAGTGGAAGCTGCCTCTGGGAGTTTTCAATGGCTCTCTTTCTCCCTCTAGCGGCCACTCTGAGAACAGCGGCTCCTGCGAGGCTGTTTTCTTTCTGGTTCGCTTGGCAACCAAGGAAGGCAAAGCTAAAGCCATGATGGAGGAGGAGGAGGAGGAAGAGAAAGAGGAGGGGAAAAAGACAGAAGGTGTCAAACAGAAGGTGAACCCAGAGCTAGGAACAGATATATTTCAGACTACAGGTCCCAGAATCCCCTAGCCAGGATTCTGAGAGCTTCAAAAAGAAAATCAATTGGTTTCTGTGGGTTTTTTGGGCTGTGAGTCTGTGTTCTAGAAGAATGTATTCCTGATGTTTCGCCTGCATCTGTGGCTGGCATTTTCAGAGAATGGCGGCATGGAGGTGTGTGGGGTATATATACTGTGTGACTTTTGGTTGAGAGGATTAGCATGTAAATCTGTGTACTGTTCTGTTGAGGCAAGGCCTCAGGGTGGGAGGATATGTGAGGAAGATTAGTGTCTATTTAATGAATGGTCCATTGTCTGCTGGGAAACCTGACCCTGGGTGAAGTTCATTTGCATTTGCTGAGTCCTGGTTTTGGTGTTTCTGAAGACTGGTAACCAAACTTGGTTTATTTTCAAGGTTTCTTCTTTCCTGTTGAAATTGTCCAGCTGTTTATGGATTTCAATGGCTTCCCTGTGTATTCTGACCCGATAGCCATGATACTGTTGTCCCAACGTACCTTTGTACCTATTTAATTGACCCCGTCACTCATAAATATATGCTTAAATGAGGCGTGCTAGTCTATAAGAAGAAAAATGTCCAAAATCCCTCAACCAGGCAATGTCTTTGTTGTTGTTGTTGTTGTTGTTGTTGTGTGCCTTCAAGTCCTTTAATATTTTTTTGGCAAGGTTTGTTCAGAGGAGGTTTTCCATTGCCTTCCCATGAGACTGAGAGTATGTGACTTGCCCAAGGTCACCCAGTGGGCTTAATGGCTGAGTGGGGAATTGAACCCTGGCTGCCAGAGTCTTAGTTCGACGCTCAAACCACTACACCTCACTGGTTCCCTATATCTTTATTAGGTCTAACTCAATATACATAAATAGTGATCAACCTTTTGTAATTTTGAAGATAAGGAAAGATAATCACATGAAGCAGATTGGGTGCAGCAAAAAGGGCGTGCTGACCGGGGGATTCTGGTGGTTTTGTCCCCAAAAAGTACATTTGGCCAGTCTCTGCAGAGGGCACTCTGCTTTCTTCATGGTTCAGATAAAACCACAAAGCTGGCTGTTACTTTCATACTTCAAGGATGACTCCATTCATTGTTAAGGTGTTTCTATTTCTGCAGGAGGTGAAGATGACAACCGTTTACCTTGGATTGTTCCCCACCACCGTTACTGAAGAAAAACTTGAAGAAGCCCGTGAGAAATCCATCCGTCGCATTTTTGGCTCTACTGATACCTTGCGGTATATGAAGAGCACCGAGAAAGTAGGGACTTACAAAGGCATTCTGCAGAAGAAAACAGAAGAGCAGTAAGTATCTGCTTTCCCTACCCTTTCTCCCGTCTTTCAAATGTTGCTCCTGGTTTTCTTTTCAGGGTAAATCAACATTTTTCTAAGTTTTGAATTGGAAGAGACCACAAAGACCAATTCCCAGCCACTACATGTTGATGTGAATTAGCCCATATTTCTCGTCAAGTTCTTTTAAGGTTGTTTTGGTGCCAGCCGCTGTTTTTCTCTCATTCCTCAGCTGCCAGGAAGGGAACCGGTACTTCTCTCAAGGAGAATGGGAAAGAGCCATCACCTGCTTTTCCAAAGCCTTGAATCTGGACCCTAAGAAGGTAATAGAGTGCTGGGAGACAGTTGGTCAGTTTTCAGAAGCAAAACAAGTACAGGCGGTCCAAAACACACTGCGGAAATAATCCAGTTTGAGACCGCTTTAACTTCCCTGGCTCAGTGCTAGGGAATTGTCACTTACTGTGGCACCAGAGCTCTCTGACAGAGATTTTTTCACAGAACTACACTTCCCAAAATTCCTTAGCATTGAGCCAGGGCCGTTAAAGCGGTCTCAAACTGGTTTATTTCTGCAGTATGTGAACTTTGAACTTTAATTTATTTCTGCAGTATGTTTTAGACTTCTGTTAACCAAATTAACCAAATTTTATTTTAATGAAGTAATGCCTAGGAAGTCATCCACTTTGTTAACTGAGGTATACTGGTATGGGGAGGGAAGGTTAATCATGGTCAGGGGTTGCCCATGGATCCACTAGTCCAGGAGTGGTGAATCCACTCTGTTCCATAGCTACTTTGTGAGAGTCCATCTGTCTCACCTCCTCCTGTCCCACCGTTATGGCACCAAATATGGGAACCATCTAGATGCCCTTATGGTTTCTACGCAAGAGTTCATGTGTATGATCTCACCACTGACACTACTGAGCTAATTGAAACTACTTTTGCATTTTCATTCAATTTATAGCAAGTAAAATAAGCAGGAGAAAAGTGGGAGGAAGAGATAGAAACTGGGACATTTTAAAAGCAGCTGAAAAAGTGGGAGGCCAGAGGATTAATAGGATGGTCCATACCAATTTCTGAAGTTATAAGGTATGAGAAAGGCTTCTCCTGAGAACTCAATGCTGGTTCTACTCCATAGGTGGAGCTGTATGAACAGAAGGCTGAAGCTTTTCTTCAGCTCTGTGACTTCCAGTCCGCCGTGCTGCATCTCCGGAAGGCCTATTCCATGTTGTCGAAAAAGGAGACTATCAGCGCCCGCCTTGGCTTCATTTTGCAGCTACAGGTGAACCATGTGTAGCAGGGCCTGGCAACCTGTGGCCCTCTCAGGAGCTTCTTGTACTGCACCTCCCATCTTTCCCTGCTTTTGATGATGCTGGCTAAGGCTAATAGGAGTTAAGGTCCAAAAACATACGATGAGCCACATGTTGTTTGCTTCTGTCCTCACCTTTATTTCTCAGTTGTTGCTGTGATGTTCGTATTTATCACAGCAGGGAAATGTTGCTTCTTAAACTGCAGCTTCCAGAATCTCCTTATCTGGCATGGGAATTGTAGTTAGAAAAAGAACCCTACATGTCCAACTGTGTGTCTGTGTCATATTTTTAAATACATTTTTTGTTCTGGCCCGCTGTCATAGCCACTTCTGAAATGGAAAGTGGCAGCAGAGGGAGTGTGGAGATATTTAAATAAAAAAAAATTAAAAGGGGAAACTGAGTCAATTATAGCCCTGTTTTTGTTTTGCCTCACTCAGCATTCAGTCAAGATGTCTGTCCTGTGTTCAAATTTGCAGGGCCAGTGTCTATATGAGCAGAGTGCCTACTTAGAGGCTTTGGAATCCTTCACCCACGCCTCAGAACTACAGCCTCAGAATAAATTTTTTCGCATGAAGAGGTGAGAGCAAACAACACATTGTTTTGTCTTTTTGGACTTCTTGGATGTTGCATGGCCACACATATTCTGTTTTTCTTCTGTGAAATGTGGGCAGGCACTTAACATCGCTAGCCCTGCTTTAGCCTTCTCTTTCTTTCCCCCCAGCATTGCCTGCCTGGCTGCCTTGAAACGATACAACGATTGCCTCCAGATGGTCAACGAAGAAGTTGCTCAAGAGAAGAAGAACCCAGATCTCTTTGTCCTGAGGGCTCGACTCTATGAACATTTTGGGAAGGTAAAACAAGTTGCCCAGGTCCCCCTTTGATTTGTGAGGAAGCCAAACACCTCTGTTTTTCTATAAATTCTGGAAGTTTGTTTTGCTATCTTCATCGATGACAGCTGGCGATATCCATGGTCCACTCCATGTTTTAGCCTGAACTTAAGAGGGAGCTACCCTAGTTGCTTCAAATATGTAGTTTTGTGAGACATTTAACCTCTGTCAAAGAGTTCTGGGGCCACAAAAACCACATTTCCCAGAATTCCATAGCATTGAGCCATGGTATTTCCCAAATGGTGTCAAATTGGGTTATTCCTGGAGTGTGGATGCAGCCCTACAAGATGCCAGCTTTCCCATTCTCTCTAAAGCAGTGGTTTCTGTTTCACTTTTCCTCAAAGGTTACCTTGTGTTTTTATAACCTTCAAGACGCCATTGAGTTAGAACCAGAGCACACAGTAGCTCGGATCATGCTGAGCAATTTGAGGAAGGAGGCTCAGAGATCCAGGGACCAAGCCGTGAACAAGGCAGTAAAAGGAAACCTGAAAGCAGCCCTGCTGAAAATCAACCGGGCCATAGACTACAACCCTGTGGATGCAGATTACTTCCTCTTCAGGTACCAGTGGTGTAATGGTACATTTTTGAAGGGTGGTTGCTCTTTGTGACTGCCCTCATTGTTGCTGCTGCCCCCAAGAAAGTCTCAAAATGCAAGCATTGTTTATCCATATCAACAAAGTAGTCTTAGCAGTTTGCATTTCCACTAGGAGTGTGGCTTTTGTAAAGTTAATGGCTCTTGTCTTTCCAAGCCCAAGGCAAGACTGCCCCCAAATTATTTCCTATTATGATGAGGGAGAACTCAGAACAACATTAACCATTTCATATTGCACAATTATAGCAATGTGGTTCCATTTTAATTGCCATGGTTGTATCTTATGGAATCCTGGTATTTGTAGTTTGGTGAGGCGCTAGTGCTCTCTGGCTGCGAATTCTAAGCATCCCTTGCTATTTTCGCCCTTCTCTGGGTGATATCTTTGACAGAGGAAGCATCCTAAGGAGGCTAAAGGACTTTGATGCAGCCATTGATGACTATCTCAAAGCCGTGGACCTCAGCAAGGAGGAGGAAGGCAGTGAGGTTCGGTCCGAAGCCCAGAAACAGGTGCTGCTGACGTACAATGACTTTGCGGTGCACTGTTATGGCAAGGGTTGCTATGAAGAGGCTGTCCTTCTCCTCAATAAAGCCATCAAGGGGGAGAAGAATGAGAAGGGACTGTACATGAACAGAGGAGGTACGAGGGATATATCCCATTCCCCCCAAATATGGGTTTGACAAACACAGGAATGTGGATCAAAAAAACCTAACAGAAATTGACTTTGGCCTTTAAAGTGGAAGAGTTTCCGCAACTTTGTTGTGGTTCAGGGGATTCAGTTGTCATGTCCTCTAAGCCAGTAGTTCTCAATCTTTTGTCTCCCTGATATAGATCTTGGATTTCAACTCCCAGGAGCCCCAGCCTGTTTGTAGAATGGATGGGGATTCTGGGAGTTGAAGTTCAAAACTCTAGAGGACCAAAGACTGAGAACTGCTGGTTTAGATGCTGGTGGTCTGGAACTTGGATAATTTTTCACCATTGACTTTTCTGGCTAAAACCAGTGGGGACCCAGTCACATATAGAAGGGAAAGTAATGGCGAAAGTAATTTACCTACTTCTTGCAGGTATCTGAAAAATCAGTTTAACCTGCCTACCAATGTTGAGTCTCTCCCCCCCCCCCCCGCCATACACACTTTTAAAGCAATTCTGGGGTCCCTGAGTGCCTCCTCTCTCCCCAATCCAGATTGTTTTCTCAAACTGGGCGAGTTGAACTTTGCGATGGCCGACTACCAGCAAGCCCTGGAGCTCAGGCCTTTCAACCCTTACCTGCAGAAACGCATTGGTTGGCTACACAATGAGATGGGACTTCAGGAGTTCCGGGAAAGGTAAGTGGGGATTTATTGGTGCCTGGTGTGTTTGCTTTTGGGGCACATTGAAACCCCACCCCAAAAGCTCCTAACAGAGAGTTGACAAAAAATATATTCATGGAGTTCTGAACCTTGGCAATATGCACATGTGAGGTTGTGCATGGCAGTTGAGATTTTGGAAGGACTAGTATCGGAATAGTTTTGGAAATCCAAAACTAAAGCATCTTCGAGAGATGAATGTCCAGTCTCTGGCTGAAGACCTGTAGTGAGGGAGAGTGTCCTGCCCACACTCTAATAATGCTTGGCCACACATGCCCCACATTTCATCTGTGAAATACTGGAGGTTCTGCAAGTTTGCTGCAGCCATGCAGCTTCAAAATGTGCCCCAGGAGTCTAAATAAATAAAGAAACCCAGTGGTCATTCTTTGTATCTGTGTAACATTATCCTTGAAAAGTCCACAGACATTGCATCTCAGTAGTACTCACAGCTGTGCTGTAAAGTAGATAACTATTTTTTGCCCTTTCCCGCCTCTCTCAGTCTGTTCTCCCTTTCAGGCGATACCAGCAGGCTGAATCGTGTTTCTCCCATGCCATTGAGAATAACCCTCGTGAGCTTAAGTATTACCTGCATCGAGCCAAGAGCCGCATGTTCCTGCAGGAGGTGATGGGCGCCAAGGAAGATATTGCTACGGCTCTCCTCCTGGATCCACTGAGAGAGGAGGTATCTGCCTAACCAAATTCCTTTTAGGCATTACTGTTTATCCTTCTCCATCCGCTACTCAGACACAAATTTGTCTTGCATTGTGGTTGTGGGCAGTGAAGCCTCATCACTGATGATACATGTGCCAGAGCAGTGGCTGTCAATCTTTAGTTCACCAGATATGGATGGGCTTCAACTTCCAAAAGCCTTCATCCAACATGGCCAATGGGTCAGGGATTCTGGGAGCTGAAATCCAAAAATTAGTTAGCATTCTGATAAAGAATAGTGGGAAGGCGAAAGGGAAGAAGAAGATGGGCAAGAATGTGAGTGAGAGAGGCAAGGTTGAAGGACACCCTTCAGGGGATAATGGGGATATATTGTTTATTTAGCATATTTATACCTGGCCTTTCAGCTGAAATAGGCTCCCAGGGTGGCTTACAAGTCATTCGTTTGAGACTTCTCTGCCCTCCATCTTATAGGCTAGATAAGCCATAACACATAAGGAAAAGGGAATGGCACTGGGAGAGGAGATTAAGTCCAGCAGATACTGGCTGCTCTTCTCTCCCTTAGAGGCAGTTGGGATGGAAAGAAGGCTTCTCCCCAGCTGCTGGGCCAAGGCAGGAGGGAGCTATGCCTAGCTGCTCCTTTCCTCCTCAGAGGACAGAGGAATAACAGCTGGAATACGGAGGGAGGGCTCTCACTTGCCACTGGGGCCAAGGGATGGTGGAGCTGTGCGTGGCTGCTCTTCTTTCCCTTGGAAACCAGACCAGTAGATTAGAGTCCAAATGATCTAGGAGCCATTAGGCAGAGAAAGGTTGCACTAAGGATTATAGGAAGTGACAAGAATTTTCCTTTCCACTTAAATAATGTCTTTTCTTTAACTCCCGTCATTCCACGTTTTGTTTTTCAGACCCACACTCTGGTCAATAACTTCTTCCCAGGGGAGCAAATTCACTCAATCGTCAGCGGTAAAATTGGTGAACTTGCCAGAGCTCTTCTGGCCCGGAGGCTGGCAGCCTGTCCAGCACACAGTGCCCCATCTAACCATGAAGGGTAAACTGACACAATATTGTGGTGTTACTTATTTAGTCGGTGGTGGTGGTGGGGATCTCCTCTCCATGCAAATAGCGGCTTCAAGGGAGTGATTATTCAACAGGAACACCACCTTGCCTTGCCTGGTGCAATTCAGAATAATTATCACCCCTCACAAAAATTGCAGAAGCATGCACACTGCATGCAATGCAGAAATGCATTAAATGTCACATTGAGTTTGGCTGGAGTCTTGGCTCACTTGCTTCAAAACTCTTTTGGGATTAAGCCACTAGAAAAGGATAGAAGTTTGTTACCATGTCTATAGATTGAGCTCATAGAGTCCAGGGAGTGCATGCCAGCTTTTAGCACAAGTTTGTTTTGCAAAGCTTCCAGTGAAATCTCTTCCACCTTTTCTCAGTCTGGAATCCAAAGAACCACCAAAAGACGTATATGTTGAAAACAAAGACCCAGAGATGGCTGGGGAAGAGGAAGAGAAGAAAGAGAAGCAGCCAGATTCTGAAGAGAAGAGGCTGTATGAGAGGGTCGTTGCTTGCCAGATAAAGACAAACAAGGTAAGTGTCCCTGTCTCTATTTAGAAAGGGAAGGCAGGCTTTGGTATAGTTCCAGTACAGAGGAAAACACTTATAGGAATGCAACAAAATAAATGATAGAATCATAGTATTACAAAATACAGATGTGAAAAATGCAGGTTTTTCCTTTTTCCCCAGCCATGGCGGGGGGGAAAATCCAGTCAAGCTCGGGAACCACCAGATAGTGGTGTCATAGGCTTAAATTGATTTTACTTTTACCTCAAGATCCTATGATACAGGCTGGGACAACAATATTTTGATAATCAGTATATAAATACCGTACTGCCCTTTATTATCAGAAAGTCCCTTGTGTATTTGGAGGGATTATAAATGAATCCTCTTTGCACAGTAAATGTTTATCTGCCGGCATTAATAAAGTAGGCAATGTACTGCATTATCATTTAGAATGATCTTTCTATATGGAATCTTTTTCTGAGGGAATCTTTGAAAACAAGAGTTGGCTGACCATTAGATTTTTTATCCTTTGTGACTTTTGGGGCAAATTAGAGGAAATCCATCAGTAGTAAAATGACTTCCCTTTGCATTAGAAGCTCAGATCATTCATTGTAACTTTTTAGAGATGTCATCAGAGGAACTGGCATTTATGGTTGCCCCGCACATCCAAATGTGTTGTTAACTAATTTATTGAAAGTGATCTATTTTTTACTGATACGGCTTTGGCGCTACAGACAAACCATTCACTCAGTATGATGGTGTTGCTGTGTGTCTTGCAGGTTAGCCAGGAACTGAAGGAAGTGCTAGAGAACAGGGCCTCTCTAGAATCAACCACTGTGCGGCTGAACTCCTGCCCAAGCCTGCCCAAAAAGGTGAGCTCAGATGAACCTTACCAGTGGAAGAAGTTCAGTCATGGCGCTGTCCACTTCTAATCATATCATTCTGTGTCGCATTTTGATAAAAGACTCGGCAGTTTGCTGCCATTGTCCCACTAAACCGGATTATCATCCTCTTGGGTCAGTAGAAACACAGTGTTTCATTTCTCCTTCCAAATTAGCAAGGTTGTTGAAGCTTGCTTCAACAAGCTGCTAGCGTGTCTGTCTTATAAACACCAGCTGCTAATCTCAAACAGTATTATGTCCAATGGCTAGTGCCGGACAATACTTGGCCCTTTTATTTTGGTAAAAAAAAAATTATTATTATTTGTCCATTTCTGTGCAAAGAGATAACCATAACTGGATGGCTTGAAGATACAGTTTATTCAAGATGCCACAGCTAAGCCCTGAGTGGCTTTTGGCAGCCACAGTGGTTACAAAATTCACCATAGGGTAAGACAAATTCCTTTTTCAGGTATTCGAATCCCTTTGCAATTACTAAGAGACACACTGTGGGCCATGAGGAAGCTAGCACTGAGTGACCAGATAGGGCAGCTCTGTTGCAAGCTTTGTCAGTTTCAAATGGGAAAAGTGAATGCCTTATATCAAAAGCCAGGCCTCATATTTCCATATTAGCAACTCACTTCTCATGTAGAATAGTCATTGTAGATATCTCTAAACAAATCCATTTCTCCACCACCATCTTCAACGCAATCCAGTTTACAGCAAGCATTTGTCTTTTCAGATCTTGATTCCTGCGACTATCTTTTTGCAGTACACATATTACATACCAAATTTAACCAGGGCTCTTTGAGAGGTTGTAACCCTGTTTTGGAAAATGTAGAGATTGTATATATTGTATTCCCCTCAAGGATTGTGGAAAGTGTATAAACCAAATACATTTGTGTGAACAGTTTTAATTCACTATGAAACACTCCTTCCTGCTGCAGTTTTCACTGACTTAGCCCAACCAGTATATCTTCTGTGTTTTTTATTTAAAATAAAACAACATTTTTTGGGGGGGGGGGGAATAGGTTCTCATTCACAGGTCGTTCTTGACAGAATTTAGCCGTAAGAATTTTTGGAATAGGTGAAATGACTACAGTGGAAGCTTCTTATCCTGCCTTGCCACTATTAACTGCCTATGTCTGGGGGAAATACCTTCAAATGGATGACACTTCCTCTTCCACTCAAGCCTCTACTATCAGAAGCAGCTACAGCCTGTATCACCAACCTACCACTAAGAGAACCATCAAGGGGTTCTGTTTCAATAGAATAGTAGCACTTAGCACCTTCATTTACTATTGGGTTTCTTGGGCACTTCAAGGTGGTGGCAACCCTGAGATGAAAACCCAGTTTCCTTGTGCAAGAAAAACATCTTTAGAAAAGATTTTTCCAGGACCAGCTTTGTCTCCAAGTCACAGACAGCCTGATTTTCCTTACTTGCATTAGAGGGGAGAGCTCCTGAAACATCTTTGAGTACTACTGGATTTCAACAGAACAAAGAAAGAAAGAAAAATCTCCAGAGTTCTATCAGGCTTAAGTTCAAACTGCAGAGTTCAGCCTGAGTATCAAATAGGATTACACCTTCCACCAGCATATTGATAGAAAAATCACATTGTGTTTTATTAAAATGTTGTTTAAGAAATCAGAGGTAAGACGAATCTGAAGAAAACAAAGTCATTTAGTTCATATTAAGGCACCTGAATGTCATATTAAGGAATGTGGATGTGATAACTGCCGCTTTTTTAAAAAGTTGATAGATGTGTGTTATAAAAGCAGCCAAGATATTCCCTTCCAGAACATCACAGCGTTTCCTCCTTTGAACGAAAGAGTCCACATCATCACAGGGCTGAGGGCAAAGTGTAAACTCTGATAAAGTGCAGAATGTCTCTTCCTTGCTCCTGAAGCCAATCAAGGCAAATGGAGAGCCTATCTTTTCTGCTGAAGTTTTAAAACGCACACTCACAGAAAGTCCTCCACTTTTGTTGTGAGCAAAAAGAGACTTCTGGAGCATTATTTGTCAGCAAACAATTGGACTTCAGAGGGAAATGTCACCAGAGGGAGTCAGAGGTAGTAGGGAATCCGTGACGCCACCATTTTGCAACCTGTGGATGAGAACACTTTCTCTTCTTCTGGGAAATAAGGAATGCTGTCGGCCACGGCATGGACGACGTCCGGGAGCGGCTGGAGGCCTTGACTGGCAAGCTCATGGGCCACACATTGTTTCACATGGTGTTGCTTCAGAGGAAGGAAAGGCACAAGGACATCGATAAGGCCTTGTTCAATTATTCCGGACTTCCAAAACCCATCTGCAAGAGGAGAGGGGAAAATAAGAGGATAATTTGCAAAGGAGGGCCTTTGTTGTCCACAGCCTTCTCTGTGTGATCCGAGGGCTGGAAAATCTCGATTCAGGATCTTGTGGACAGCTTCCATATGAAGAGAAGGCTCTCCTTTTCAGAAAACTGCTTTCTGCGTGAGGAGGATGAAAGCAGAAAGAGTGGAGATAGGGCTAAAATGCTCCATCTCCTTAAGTATACCCATTTTTATAAGGGCTCTTCTTTCTCTCATATGATACTCACTTTGGGGATTTTCAAAGGCAGCTTCCAGGATGGATGTTTCCAGGTCCTTCAGGTTGATCTCCTCACGGTCTTTGCGGGCCCTCCAGAGGTCCAGGGTCATCCGGTTAATCTGCTCCCCACCAGCATTACTTCCAGAGGAAAAAGACAGAATAGTAGAGAAGAATTATTCCCGGTAGAATAAACATACAGTTCATTCAAAGGGATATGTGCCAGCGCCCTGTATGGCAAACCAATTGTCAGGAGTTTGTTATAGGCTGCAGTTTTCCACCTATTTGGAAGTTAGCCCCAGTGAATTCGACTGGACTTGCATCTAAGTAGTCCAGTCAAATTCTTCTTCATGGAAGAATTCCCTACAAAGTCTGTGCCTGCTGTTTAATGAGCTTTTACCTGATGAAAATGAAGATGGCTTTTCTGTAGTTGGTGCCGAACACAACCCACGAAGACCCCAAGAATGGGATGATCACATCGATCAGACCCGGTGGCATTCTGTCCATTTCGTCAAAGATAAACACTGATCGGCTGCAGACTGTTAAATTCCCTTGGATCCAGCTCTTCAGATCTTTCTAGAAAAAAAGACACAGAAAATATGTATACAGAGGAGCCTAACAAAGGAAAAAGCAGATGAGCAAACTACAAAATAGGGGCCCAAGAATGGTTTTCAGATACATTTGGAACAGGTTGTTGTCTCAGTTAAAGAATTAACTGTTGTTAAAATGAGCATTACTAGGGCTGGAATATTGTGGAAGGAGGCTATGGTCTTCTACCAGGGACCTGCTGGTTTCTTGAAGCAGGGTGGGCAACTGTGGAAGACTAGGGGGCTGCATTGGCACTTCCCCAGGAGATCTTGGGGGTCTGCACCCCTTTACTGCACCTATTCCTATGGGATATATATATATATATATATATATATATATATATATATATATTATATTCCACCAAACTGTAGAAGGAGTCACTTTCTGTTCCCAAAAAGGCTGCTCCTGGACCTAACTTGGCAGGGGGGCTCAAAATGTAGTGGAAAGGCACCCCCTGCCTTTGGAGCAAAAATAAAGTCGCCTGTGGGTCACATTTTGCCCACTTCTGTCTTGGGGGATAAGGCGATTGATATGCTACTGGCCATTATGGTGTAGTGGTTCGAGCGCTGGACGATGACTCTGGAGACCAGGGTTCGAATCCCAGCTCAGCCATGGAAACCTGCTGGGTGACCATTGGCAAGTTGCATGCTCTCAACCTCCGAGGATGGCAATGGCGAGCCTGCTCTGAAGAAACTTGCTAAGAAACTTACCTTAGGGCTGCCATTAGTCGGAAACAACTTGAAGTCACACACAACAACAACAACAACAAATAAAATTGCTAACTTCAGCACCTTGGACAGCGCGGAGTTGGAGTTGATTAGATGGGGTTTGCTCTGATCCAACATGGCTGTCCTTACGTTCACAGGAAGTGATAAAGGACAGTGCCCTCCCCATAACCATAGCTTCTACCATCCACTGTTTGAAAATATTCAACATAAATATAAAGATAAATATATATTCCACCAAACTCCTGTAGAAGGAGTCACTTTCTGTTCCCAAAAAGGCTGCTCCTGGACCTAACTTGGCAGGGGGCTCAAAATGTAGTATAAAGATACCAAATAAAGATACCATAAATATAATATATTTAAATATAAAGATACCAAGGGCCCACTATGTCTCCCATAATAAGGATGATGAAGCAGCAGCAGCGTCCGGCCGTACCAACGCTGTTACCCAAAGTCAGTAAATAGTTGCAAAAGTGTGCCCTTATTTATTTGGAAATAAGAAGGTTGAAAAGGAGACGCATCTGGTCACCATGGGAGGAGGACGTTCTCCTTTTCGCCTCACCTTGTACTGTTCGGTTTGTTCCGCGTGAGGGAAATGGACCACCGGGGAGAAACGGTGGACGTAGGGTCTGCGCAGTCCGTCGCGGAAGAGGTAGCCGACCACCATGGTGCTGGCATAGGTTTTGCCGGTGCCGGTCCAGCCGTGGAAGGACATCACCAGAGGCTTTGCGGGGTCACCCTCGTCCACGAATTCCCTCAGGCCCTTCACCACAAGTTCTCTTGCCAAGGGCTGGCCGACCAGGTTTACGGCCAAGTCGCACTCGAGGCCTGGGAGGAATCAGAATCGAGATATGAAGCGCTGAGAGGATTTTAAACTTTTTAGCAATATCAGATGTAATTGCAAAAGAGCCCGTGTGGTATAGTGGTTTGAGCATTGGGCTATGACTCTGGAGACTAGGGTTTGAATCCCGTCTCAGCCACGGAAACCCACTAGGTGATTTTGGGTGAGTCACACTCTCTCGGCCTCAGAGGATGGGAATGGCAAACTCTCTCAGAGGAAACTGCTGAGGAAACCCTCCTTGAGTCCCATTATGCAGAGTAAGGCAGGGATATAAATGAATAAAACATTTATTATTATTATTATTATTATTATTATTTCTATTCCACCTTTCTCCCAGAAAGGGACCCAAGGGCGATGATGATGATGATGATGATTATTATTATTATTATTATTATTATTATTATATCTATTTATTTAATTTCTATGCCGTCTTTCTCCCAGAAAGGGATCCAAGGGGACTTACAAGATAAAAACATCTAAAAAACAAAAAGCATCCCAATAAAAATTTAAAACAATTAAAATCCTCTATTTAAGACAATATAAAGTTAACATTAAACGCACAAAGTTTAAAACATCATTATTGTTGTTATTACTGTTGTCATTATTATTTATTGGTTCAAATAGCCGAAAGCGGGCCTCGAACTCGTGCTCACAAGGAACATTTCCCCCCTCTGTACCACGTGACCTTGTCCGTCCCTCCCTCTCTCGCGCTCACCATTGAGCTCCGGCCGGAAGTCGCACTCGCAGGAGGCCGAGAAGCTGCAGCGCCAGGCGCCCAGCCCCCAGGGGGCGCTCGCTCTCACCAGCCCCAGCAGAGGCAGCAGCAGCAGCAGCAGGAGTTGCCTAGGCAACGCGAGCCGAGCCCCGCCCTTTGCCATCGCACTCTGCCTTTGGAAGCTACTCCTGGCGCCCGACCCTTTTAGGAAAGCGGCGGGGAGGCGGATAGGACTCCCAGCGTGCACCGCGCGCAGCTGCTTGAAACGCTGAAGTTCTTTCTCCGGGGGCGGGGCTGAGCGACGGTTGGCAAAGTGGGCGGGGCTTGGGTTTGGGCGGGAAAAAATATCTCCGTTTGGGAAATGAGGGCTGTGGAGAAGTTTTTTTTGAGGCAAGAGTCACTGAAATAAAGGGGGAAATACTTCTGCAAAAAGAATTTATGGGGAATAAATGAGGGAAATAAGAAGACATAGGGAGAATAACTGAAGGGAAAACTTGAAAGAAAAATGAGGAAGAATGACAGAGTTTTGGGACTTTTTAAAGAGAGTTTCAAGGAAGGAAGAAAGCAGTGAGGGGGAAATGTGAGGGAAAACGTTAAAAGGTGAAGGGAGGTGATACTGTAAAGGGGAAATGTGAGGTAAAATGTCACATGCTCTCTGCCTCAAGGGAAGGCAATGGCAAACCTCCAAGAAGACTCCATTATTGCTTCGCCTTAGGGCTGCCTTATGTCAGAAACCATTTGAAGGCACACAACAAACAAAAGGAGAATATACTATAAAGGGGAAACATGGGGGAAATGTCAAACAGTGGTTCCCAAACTTTGGTCCTCCAAAGGTTTTGGACTTCAGCTCCCAGAATTCCTGGCTGCTGGCCAACTGGCTAAGGCTTCTGGGAGTTCCAGTCCAAAACACCTGGAGGACCAAATTTTGGGAATCACTGTGTTAAAAGATGAAAGAAGACAATACTGTAAGGGAAAATGTTAAAAGATGAATGAAGAAAATAACAGTACACTGAAGAAGATGGGTTTAAGAAAAGAATTAGGAAAGTAAGGAAGTTGTGAAGAAAAGGGATTTAGAAAAGGGAAGGCAGTAGTAAGGGCTTTGAAGGGAAAATAAGGAGATGGGAAGAAAACTGAAGAGGAAAAAATGAGGAAAAAAATTAGGGAAGGAATTGTAGAGGAGAGGCTGAATCAAGAAAGAAAGAGGAAAATGAAGTAGTTTGAAAGAAAAACCAATAGAAAATTGGAAGAAGAATAGAGATGGTTAAAATATATTAAATAATTTGAAAGGAGAAAAGCAATGAGAAAGGATGAATGTGCAGGGAAGTTAAGATGGATGGAGAAAATGCACTCAAGAAAATGGGCTGAATAAGAAACGGGGAAGGAAAACATTTTGAAGGAAAAATAAAAGCGAGGGAATGCAATATAAATGGAACATAACGGTCCAATGTAGAGTTTAAATATCTCAGTTCCCACTAGTGTGTCAGCAGCAACTAGCACTAAGTCTTGTAAAGGAACAATTGAGATGTTTATGGAGGACAAATCTGTAGAGTTCATTTTCAACAGAGTAGTAACTACCCATAATTGTATAGCCTTACATGTTAGTACAGAAAAGCATTTTTTGAAGAAAAAAAGCATAAAAGTTTTTTTTTTTAATTGTATGCCGTAATCAAGAGAAGACACTCCATGGTATATGTACATTAATTTACAAACATAAGGAAAAGGGGGGGGGGGGGAAAGAATGAGGTCCATATTTACAAACAATTCCCTTTTGAGTACATAAGTGTATATATTTATATATACACATTTCCATGTGAATTCATTTACAAGCAGAATAGGCTCAAAAGAAGGAACTGCCCAACCTGAAGGAGGAGCAGAACTGAACGAAATACAACTTTGGGAAAGATCAAGTATTTATTTTGTGAATGTAAGGGTAGAGATGGTGACTGGGCATAGATCCAACCTTGGAGGAAAGAGGCATTTTTGCAGGATCTAAGTACACAGTACGAATAATGCTCAGTGTAGGGAGGTTGCATCACTAGCTGCTTTTACCAAAAGCTTTGGGGAAGGTGTCGGGTGGGTATGGGAAAGTGACAGCCAGATATTATCCTGATGTATATAAATTAGGCCCTTTCAGCTAAGCTAGAGGAGAAATTTGGCTAAGAGTGTCGACCATCTCGGGTTCAAAGCACCTGAGGTTGTGTCAATGAGGAATGTCTGTGCTCAGCTCCTTTTGACCCAGGAGCAGCTGTGAACATTCATAGGAGCCAGGAATTATTACTGGATGCGGCAGAGACACCCAACGCTCCCCTGTAAGGCTCTTATTGTGCAATCATTGTGTCCTATTCACAGACTTTTGCAGGGGTCCAGATGTCATTGGCTTCCATTTGTAAACACACCGGGAATCCATTAAGGCTTGAAAAAGGAATATACAAGGTGTGTTGGGGTGTTGTTGTTTTGTGGCAGCACTGAGAGCCATCCATGTGGGACTACACCTTTCTTTGTTTAATTATGGAGGACAAATCAAAAAGATAATGAGTGTGCAGCGGTGTGAGTATTGGACTAGGTCTCTGGAGACCAGGATTTGATTCCCAGCTTGACCATGAAACCCACTGGGTGATCTTGGGTCAGTCACACACTCTCAGGGGAAGGCAATGGCAAACCTCCTTTGAACAAACCTTGCCAAGAAAACCCCATGATGGGGTCGCCATAAGTCGGAAACGACTTGAAGGCACACAACAACAGTGAGGGGTTGGCTGTTCCAGACGATGCCTAACAAGACAGCAAATGGAGACAATTTCTGCACTCTTGTCTAAAATGCATTCGTGAGGCCTCAAGGTCGGTTATGCCCAGATCTGAATGATCTTGTTCCATCAATGGGGAGTTTTTGCACCATGCTATGAACCTGGAATGCGGTTTCCCAACAGCAGCTACCCAACACCGCTCAGCAACGCATCATCATATAATGCTTGCAAAGAAAGTGGTAGCAAGGAGGAGCGACGCCACGGTCAGCCTTGCCAGGAGGAAAGCCAAGCCATCCTACAATTTATGTTGATTGTCAGTATCTCATGCTGTAAGGAAGTCTCTTTATTCTGGCCATCCTCTGGCTTGGCTCCTTCGTTCTTAGTCACCTTTGCACAGACAGAACCTGCGATGCAGGAGATTCTCCTTATCAGCCTCAGACTCGTTCCACCCCAAAAGCAACGTCCTGTCAAGCGCAGGCTGTTTTCTGGGGCCCACGCTTCCTTTGCTGGTTTTGCTCAGAAGTTCACATTGTCGGGCTACAGTTCACTAGAGCGCACCGATGGCTCCAGTTTGTGGGAGAGTGCCGTGAGGACCTTGTTAAACCTCTCGTAGCGCTCGGTCTGGCTACTCTCGGCCCCTCGGCTGCCCCACAGAAGGCGCAGCTGGAACTCGGTGCTGAAGACCTCCAGGAGCTCCGGTTGAGGCTGGAAACCTGCAGCAGGAACAAGAGCAAGGTGAATAAACACTTGGAAATGCTGCCCAGCAAGACTAGTTCGTGCTTTTGAAATTTCTTACTGCAGAGAGAAAGAGGCCTAGACAGCATAAAAGAGAGAGGGAGAGAAAATGATTAGCCCTCTTTGGAGCAGTAGTTTGTTGTTCCTTGAAGTGCAATATCTCTGCTATGGTGACGGTGTTTTTCAACAGGAGCTGAGAAGTTATTATACAAGCAGCAGCTGTATTTTTGTTATGCTTTGGGTGTTCAGTAGGTTATCCCCAAATCCCATTTTCCAAGCCCTTCTGACTTCAGTGGGAGTGCCCTCTGGTGGCTACAAGCATCCCTCACAGTCTCCTTAACTTTTTCCACTTCTTTGAAATTCTGCATAGGCAGACCTGTCTCTCAGTGGAAATGGACTTGGCTATTGCCTTTTCCTAGGGATTTGTTGTTTTATTCTTCATTCTAGTCCAATTCTTGCTGCCTACATGGCTTAAATAGTGGGGGAGCATAAGCAGTTTTGAACATAGGCCATAATGGTACCCTTCAGAGAAGACATGTTAAATCTCACTAAGCTGTGTAGATCTTGGTGGATGCTGACTCCCGCAACTATTATGATTATATACAACAGTCATGGCACCCTGTAAGACCTAATGGTCCCAAAAGCCTAGGACTCTTGTAAGACCTTATGGACCTTACAAACTAGGACCCTCACCTCTAAGACCCCATGGGCCCAAACATTAGGACTCTTCCAAGTATTCCTTTCAAAATTCCATCGAGTTCTTCCCTTTTTCATTGGTTTGCCTCATATCAGTTATCTTTCAGTTCCTTCCAATTGGAGTTTTGGAAAGTATGAGGGCCATTCTCTTGAAAATTGCCTCATCTTCCACCTTTGTATTCATGGAACAAACTGACAGGAACAAAGTGATGTTCATGTGTCTCAACCCACATGCACAAGCTTTGCAGTTAATTTTGCTTCCAATGGCCTTCCTTACCCTGCAGCTTCATTTCTGCGTTGGTGTGGTACAGTCCTCCATGATGGGCCACCATCCGTGCTGCTTCCAGATGAGCCATGACAACCTCCACGCTGTTGTCCAAGTTTTCCCAGGGCTCCGGATTGTCCGGAAGGGCTGTGTCTCGCTCCAGGAGTGTGATGAGAGGCACGATGTGAGGGAAGGTAGTATTGGACAAGGGAGGCCCTTCTGGAAAGAAAAAAAAGAAAGAGATGGTATGAGAAGCTGAGCTGACATTTGGGCCAGCTTGCCTAGTACTGATTCCTTTTGAGGAGCTATAGTCCAAGGATGTAGAGAGATCTTGTAGCACCTTTGAGACGAACTGAGCTATAGCCCAAAGAGATCAGGCAGCCTGACTTATGAGTTTGAAATTTCTGGCCTGTAAATACCAACCTTCCGGATGATGTGGTCTTCAGTGTTTTAATTTAAATTTAATTTAAATCCGAATGTTCTTACCAGAACAAAGAAGGAAAAGACAGGACAGCTGCACAACAATTTCTGATTGGTACTACTAGTTGCCCTCTGTACGGAAGCAACTTTATGAGACTGAATAGGTGGAGAGTCACTTAGACAAATTCCAATGCATCAGTCAGCCTGCTCCCCACACTTACCATTGCCTTCGTTCAAGCTCTTCAGGAAAGGCTTCAGTTTCTTCTCGTAGAGGATGGCGCCCTCCGTATGGCGTTGGCGTAGGACCATCCATGTCTGCTCCAGCCGTGAGATCTGAAATTCAAGAGGAAAATGGGATGAGCTACGAGGGTCATGTGTGTGTGCCTCTGCTTTTGATATTGCTTTTGAGAACATCCAAAGCTCAAGCTTCTCTTACAATGCACTCTTGTCTTCCGATGCGCTGAAGGAAGGATAGCGGATACACAAGAATGGACTCTGTGGTGGTGAATGCAGACCAAGTTGAATACATTGGGTGAGAAGCTATGCTTATGTACCTGGGTCATTTCCAGTGCGTTCATCACAGCAGCGAAACTGAACATGTTGCCCATTGTACTCTTCAGCTCAGCGGCCAGTTGGATGGTCTTGTGGAGAAGGGATGCCCTCTCCTCCATGCTCCCTGTGCAGCCCAGAATATCCACCGCGATCATGATGGTCATTGTATGAAACCTAAGCAGAAAGTGAGAAAGCTAATCATGGAAGCCAAAGTGGTGCATAGTTCCCCAGTAACTTAGCCCTTTGAACTGTATATTTCCAGCCCTAAGGCCTAGAAACTTGACTCTTTGAACATACAATGGAAAGCTTCAAGTTCTCAGAATGTTAAATTATATGCCAAATTTCATGCATTCTACAAAGACGGCAAATCTTGACCTATCCAAGGGAAAGTATGGCATGGTGCCTGACGATGCACCCACCCTCGGCCACTTTGCTCTGTCCCTCGCATTTTACCTTTCCAACAAATCCAGCCGGAGTTGATGTCCATGGGGCAGGGTGAGCAGTTCCATCCCTGAGCTCACTCCCATGAGCCTCTGCATCTCCTTGGTAACACCCAGTATCCTAGCAACCTGCAACAAAGAGCGGAAAGTGGTTTAATCCCACTCTTCTGACGGAGCTGAGGGGAGACCTCCGAGAGGAAATTTGTATCACCGTTAATAATAAATCTGTTTTCCCACCCACCCCAGGGAGCTTATGAAGTGAATCCCATCAAGATTAGAAGAAATACATTGAGAGAGAAAAATTAATAAAAATAGAAGCTGCAGATTATAAAATGGATGTATGTTGCTTCTCCAATATATCATCTATGCGGTTGATCCCTGTTATGCTCCCTTGTATAATTTCTTAGATAAGCTGTGTTTAGCTGATTCTTTTCTATTCACTCCAAGTGGGAGTGAAGAGTGTTGTAGCGAACACATCTGGAAAAAGCCAGCCAGGATGATGGCGGTTGCTCATGTTTCTTCTCCAAAGTCCTTTAACACCTCCAGAAGAACCACCAAGTTCTGGATTTGGGCATGATGGAGAGACACCTTGTTTCCTATCTTTTCCTCTTCCTCCTGACCTGGCAGGTGCAGCAGCTGCACACAGTGTTTGCGGATGGGCTCAGCTAAATCCTCTCCCTACTGAAAATAAACAACCGAACACTGTTGCCGGCTTCAGTCTGGGGGAAGCAGATAAGCGCTTGTTCCAGAACAGAGTGACTCTGGGGACTCCTCTGCTACACACAGCTTCTCTGCCTCTTTGGACCTGCTAGCCAACATTTGGTACTAACATGGAAGGCAGGGTACGAGGAGGGAAGACTAGTGTCCCAGTAGAGACACAATACAGTGCCTGGAGAGAGCCATCTGGCTTCACAAGTATTAAAAATAAGGCTTGAGTTACTAAAGGTAAGTACCCATTTCCCATGGAGCTGTGTTTGAATTATGGTGGCAAGCGGAGAGGGAGCCAGGTCACAGGTTGGAGGGAGACCTCAGCATGGCTCTCATCCATGTCAGTGGTTTTCCTGTCCAGAGCCTGGAAATGTTATTATTATTATTTTTTGTAATGAAACATACAGAGACCAGGCTCTTGTATGACTCAGTGTAGTTACAGCTGGTCATTCACTAACTCCTGGACATCTTGTAGAGCTCCCCCACTGGCTATTCCATGCTTGGTGGAGCAGGGAGCTCCCCATAAAAGTAGGTAAAGCTTATCCCTTTGACAAGGTTGTCTAGTCGTGTCCAAAGGTAAGGGGCGGTACTTATCTAAGCCAAGGAAGCCAGCATTGTCAAAGACGACTCCGTGGTCATGTGGTCAGCTAAACGTTGAGGCACACAAAACATTGTTACCTTCCCACCAAAGTGGTATCTATCTACTTGCACTTTTACATGCTTTCAAACTGCTAGGTTGGCAAAAATTGGGACTAGTGATGGGAGCTCACTCCATCATGCGGCACTTGGGCCTCAAACTGCTGATCTGCCAACCTTGCGATAGGGTTGGCATCTTAACCGCTGTGCGACTGTGTCCTTTGGTGCTCCCCATAGACATCTATTGGGGTCTTGTGGAGGATTCAGCACATGGAATCTTAGAGTTGGAAGGGACAATTACAGCACGCCTGAAAGACACCCATCCAACCTCCATTTGAAGACCTCCAAAGAAGAAGCGTCCACTACCTTCTAAGGCAAGTGATGTAATTGCTTTGCATTTGACTACAGGGACATAGCCAGACACTTCCCCAATCTTTCCCGCTCTGCAACCAGCACAAAATGGCTACAACAATTCTACAGCATGTCTAGGAAGAAGGAAAGAAATACCAGCCTCTACATTGCCAAAAAAAGTCATCATAGGTAGGCATAAGGTTGACTTAGACCTTCATATGCCAATAACAGGATGGCAGCCAAAATCTTCCAGGCAGCATGGCCATTGGTCATGTTGGCCAGAGGATCCTGGGAGATTTAATCCAAAACAGTAAGATTTCCAAGCTGGAATTCTGAGCGTTGAGGTCCTCAACACTTGTTTCCCCAGGCGCCCCCAACATTTCGTACCAGGCAATCCACTTGGGTGATATGTTTGGCAAGAGTTTTGGCATCTACTTCGGCCAGGAGCTCCTTAACCTTTTTCAGTACCGCCATTTCCAAGGGCTTGTTTTCCAGGGGGATGAGGAGGGAGTGGAACACCGCCGGGTTGAAAGAAGAGGTCCTTTCCACCACAGGGACCACAAAGCCTGCAGCGTCCTGATCCGGCCTCCTCCGGGGTCCGGCCTCGGCCTCAGAGCCGTTCAGGCCAAGGCCTCGTTGGGTCTCATCTCCCTTTAGCCTCTCCACGTAGCTCTTGGCCGACGCTGGTTTGCCATCCGCCGGTGGCCTGTCCCACTGAACTGGGGAGGGCGGGTGGAGCTGACAGTAATGTCCCGTGTCTGGGTCACTGTAACTGCTGACTGAGGGAGAAGGAGACTCCCGGGAGTATCCGTGGGACGGGGTCGAGCGGCTGCTGTCGGACGGGTCGCCTTTGCTCCCGTTTCCTTGGCACAGTTGCGGCTCGCTGGAACGCCTGATGACTGGGGATGATGGGGCTGTGCCGTTGCTGGCCTGACCCCCATGGGGTTTTAGTCGAGAAACTGCAAAGAGAAATTGAGACAACTTTGTTATCATAAAGACTAGTAATGTTCCCATGCAAGGAGCAACAAAATGAATTGCAACATGCTGCGGGCTTGGCTGGTGTGTCTTCTGTGTGTACCTCTTGACATTTTGTAACAACTGGAGAAGTCTGCACCAAGGAGAAATGGGGTGCCTTGGTAGGGTTTATGCCTAGACTTAGGTACAAGTAGCTGCTTGTCTTGCTCTGTCCGTTCTCCTTCCTGAGTTTTGCCCCATTAAATGGTGGAGAAGGACGGTCACATAGTTCAGTGCTGGCTCATGCTCTGTTGGGGGTGTTAAGAGGGCTCTGTTTTGTTGAGATGGCAATGATGTGGATGACAAGAGAGCATTTTGTACTCTTAGCAAGCTTTTTGTATCATTTTAAAGCAACTAAAAGTAGCTTAGTGCATTACTTTCATAAGCTAAACTTAAGTATTTGTTTAAAATTGTAGCTAACTATTGCAGGGACATTGGACCTATAACCAAACTACTTTTAGAAGTAAGTTTCCAATTTCTGATTAGATCAACATAGTAACAATTTTTCCCTGTGACACTTTGTGAATTTTCTAGTTCAGCAAAAATTCTGGAATAGAAGGAGCAGGTCTTTGCTGCAAAATAGCTAAATGATGATTTGATTGGCAGCGTGGATGATGTTATTTTAGAGATGTCCCTAAATCTATTTGAAAAAAGTGAGTAGATTCCCATGTTTTATGGATGATACATGGATGATGATGCTTAAGAATGAACAAGAGGGCATTTGTCATACTGGGATGTTTTCTCCACCATGTTAAAACCTAAGCTAATACCACAAGGAGCAACATTTATGTGCCACTTCTTATTTCTTTTATCTCTCTTCCTCTCACTTATTCTAATTTGTATTTATTTATTTAGAGCATCTGTCAGTTGCCTTTGATTAAGAGATTTCAAGGCAGTTTACAAAACTTAAAACACACAGAAGACAACATGCAAATAACACCTCAGCTAACTTGCAAATATAAAAGCATTGTTAAAAATCGGGGAGCTTTAAATATTTGAAGTAATTTTTTAAAAAGTGTTTTAAGCAGTAGCTTGACTCAGTAGGATTGAGTCCTTCCTACCAGTGCTGTAGGCTGGAGTTGCAGGGGTCTCGGAAATGGGAGACATTGAGGAGTGGAGGTCTTGAATTTGATCCACGCTGACCGCACAGTTCCGGATGATGTCTCGGTGATGTGGCAAAGAGACACTGAACAGGGAAGAGGAGAAAGGCTCACATTACTCAAATTAACCAAGGATTGTGCAGAAGGTTGGCACCCAGAGGCGTACCAAAAAAGCATCTTGTGACACCTCAAATTCCGACAGGCTTGACAAAGATACATTCAGTGACTCTGGAAAATGCACTATTATAGGAAGACAGAAGATCTACACTAGGTTGACCTATTGCGCACTCTTTCTCTGTGTACTTGGGCTATAAGAACATAAGAGCCTCAGTACATCAGCCTGAAGGCCTTTCTAATCCTTCTGCTCCCTCACTGGCCAACCAGTTGCCCCAGTGGGAAACCCACAAACAGGGCAACAGTATTCTCTTGTCAGGCTTGCAAGCAGTGGGTACTGAGATGTACGCTGTCTCTCTGCAGCTGAGGCGATGGATCACCATCATGACCAGTAGTCACAGAGAGCCTTATCTGTGGTTCCAGTATCCCTGAACCCAGTTCTAAGACCCCAAGATTCTGTTGTGAAGCCCCCTGTCCCCAAATAGACTGTGCATTCCTCACAGTCTCCAGCCCCTTGGTATCTTCAGATTACCTGGTTGGGCAGCCCTCGCCCCTGGTGATCTTGTCAGCAGTCAGTCCGTCGGTCATGGTGATGCTCCTCCGTTTGATGTGTCCCCCTTTCTGATTGTTGTGGCCATGTGAGCTGCTGTGCTTCCCGTTGGCAAGTCCATAGCTGGCCTCCAAATAGCGCAGGGGGAAGGTCCGGTTGATGGGGCAGTAGAAGATGGCCCCGCTCTGCTCCGAGACTGGCTTGCGGTTCCCCACATAGAAACGCACCAAGGCCGGGACATTGTCAAAGCTCTCCTGCTCAAAGAGGTACTGGATGTGAGTGCGGCCTTCGCTGGACTTGACCATCACCTTGTTGATCTTGAAGTGGAGGGCCTCGTTCCGCCAGCGGCATGTTAGCACATAATCCCCCAGGCTGGTGAGGGAGTCGCGGATCAAAAAGTCCCCATTTCTCTGTACTAGACTCTCAGAAACCTGAAAAGCCCAGGTAGGAAGAAGAATATTATATTTTAGGCCTGCTTTGTGCTTTGGAAGGACCTGAGATGGGCCTTACTTGCTGAGAGGAGTGGCTTGGGTTTAGTTTTAACCCATCTGTGATAGCAAACCCACAGCTACAAAAGCACCAAGGCTGAGATGGGAGAAAAGCACAACAGTGCCTCTGGGCACATTCAGAGAATTACAGATAACTAAAGCTGCACCAACCAAAGGTGAAAACATGCTTCAGGTGATGTGGTAAAGTCATCTAACTTCTCTTTTAGAAGTTAAATGCAGAGAAATACATCAGAGTGGCACTAAACAATAATGTTCAGCCCTGATTGACTACCATCTTCTTACTGACTACAGGAGGCTCTTCAGCTGCATAGGACTACAACTCCCATCACTTCCAGCCATCATGGCCACCCAGCTTGGCATCCCTTCTTGAATAAATGCAAATGAAGAAATTGTGACTATATTTCATAGAGAAATACAGTGGCTGGAATCCTGTTGGCGTCTTGGTGCATGTGTACATTCCCCGACTGAAGCAGCTGGACATTTTTTGTCTAATGCAGAAGATCTGCATTCATTTCAAGAATGAGAAAGTCCAGTGCCACCGTGCATGAGATTGTGCAATCTGTTGCACAAAGGTGCCATGCAACACAAAGGTTGCATAGCATAACCAATGCATAATTTCAGATGCAGAGATGTATGCTACACAACCCCAGTATAGGATCAATGTCTCTTGCTACAGATGAAGAAGACCAAGAGACCTGTGTGACTGCCTCTCACTCTGCTGTCCAGGGGTTTGTCCCCCTTCTCCCAATTCTGAAAGGCTGAAATCCAAGGGTTGGACTCCGAAATCTGCCAATACCTTCCCACTCTCTGGCTGATATTAAAGGAGCTCACGCCACCCCTTTGCTCACCATGGTATAGTCATAGATTAGGAGCATGTGAGAGCTAAAGGTTTTCCCAGCGGTTCCTCACCTCTCGTGGGATGCGCCCGTGGTACCAGGCGTGGCTTCGGAGATCGGTGCTGCTGAGTTTCAGCTCTTCTTCCAGTTCCTTGTGAAGCTTCTCAGGGGATGAATCAAGGATGTACTTCTCCTTGGAGAACTGCAGAAAGGGGGAAGTCGAGAGAGAGGAGAGGAGAGGAGAGATTACATCAGATGCTACCACCTGGTCCCTCTCTGGTCAGAATGGAAGGCAAAGTCCCAAGGAGAGGTTTGATGCCACTCTGGTGCCAGTCTTTGCAACTTCTTCCTGATTGCTGGGGAGAGGGAATGAATTGCTTAGCGGTAGGGATGGAAGGAATGCTTGCCATTATTAATTTCCCTGCTGAAAAATGGGTTTCCCAACACCTGCGAAATCTGGTCAAGAGGAATAACAGAGGCAAGACTTTTGAATGATTCTCACTGGGGAAAAACACGTCCTGCAGAGTTTGGGAAAAATATTCTGCATGGAAATAACATGGGTTTTTTTGTAGAAAATCATCAGATTTTTGGTGCCAAAAATGTATTTCCTGCATAAAAACACTGTTCTCAAAAACACACATTTGTGTATGTGTGAAAAACATCACACTGAAGAAAAAGATGTATTTTTGCACAAAACATTTTCCCAAACGTTGTGAGATATTCAAATACCAGGTGTAAACTACATAGAAATACTCATTTTTCTCCCAACGTGGGGAGAAATACAGCAGAAATCATGTTTGAAGACAATTTACCTTTCAGCTTATAGACAAACAAGACAGTTTATAGACAGACAGGCAGAGCAGATGAGGTAAGAAGATGAATTACTGGTTATTTTTAAAAAGAAGATGACATTCCTCCATTGGATGTGGTTCTAGGCTCCTTGGAATCTTAGTATTGACGTTTTTTTAAAAAATCATAAAATGTGTAAGTAAATTGGGGGCCGAAGCCCACTGAAATTGATGACCAGGGATAAATAAAAGTAAAGTGATGTCGTTTCGGATGGATGGGACCAACCCAGTTTACCCAGTCTGGAAATCATGCCTTATGAGGAGAGGTTTAGGGAGCTGGGTATGTTTAGCCTGGAGAAGAGACAGTGAAAAGGTGACATGATAGCCCTGTTTAAGTATTTGAAGGGATGTCATATTGAGGATGGAGCAAGCTTGTTTTCTGATGCTCCAGAGAATAGGAGCCGGCACAATGGATGCAAAGTACAGGAAAAGAGATGCCACTTCAACATTAGGAAGAACCTCCTGATGGTAAGAGATGTTTGAGAGTGGGAGATGCTCCCTCGGAGAGTGGTGGAGTCTCCTCCTTTGGAGGTCTTTAAATAGAGGCTGGATAGCCATCTCTCAGGAATGCTTTGATTGTGAGTTCCTGCATGGCAGAATGGGGTTGGACTGGATGGCCCTTGTGGTTTCTTCCAACTCTATGATTCTAACCATCCCCAAGTGCCGTCGCTTCTGCCTCTTTGCCCACATTCACCGCCAGCGTTGCAGCTCCCTGGGAACCCAGCCAAGGATAAAGAGACCTGTCAGCTAACATGAGCTGTGAAGTGGTTTCCACTGTGAGCGGCCTGTCAGCTGCAGAGGCTCCCTTGACAGAACAGCTTGGCTGGCCAACTCTGGGGCGATGCACAGTGGCGGGTGCGCATGAGTGAGCGCTCCTCTGCTCCTGCCGCCTGTTTCCCCCCCTTCATCCTCCCAATGGGGGCACCATTGCGAAATCTTAAGTTCTCCTTTGGGACAAAAAGAAGAAGCTCCCTTCTCCTTCTCCATCTCCATCACAGAGTCTGACATCAGTGAGTTATTTTAGTCTGTCAGAAGACCAGGAAAATAGTGATGCAAACTCTACAGAAGCAACAGAATGTGGGCTCAGGAGCAACACTTTTGCCCATGGGTCCAAGCTATCTGAAAGACCATCCTGTTCAGATTTTAAGGACTGATTTTAAGGAGACTTTAAGGACTGACAACCGAAATCTTGATCCCTTTATTCCCACAGGTATATCAGGTGAGGTTATGAGACATCCTTCTCAGTGGCTGCTTCTTTGTTCTAAAAAATCCCTTCCTAGGAAGGCCATAGTCCTTTTTATCAGCAGGCAAAGACTTTTAGAAAAAAATTATTCAGAGAGGCTTTTGAAACTGTCTGAGGAAGAAAAAGGCTTGAATGGTTGGGCGTTGAATATTTCTTTTTAAAAAAATGTTTAAATTTTCCTTTAGTCCTCAAATTTCTTGCACTGCAGAGAGTGCGACATTGAAAACTGTTCACACCTAGAACTCTTCTATTTGCTCTGTTCACATTCCCTTGGTCACATTGCCTGCCTCTTTTCTTTGGATGCCAAAACTCTTGTTTCTGAATGCTCACCTGAAGTTTTAAGTTACTGAAATGCTAGACTTTTGAGAACTGAAGAAAAAAAACATTCATTTGGGGGACAGAATTCTTGCTTGAGGGGAAATGCCCTAATTCTGTCCACTATAGTTATACCCCTGAGCCATTGCATTTTTATTTTGCCTTTTAATCATGTTGTGAACTAGCCCTGGGTTCCATTTCTGGCAGAAAAGGATGGGATACAAATTTAAGAAATTAATAAACAGAACCCAATGTTTTCTATTTCCAGATTGTGCCTTCAGCCCTGCTTTCTGCTCAGAAGCTCAGATCTGCAACTGAGTGTCACCTGCTCTTTTCTTCCTCTGGGGCTTCACCATTTCACACCAGTGGTTTCACACAGAGAGCAAGCGAGCAAGAGCCCATACGCTTGATTTTAAGGACACCTGGTACGTACCACGTGGGTCCAAATTGGTTAAGTACCCTTGCCACCTCTGCCCTCTTCTACAAGATAGCAGAATCTCTCCCAAAGCACTACAGCTTCCAAAGACATTAAGCCAGCATGCTTGTACTAATCATGGCAGACCTTACCGTTTCCCCTTCCTTTTTTTATAGCTTGCCCTCCTAATCCCCTGCTCCCTGTAGGGATTTAGCAATGACTGCATTCTTTTTTTCTTTTCTTTTTCTGGTTTCACAAGGTTTCTACTTCTCAGCCTGGTTAAGCTAGGGATCCCAAAGAGAAAGGTATTGTTTGTTTGGTTGGTTGGTTGTGTGCACCTGTGCATAACAACATAAGAATCAGCAGCTAGGAAATCCAAACAGGAACCGTGCAATTGGTAGGAAGCCCCCCATTCCTTGCCCCCCCGCCATACCTCACCTCACCCATCCCATCCCATCCCAAAATGCTGGTGATAATTGGCGTAGCCAGGCGGAAACGTCTTCCACAAAAGAGTTAACCCCCGCTGCTGTGTGTGTCAGGCCTGCTGGTGTAATGAATAATAATGACAGATTTAAACAGGGAGTCTTCTGCATACAGATGAGCAGGGATGGGGTGGTGGTGGTTAGAACTAATGTCCTCGCACCTGAGCCTTAAACATACAGACCCACCCTCTCCATTTCTCCTGCTCCCCTTCCCCACCGCCCATTTCCTCTCCCTAGAGGAAAGATAGGCTTATGATGCAATGTCTTGGCTGTACTGAGTCTGGAAAGCGGCAGCAGTGGCCGAAGGCGGACACTCTGCTATCTAAGGGTGGCAGAGAAAAGGGAAAGGTGGCAGTGGTCAGGGTTAGAACTGGGACTATGCCCTCGGAGGGTGGCAGGTTCAGTAAATCCAGGACAAGACCCCGTCTCAAACTCAGAAGACCTGCTGCCAGTCTCTGTGATATCTTTTTGTGATTCTGTTCAAATCAGGACCATGAGGACCAGAACCTTAGTTTATTTTTGGATGGCAGACAGCAGCTCAGACTGAGATAGAGCAATGTGGTTGGCAGGCAAAAGGGCCCAAGTTGGATCTCTGCCATCTTCACATGCTGCTTGGAAAGACTCTAGTCTGAACCCCTGGAAAGTTGTTGCCAATGGACTATTCTGACTTATCATGACATTTTTCTCTGTGTTATTCCCTGGTCAGAGGTTCCAAATTGCTGACCTATAAGACAGCATGCCCCAGTGTCGTCCCTGATGGGTTGGATTACAATATCTACAATCCCAGCTGCTCATTAGAATGATGAGAATTGTAATCCAAGACTACTTCTGGGGCTCTGCATTGGATTGGTGAAGTCTGAAATAGGACACTTCTTATGACCTTAAGCATGAATGCAGGTGGATCAGAACCAAAGTGTTAATGCAGGCAGATTCTTGCATTGTTGAATTTTGAGACACAAGGGAGATGTGACTGGCCCAAAATTTTGTCCTTTTATTTCTATGGTCCTGTATTTTGGATAGTGTTCACAACTCCAGTGAATTCTTTTGAAGGCCCCTGAAGAAGGTTTTTCTGTGGCCGAAGCGCATTGGGCTTTTTAAACTTTAAATAAAAAGCTGACTGTCTTAGAGCATGTGGAGCTTGTCCCAAACCTCCCAAGCTGATTGACAAAAGACAGACCCCATTGCATGTTAAAACATCCAGTAAGAGCAGCATAAACACATACAGAAGGAGCGCTTATTAAAACCCCCAAATATGATGTTTGATGAATCCAGCCTTAATTAAAAATCAGCCTTGACCCCATTTCTCTCGCTGTCCCCTAAGATTTCTTTAAACACTTCCCCAAAGAAGACCATCTTTGCAAAAGCCTCAGGCCCGCATTCTCAGGAAGGGAATCCATGTTACATTGGGGTCTACACTTGAGGAGGTCTCCTAACATCTCAATCACGGGTCTAGCTTCTCTTAGGGTTGGGGGGGAGCTAAACCAAGTCTTCACCCCTTCATACATATTATATATGACAGGAGCGTTCATACAAAGATTGAGGAATGCTTCAGGGGACCTACCCTGAACATTTGGACTGAGTACACTTGTTTCAGTCCCAAGTCCTATGCAAGGCCAGCTTTTAAAATAGACTAAATCTTTGTTACGTCCGTAGACCAGCACAGGCCAGCCTTTAAGCTGCAAGAGGCTCTGGTTCAGTCCTCATCCCTGCCTCCCACCATTAACTAACAAATGCATCCTTGAACCCTTATTAAAAATGAATGGCAACTGCCAGTCCAGCTCTCTTTGCTTTCGGCCATCCCTAGGGGTGGCTAGGCCGGAGTAGATGCCATCACCATGGCAACCCCATCTCTTCCCCCTTTCAGTGGAAGCAGCAAATGCTCCAAAGGAAGAAAAAACAATTTCCCACCCGTCCTTCTCAAGGCTAACTTTTCACTGTGAGAATAAGGACTTTGGGGGCAGGTGGTGCACTTTGTGGATAGGAGGCACCCACAACATTTTTATACCTTCAGTTTATATGCCTGTACATTCAGCTGTGGCCCCATGGATCAGACAGAATGGTGTGGCAGTGGGCTCAGGTTTTACAAAATGGGTAGGAAGTAATGTAGGGGAGGATTACTGTGTCCTCTTTAGCTTTTCATGGATGCTGAAAGGTGCCTTCTGGTACCTGACTATCCCAGGAATCAGGATTTAAGACAGATACAGAGGCCACTTTTCCCTCCCTGAGACCCTTCTTTGGACTACAAAAGAATGCCAAAAAGTTAAACCCAAACCATACTAGAAGAGTCTGGAGGTCCAGTTCTGATTTTGAAAAATAGGTATTCTTGGAAGGACAACAAGGGCCATCTATTCCAGTCTCCTGCCATGCAAGAGTGAACATTACAGCACCCTTGAGAGATGCCTATCCAACCTCTGTTTAAATAACTCCAAAGAAGGAGAGCCCACCATTTTCCGACTCAGTTCATTTTTTTTGTTGCAGACAAGGGGCAAGGGATGCAAAAACAGACTCTGGGGCCAAATGCAGCCCCAGTGTCATATTTTTGGCTCACCCTTGGTTGAAACTCACCAACGCACACACACACACACTATCCATGGTGGAGGGATTTGCTTCATTTTCTGTGCAGCAGTCAATCTAGGTTTCTCCCAAGGAAGGTGTGTTTCCTTTTGGTTAAATGTATTTGGGTGGGAAGAGAGGAACACAAACAGTTGGCCTTGCATTTATGTTCAAACCAACCACGGCAGCACCAGTGGATGAAAAGATAGGCCACAGCTTCCTTAATGCTCATGCTGCAGGCAAAGAGGTGCATGTGCATTAACAAAAAGACCCTCAGGGAGTAGCATCACAGTGGTCAAAGCCCTGTTTTTGCATGCAAAAGGTCCAATCTTGAGCCATCTTCAGGAAAGGCCGGAAAAGCACCTGCCACCACATGAACCAAATGGATTTATTTTATTAATGGATGAGTTTTGAGCCCATTTAACCACATTGGATTGATGCTGACATGTGTCCCAGACCGAATGTCAGAATGTATCTGGATTGGGGAGCATCTCTGCCACATTTACCTCCCCCTTCCCTTTCGGTGCAGCTGTGTCTCTCTGGGTGACCATGCGCTTGAGACGTCTGCATTCCCTCGCTGCCTTCCCTCTCCTCTGCCGTCTTTGCAAGGGATCCCTGTGGAGAGTAATAAGGGCAGCTGGAGGGGCTGAGAGTCAGGGGCTGAGACAGGAGGAAGGGTGACCTTGGCGGAGTAAAGGCCAAGGAACAAAATATATCAAAACAATTTGAATATGGAAGCCTTGAAGCCAAGGAAGCATCATTAAGGGGCAACATATCCCCCATCTTGCTTCCAGACAGATATTGTTAGCTCTCCCTCCATGTCTCTTCTCCTGCAAAGGTTGACCTAAGACACTGTGCTGCCTGAGCCAAAGGACAAGATGCCCCCCCCTCTGTCTTGCACACACACACATCCTCCCTTGTTTGTGCTCCCCAGTAATTCATATACATAAATATATTATCTCCCCTTCTGGAGAGAAGTGAGCCATCATGACTAGTTAGCCCTTGATGGCTTTATCTTCTATCCATTTTCCCTCCATCCATTCACCAAATGTCCATTTTTAAAACCCAGCCATCGCTGCATTTTTTGGCATTGAATCCCACAGTTTAAACAACGGCCTGTAAGAACCACTACTCCCCAGCCTTAAACCCACCACTATTCAGTTTCATTGGACACTCCCCTGCTCTGATTTTAGCATTATGCGTGAAAAGAGACTACACTTACAAGGACGAATCAGCATGCATTATGTGTACCTAGGCTTAGTTTAAATATGACAAGTGAAGTCTTAAGGGCCAAAAGATTCACAAAATGGCAGGAATTGAGGAACAGTTGGAAGGCTGTTGGTTGACTTTATTGTTCATTTGTGCAGAGAGGCACCTATGATGGCCTGTGAAAAAGCATTCCTAAAGCTCCATTTAAGACAGTCTTTTGTCAGTGCATTTTCAAAACATTTCTTTGCAGCCATGAAGACTAGAACATGCTGTTCCTAAGATGATGGGATTCTGAGAAATTCAGATTCTGCACCAGGTACAGAAGTGTGTGGCATACTGCATTGAATATATCCCTTTCCCTGTGGTACTTCCTAAAATGGTGAGAAATACAGAATAGATGAAGGAGGGATCTCTTGGATGGATCTAGCGAGTCAACAGGATTTATGTGCGTGCAAAGGTGGGTGGATTTTTAAAAAAATATCATGGACCGATATCTTAGCTGTTTTCTGAAGAGCTCTGTGTTGCTCAAAAGCTTGCAAGACTGCAGACAGTCAAAGCTGATGCAATGAAAGAGCCCTGTCAAATAGATGTTTGTTTCTTAGTCATGCTCAGACTGGAAGACATTTTGGAATTCCTCCTGAAGGCTGAAATGTAGGACATGTCCTGTAAAAAGAGGAAGACTGGTCACCCTTGAGTGGAGGACCTTTTGGAATTTGGCCAGGGGGCAGAAATGGAGGGAATATCCTGGAATCTGGTCACCCTGCCATCTGGGGACACTGGGTGGCACAAAACAAGGAATGTTGATCTAGGCCCTCCTTTCATTCAGTCAAGATTCATTGTTTCCTGAGAAACAATAAGGAGCCAAAGAACCACCTTTGGGACTCTGGAAAACCAAAACAAGAGGGTGTAAGATCCACTTTTGCAAAGGGACTGGAGTATCAAATCTAGAAGTGAAGCAGTTACTGTGCCGGCGAATGCTGCCAGGTTCATATTCCAGATTTATTCTTTTTAAAGGGAGAGTGGAAGCAGGGAGACAGAGATGAGTGGATGCAGCGTTAACAAAAAATGTGACCAGGGTAGCTTCTGCTGAAGTTGCACAGAGCCTAGGTGTGCCAGTTTTTACACCTCTGCCACCTCTTGGCGCAGATGGGTGTGTGGGTGTGAGAGTGCATACAGAATATACCTCCACCTCTCCATCCTTCCCTGATCTCACTCCCAATGCTGCATCCCTCTGCTGGGTTGCCATTGGCTGGCAATGATGTCATTGCTTCAAGGACCGGGTGTGCTGCCATTGGCGGGGAGGAGGAAGGATGCTGCTGTCAGCTGGAAAAGCCCCGGTCATTCATGCAGAGTTCAGCCGGCACGTGCCGGGTGGGTGCCGGGTTCGGGCACCAAGACCCAGACGGAGGGTGAGCCAAGGGGACGGGTTGGAGGCAGCAAGGTGGGCATGGAGAGGTGCAATATTCAGATGGCATGGAAAAGGCATGCTACCTGCCCAGCTCTGCATATCAAAGTATGGGGCACCACACCTTTCTTAACTCATGCACAGCTAGGAGAGCATTGAGAAAGACTCCAAAGCCTTGCTTCAGACCAAAGAGATGTAGTCTTCCGTTGTACTTGGTGGAAGAAAAGGTCGAAATGCAAATGGAAATTATTCTGCTCCCTGTTGTACTTGATGGAAAACAAGAATGCAAGAAAAGGTGGAAATGCAGATGGAAAGCATTGGGCTCAGAGTTACTGAGCTCTTTGAGGTTTGGGTCAGTACCAATATGAAGTTTGGTTGTAGAAACCAGGACCAGATTAAAAGATGTGAAGGTCCTAAAATGCCTCAGGTTTAAAAGCTCCCATATTGGTAGTGCCACAAATGCAAGGGCTTCCATATCAGTGGGGCAGTGAATCCACTCTGGGTTTTACCCTGAAATTAATCATAATCATAATCATTCTTGCCTGCCTCTAAATTGCTGAGCTTATCTTTGTGGGTATGTTTCAGCACCTTGGACAACTCCCCCTAAAAAATCTGCACTTAAAACCTAAAGCCCATTCATTGCCCCTGACGACATGCATTATTATCATCATCTCTCCTTTTTCTCAGTCTGCGGTGGCTTAACAACATTTAAATTGCTAAATTATACCAAACACAAAAGATAAAAATATCATTATCCATAAAATGTAAAACTAGTTTAAAAATACTGGCAAGGAAAAGAATAAATGAGCCAGCTGCCATTGCAAAAAATGCATATTATTCTAACCGTTACATAAACTCATGACATTTAATTTTCAAAAAAATCATATTTAGAGGCCCTGGATATTGGAAACTAAGCAGAGTCAGCCCTGGTTAGTACTTGGATGGGAGACTGCCAATGAATACCACGTTTTGTAGCCTGCATTTGAGAGAAAGGAACTGGCAAAACCACTTCTGAATTCCTTGCATAAGAAAACCCTGTGAAATTCATGGGGTTGGAATAATTCGACAGGTGACTTGAAGGTACACAAACACACACACACAACCGGAGCCTTTAAGCTATAGCTGGCTTAGTCTGTATGCAAATCCATTTTCGGCATGCAGAAGGTTTCGGGTTCAGTCCTTGCCTTCCTCACCAGCCAAAACCCAAGAGACTGGCTGCCAGTCAGAGTTGAAAGTACTAAACTATATGCACCTGTGAGACTGTGTTAGGCAGCTCCTTCTGGTGCCCAGCACACCTCTCCAAAAAATGAAACCTGCAGCAATTCAGACCAACCAGATTTTAATTAAAGCATCCCACCCAACCTGCAAAAAGCAGGAGAGTCAATGAGTGTTTTGCGCTGTTTTAAATGTGTGAATGACACAACAATGGAGGCAGAGAAATGGGCAGCTGCTGTTGGGATCGAGTCCTAGGTGCCCCATGCTTTAAGGGTTTATGGCCAGATAAAAAGCTTGCTAGTCAGGGTTTGGGGCCAGTGGAAGAGGCAACTATTTAATATATTGTTTCTGTGTTTTTAATGCCTAGGGAGAGGCAGACTGTAATTTGGGTTATGCCTCTGGCACCCAAAGACTTCCCGCTCTGCTGCTTCTACCTTTTGCTGTCATTTTGGGAGACTGAGAGAAAGAGACACAGACAATTGCACCAAGCCCTCCTGGTATATAGGGCAGGAAAGACAGGAGGCACATTGTCTGCTCCGGCGTGTGTGGGGTTGTCACAACTCCCCAGAGAAAGACGTGAAGAACATTACCATGTCACTAGTCCAATCCCAAATATCCTAACTTCATGGACTGTCAAGACCACACTAGAAAGCTGGCAACCAAGGCCTGAAGGCAAACATGCTCCCCTTGTTGTTTCCTTCTGACAGCCATTCTTCAAAGATACACTGCCCCTAAATGGGGAGGCTTTGCTTCCATCATCTGACTAAAAAAGCCACAGATAAACCTCCTTCTGTGAACTGGATGTTCAACAAAGTGCAAGGCTTTCCCACAGAGATATGGGCTGTTTCTTGTGGGGCTTAAGACCCAAGGCCAAGCTAGCCTTGCATCCACTAGCTCAGCATCCTGCAACGAAAGGCTCTGAGTGATGGGCTCAGCAATCCCAGAGCTGTGGTTTTCTATAAGAGATGACATCATGCTCAAGTAATCAATATTCCCTTTTGAGAGAGGAGTGCGGAGGAGGGAACGGACCTGGCAAGGCGTCAAGTACATTTGGAGGCTGTCCTCAGGAGAAGGAAAACCTGAAGAAGCCCAGATGGTTCCTCCAAGGTACGAATGCCTCTGGGGACAAAAAATGCCCCCCACCCTTTTGGGTTATAAATCTAAATCTTAGATAGAGGCACCCTTCTTTCCTTGAAGTCTAGGCCTTTAAAAGATGGGCTCCATTCTCCATCCCCTGCTTCATGGTCCAGCCACTCTATTGCCCAGCCCAGGGGTCTTTCTGAGGTTGCAAAGTAGCAAAGCGGGTGCCAGTCTCTCCCAAGCTGAGCCCTCCTGCACCTAGGCACTCTACCCACAAAGGGACATGACTGGAGGGAGGCTGGGTATGCCTTCTCCTCCGAGGCAGGAGACCTTGGCCAGCCCTACAGATGGCCTTTTCCTGGGGCTATTGCACAGACACCCCTGTGCCAGACACAACTGAGGGATTAAGCATCTCTGAGAGACACCAACAGGGCTGACAGTGTCGCCTAAGGGGTAGAAGAGGAGGAGGAGGAGGAGGAAACCCCAGGGAATCCCCTGATGGACAGGAAACTAACAGGAAGGAGGGCAAGGACTGCGCCAGAAACCTAAGGAACCAGTGGGGTGTCTGTCCTCCGACCTACTTCTCTACCCCACTTTTCCTCCCAAAAGGTCAGAGAGGAAGGGCACCCAGAGACACCTGGAGGAAAGAGGCTCTCTGGCCCCCAAAAAGCCTGAGTCAGAGATTTTTTTTGGGGGGGGGTGGATTGGAAAGAAACTTGAACCCCTTCCCTGAGTCACAATCCTGAGAAAGGTGGGATTGTGTCCCTTCCAAAACAGACACAGAGGAAGGCTGTCTCTAGGAATGAAGAGGTGAAGAGAGTGGTACCCAGATCCCAGGGTCAAAAGGATGCTCTGAGAGAGAGACCAGGGAGGGCTTCTTCCCCTTTGCTCCTGCCATGGGGTGAGGGAGGGGGGTTTCCAGGGGAGAGGGTTTCTGGGGATGGGTTCCCCGCCAAAGTGAACCCTAAAAGTGGAGGAAGAGCTGGGCCCTTCTCACCTCCTGGACTGAATGAAGAGTTTCTGGAGGTGGTCCTCCGTCCCACCCTCCTCTCTCTCTTTCTCTCTCTGCATCTCAAGCAAGAGATTTGGGATCGGAGCCTCCCACCTGCGCCTCGAAACAGGATGGGGGAACCCCTTGGGGAAAGCCGGGGATCCCCCCTACTGCGCCCTTGAACCCCAAAATTGCTGGAGGGGAGCCTGATCACAGCGTATCCCCCCCAACCCCCCCCCCAAAAAAAACAGGTGTTGCCGGATCCTCCTCCTCCTCCTCCATCCTCCTCCCACAAAGACTGAAGGGGTGGAGGGACCCTCCAGGGGTTGACTTTGTCCCCCTCTTAAAACCGGTCTGGATGAAGGGTCCCCCACTTCTCTCAGAAATGGGGGCGAAGAGAGAGGGGCTACCCATCGACTTTGCTGGACCTCAAAAAAGGGGGACCCCCTCCCCTCCCCTCCTAATATAACTTGGTACTCCCAAGGAAGGAGGAAGGAAGGAAGGTGAGGCAAGGCTGGAGAAGGGGAGGAGAGAAAGGGGGTGCCTCTCTCTGTGTTTCTGTCTGACTGTCTCCCCCCCCCCCCCAAGAAAAGGAAAGGAAAGGTGCTCCTCCTCCTCCTCCTCCTCACCTGGACCTGCATGAAGGAGCCCCGGTAGAAGCAGCAGGCGGCGGCCGAGAGGGCGCTCCAGAGGCTGCACCGGTCCGTCATGGCTCGGCTGGGAGACAGAGAGAGAGATGGATAGAGAGAGAGAGGATGGGATGCTCCGGAGGCCGGCGCCAGGTTTGAACTCCCAGCTTCCACTCCGGATTACCTCATCCCTTGGCAAAGGGGGCGGGGCCCTGGGGCGGGGCCAGGGAGGGGAGACCCCTCCCCAATCTCCCTTCCTCCCCCCCTCCATCCCTCCCTAGGGTCTTGGGGGGGGTCTTTGGAAACCCCTTGAATCCTTGATTCCCCGCCCCCATTCCAAACCAACTCCCTTCCCCATCATCCCCCCATCCCAAATCAGCTCTCAGTGCCACCACCACCACCATCGTACTTCAAGTCCATGATGCTGTGCCCACCCCATGGCTCCCCTTGCTCTCGATGATTTTCTCTCTCTTCAACACCAAGGCAGCACCTTGATACCGGTTTAGCTGCCATGACTCCATCCTAGGGAATCCTGGGATATTCGGCATTCCTCTGGGTTCTTGTGCCTCTCCCAACTACAAATCCCAGGGCTTTAAATGAGTGTCAAGGTGCCATGGCAGTGTATTGTGGCCTTTGGAGAGGGGAGGTCAAGGGCAGACCAAGGAGTCTTGCCACCTGAAGCAGAGTTTCGCAGGGCGATCCCTCAGGACACCTGTGGCCAAGCAACCTCAGGCTCTGGTCAAGATGGCAAAAGGTACTAACTAATGAGGAAGGACGCACAAGCCTGGAGAGGCTGCAGCAGTTTGCTTTTGTTTGAGACGGCTGGGAAGAATAAGAGTCTGCATTTTTGACATGTTGCACCTGGCCCCAAGCCTTGAGGAGAGGCAGGAAAGAAACAAGATGATGATGATGTGATGATGATTTAACTGAGGACTAACTACCTCTGCGCTTTGAACCCTGTGTGCAGTAACTCAAGTAAACAAGAGAAAGGGGGAAGGTGGGAGGAAAAGGGAGAAACCAGGACATTTTAAAAAGCTGGGAAAGTGGGATTGCAGAATTCAGAATTGCATCGGCTGGACTGGGACAATTGGAGGATATATGATTTCTTAATATGGATCAGTATTTCTTAATTTTCTTGACCATCTTTTGAGCCACTCGTTCACTCCAAGAAGCCACCATTTGAGAAACACAGCAGCTTTATCCCTGCAAGCGAGTGCAATGCAGAAGAAGAGACTTTTTAGTACCTCCATCCTGTCTGTACTTTGGGGAGACGATGGGGATGTATAGAGGTGTCTGAACCCTTCCTTGAATGACAAGGATTGCCCTGGACCAACCCCATCTATCGCACCAGCCTCGTACAAGGGGACACCGACCCCAATGATCTTCTAATAAGCCCTCTGTCGCTTGGCTTTGGGGCATGAACAAAAAGCCAAAGAAACCAAGCTTCTGTGGCTCTGGAGCCAAGTGGAAACCGTGGTCTTAAAATTCCCCGCATAACGCCAGGCATTAAACTTAATGCAGAGTTTATCCTCAGTTTGCCCTTGAGTGCCTCTCTTTGTTGATGCTGCGTAATACATCATGTGCGTATACACCGGTAGATTTTATTTTTTAATTTCCCCTGCCTAACCTCTCATGCAAACTTGCCCTTGGTTCTATGTCCAAGGAAACTACAGAGCCCACTCTTTCCCTCTTTCTTTCCTTTTCCATTTGATGCCTCTGTTGTTGAGAAATCAGGTACCCTGCTCATGATGGACCCCATATTTTTGTTTTAGTATTTGGGTTACAGTTATGCTCTCTCGCTCTACCTCTTATTGGTTTTATACTGTTATAGGGCTAACATTGGACTATGACTCTGGAGACCAGGGTTCGAATTCCTGCTCGGCCTTGGAAACCCACTAAGGTCCAAAACACACTGCTGAAATAATCCAGCTTGCGACTGCTTTAACTGCCCTGGCTCAATGCTAAGGAAATCTGGGAACTGCAGTTTTGCGAGATATATTTAGCCTTCTCTATCAGAGAGTTCTGGTGCCACAATAAACTACAGTTCCCAGGATTCCCTAGCCAGGGCAGTTAAAGCAGTCTCAAACTGGATTATTTCTGCAGTGTGTTTTGGACTTCAGGCACACTTTCTCAGCTGCAGAGGAAGGGGAAAGCAGACCTGCTCTGGATGAATCTCACTAAGAAAACCCTAGGAAGGGGTCACCTTGAACACATATAACAACAGCAGCAACAAATGCCCTCAAGCCACAAGTTATGGAGGGATCCGGTCTGGTCACCAAAAGCTTCAGCTGGCAGTCTATCATGTTCTTGGCCTTAGGCAGCAAAATCTCTTGGGTCTGCCCCACATAGAGGTGGCAGAATCTTCCCATTTCCTGAGCCCCAGCCTTTGTAAAAATTATATATGCTTTCGATACTTCAGCGCCTTCAAAGAGGGGCTTTTACTTCAGCTTCTAATGCATGGTGGCGTTTGTGCCACAGTTAATATTTGGATAGGTCTTTTCCCCTCCCTGTCTATGAAATTAATTCAAACAAAGTCCCACAAATTCCCTCAAGAAAAGACACCTGGAGCCACCAACGCAGAAAGAGAGAGTTTCTTTGTAGTGACGCCGGTGGGAGTGAAATGCGTCCCAGGCGCCTTCTCTGCGTTCAGACATTTGGAAACTGGCAGAGAATGACGACGGCGTCTATTGGGGACTGAGCTAAAACCACGTGGGATTTGGAGAGAATATTAATAATGCTCAAGATGCATAACAGCCGGGAGTGGGACATCTGGGTTGAAAAGGAATAGGAGACCACCTGAATAATTTGTGGCAATAATAATAATAATAATAATAATAATAATAATGCCCAGCTGTGTCAACAGAGAAGCCTTTTCAAAACTATTCTTCTCACTCCCACAGTTATGATCTTTTGCTGCAGTCAGTTACACAGCTGCAAGGCACATATTGGGAGAAAGTGGCCAGGATTGGCTTTGGGACATTTGTGCTCCTAAGTGGCCAAAAAAAATCACCATTGAACCCCTGACCGATTTTGCTCAGAGTAGCAGAAGCGGAGTTGCACAGGCTGTATGTTGTATTGCACATCCCATACTTTTGCATTGGGGTTGGGCATCCTATATCTTGCGCATCCTATACCTATACTCTTTCTCTCAGGCCCCCTTTGCCTCTCTGTGTCTTTTGCAGGCATCCCCCATTCTTCAGTGCTGAAAAGCCGAGAGCCACAAGTTCCACTTGCATCCCTCAATGGTACCAAGGGATGGAACAGATGGCATCTGATAAGAGCGGAGTGACAAAAATTTGGATGCTTGTGGTTCATTCTGTTGGAAAGCAATTTTTCCCCATCGGATTGGGAAAGGTGTCGCTTTCCTAGACAGAAAGGGATCTCTTGGGGGAAGCGGAGGAGAGGATGCCGCTTCTCCTGGGAGAAGGAGCATGCCTATGTTACACACAAACACATACATTAAATGACAGGCAGCTTTCTCTCCCACTCCACCCTTTTTCCCTTTTTCTCCTCAACCTGCCACTCTCTCAAAGGCAGGGTGCGTTTTCGTTCAGCTGCCTCGATTTTCTGGGACAGACTCAGATTTCTCTCTGTGTGAACGCTGCTCAGAAATGTCAGCTTTCATCACTTGCTCCCTTCCTAATCTCCCCCAGTCCCTGCTTTCTCTCTGCTGTGGGCCTCCCGGGATCCACCACCATCTACGTCTCTTCTGTAATTCCTTGAGAAGTGGGAGCAGCCAAGGCTTGTCTCTGTCATGCTTGGGAATCTGGGGTGGGGTGAATTTAGAACAAAGGGAAGGAAAGGACAAAGGAAGGAGGAGAAGAGGGAAGGAGGGAAGGGATGAGAGGATGCAAAAGCTCCTCCACACCATTCTTCTGAGTGCAGAGGAGCACAGTTGGTATTGAGGGGTGTCTGTGTATATCTGGTTGCAAGTGCGAGAAAGAACAAACCAAGGAGAGTCTGTGGCAAACACAGACTTCAAACTTTTGCAGACTCCCAGTGTCTACAGGTTCCGCCTCTTTTTTTCTTCCCCTCGAGATCCTTACTCAACATTTGCCACCCTACGCACCTCCACAGCCGCAACACCTTTGTTTTAAACATCACATATTCCTACCAGTAAATCTACCTTCATTCTCACCCTCATTGCTGAACTGAGATTGGAAGCAATTTTCCAGGCAATCCATCCCCATTGCTTATGAATCTTTGTAAAGGTATTGTACTACCTGACAGTACTCTTATCCAGGCCCTGGCCCCAAATCAAAGTTTGGGAAAATAAATTGTGTGTATGTGTGTATCAGTCTATACTGTATTCCAAAGGAAAGATCTTTTGTTGTTGTTGTTGTTGTTGTTGTTGCAAATGGAAGTTAAATTTCCTGAGAAACTTTGGGAATCTCCCAGTCCTCCCATGGCCAGAAGGAGGAAGGGCCCACCTGCATGAATAACCCCTCCATACCATCTGAACTGAGAACAACAACAACAAAATCCAGGCCAAGATCAACTCAAGGGCAGTTAAAAACAAAATTTGGCTAACATCTTCCATCCCCCCCCCCCCGGTATGGTTTTTAACACCTTTGTCTGATGAAAAAGCCAGTGGAGCTTCGAAAAATTGTATATTGTGCATTTTGGTTGGCCCCATAAAGGTATCCCTGTTTGGTGGATTGTGGGAGGTAGGGTCATAGATGTCTCTGGCCGTGTTCCTGTAGCCAGATGCAAAATGACTGTATCATCGGCTTAGACCTCCAAAGGACTGCAGTGAACCTCAGGGGTGGAGGGAGCCATTTTGTTTCTGGCTATGGGGACATATCCAGGGGCATCTCTGATCCCCCTCCCCAAAAGGCACAAAATGGCGTTGCAGTGACTCCACAGTGGGTCCAAGAGTGGGCAACTGGCCAGGTGTAGCATAGTGCTACTACAGCTGTTTTTTGTTGTTGTTGTTGTCGTTATCCATCCTCAAGTCAATCTTGAACCATGGCAACCCTGTAGATGAGATATCTCCAAGAGCCCCTGACCTCCACTGCTCCGCTCAGGTCCTGTCCATCCATACCCGTGATCTCCTTAATAGAGTCCATCCATCTAGTATGTGGCCTTCCTCTCTTTCTCCTTCCCTCCACCTTCCCCAGCATTGTTTTTTTTTCCAATGAGTGCTGCCTTCTCATGATGTGCCCAAAGTACGACAGCCACAGTTTTGCCAACTTGGCATCCAGAGAGATTTCTGGTTTGATATGTTCTAGGACCCACTTGTTTGACCTCTTGGCTGTCCATGGTATCCTACAGCTGTCCCATAGAACTACTGGGCTATGTTGGACTTCTATCAGCCCCAAACAGAAGGGAGCAAGGCAGGAAATATTGGGCCTTATGCTGTTGATCTGTAAAGGGCCTCTGTGTCTGGATTTAAAAGTATTTTCAGGACAAACGGCGCTGGTGAATTTGTCAGGGGCAAAACTCAGCAGCTTCTCTGACCTGCAGTAAACTTCCTAACAGAGGCGACAGTGGGATAAAAGTTTTAGCTGGCATCGCCTCGGGTCTCTAATGAATCCTCTGGAATGTTAATAGTTTTTTTGTGGGAGGAGATAAGCACTAATTTTGTGCTGGATTTGAGGTTTTCTTGCTCCCACATCCATGTCCACATGACAACTAGAAAAGCAGAGGGGATAAGAAGTGTACTTTTGCCACAGGAGGCTGTGAAAACAAATCACAGGGCTGGATTAAGTATCTGGAAATGAGACTCCCAATCCAAAGGGTATATACACCGATTGTGTGTGTGTGTGTCTTCAATTCACCTGCTGACTTATGGTGACCCCATTAAATTCATAGTTTTCCCCTCCTAAGACAAGAGATAGTGGTAGTTTTGCCAGTTCCTTCCTCTGAAATTTGGTTTCCTACCTTTACGTATTCGCTGCAAGATCCCAGTCCATCCTGGTACCTAAAAAATAAAACCAAAAGACATGATCAATATACAGGTAGGTTCAAGTTACATTTTGGAGAAGAAAGCAAGTACAGCCTGATAAAATTACTCTTTGGAGGAGACAACTCCCAGAATCTCCCAGCCAGTGTGGCCTCCAAAAATTAGTTTCTTTTTTAAAAAGGAACTTTTCCAAGGGCAAACACAAGAGATGTTTGTTTTTGCCCTGGGAAAAGAAAAGCTCAGCTAAGCTGCTGTTCAAAATGTGGCAGAAACAAAGAGGTTTTCCCAGATCTCTCTGCCTCTGTCCAAGGGCCAGATCTTTCTAGAAATGGGAAATGTCTCTAAGAGGATTGCAGAAAAATTAAGGCTATAAGAACCAAAAAGAACAATAAGCCTGAAGGGTTTGGTTTATAGTGAAATCTGCCTGAGAAAACGGCATCCTACCGATTCCATGAAGGTTATAGTCCCGTGATTCCCAAACTTTGGTCCTCCAGATGTTTTGGACTTCAGGTCCCAGAATTCCCGACAATTGGTCGAGCTGGCTGGGGCTTCTGGGAACTGAAGTTCAAAACACCTGGAAGACCAAAGTTTGGGAACCACTGTGGGCCAACACACATATTGACATATCCTCCAACATTTCACAGATGAAAACTGGGACTCATGTGGCAAAACAATTCAGGGTGCAGTCAGGGGGGCAAAAGCTATTATTGAGGAAGAACCGGCAAGTTAGGAAAGGCTGCAGCAGTTTGCTTTTGCCTGGGCCAACTGGGAGATTCAACCCTCTCTTCTCTTCAGTAATCTGTTTTAATATTAATGTTGCAATAATTCAATTCTATTTTAATGCATCACTTTGGTATGTTTTTAATTGTACTGTTCTTTGAAATTGTAAGCCGCTCTGAGTCCCAGTTTTGGGGGGAAAGCGGAATCATCATCATCATCATCATCATCATCATCTCTGGCTGAGAGAGCTGAGTACTTTTACCTCTGTTTGCAGCAATACAAGTAACCTGAGGAGAAAAGGGGGAAAGTGGAAGGAGAGGAGAGAAATTGGGATGTTGTGACAGCAACTGAAAAAGTGGAATTACAGAAGATTAAATGGGATTGTCCCTGCCAAATCAGGACAGTTGGAGGGCTGCATTGGTTGGGGATGATGGGAACTGAAGTCCAACACATCCAAAGGGCACAAAATCTAACACACGCAACCGGGGGGGGGGGGGGGAGGAGATGCACTAATATCACAGATGCCCATAGTAATAATGCCCGCTTTCATGTTTCCCTGTGACTCACTGTCGGTGTTTTCTTTTTCCAACTTCCGTCAGGGAAGAAGGAGGAAGTTAGGAGCACATGGGTTCCTACGCAAGCATTTCCTCTCTCGCTTTCCTGTCCCGTTCAGCCCTCCCATCTGTTTCCTCAAAATGTTCCCAAAAGGCAGGGACACAAGAGAACACCTTGTAGGACGGAAACAGTCCCTCGGCGAAGAGGTCCCAAAATAACCTGCAGAATCCTGGGGTCAGGAACCAGATGCGGCCTCCACCCTTTCTTTGCAAAGGATGAGCTGGGAAATGTGAACTCTCCATCCATTACACCTTGAGCAAGTTTCTCTTTAGAGAAACACGTTTCCATGAAGATGAGAAGAAACACCCCACTTGTTGATTCTAGCGGCCTCACCAAATCCTGCTTGAGATCTAACCTTCCTGTCATGAGGACTAGAAACATGGCTTTCAATTTAAAAAAAAAGATGGCAAGAATGATTTCTCAATACAGTGGGCCCTTGTTGTTCAATGGGGTTTGGTATCCGGACCCCTGTGGATACCCAAATCCATGGATGCTCAAGTCAAATTAAATACAATGACATAATAAAATGGTGTCCCTTATATAAAACGGCAAAATCAAGGTTTGTTTTTTTGAGATTTATATATATTTAAAATATTTTCAAGGCATGGGTGGATGGTTGAACTTGTGGATAAAGAATCTGTGGTTATGGAGGGCTGACTGTATTCTCATGAGAATTGTTTGCCACAAACTGAGTCATATACTTCAATGTTCAGCAAATGATGTAAGCTGAGGACAAAGGGGGAAAGTGGGAGGAAGAGAGACAAACTGGGACATTTAAAGGCAGCTGAAACAAGTGGGATGAGAGAGGATTAATTGGGACTGTCCTAACTGGGACAGTTGGAGGGTATTCTGTATATCAGTTGTTAACCAGAGGGGACAAGCATCAGAGGAGGGCTGTTGCCTTCATTGCCCTGCATTGGATTGATTATTGCAGACTTGGTTAAATACAGAGCTTTGGAAAATTACTTTTTCAGATGATAAGCTCCAGAATCCCCCAGTCAGCATAGCCACCATGGTGGCTGGAGGATCCTGGGAGTTGTTGTCCCCAAAAGGAACTTTTCCAAGCTCTGTTGATTTGATCCAATACTTAGAAGACCAGAAACTCAGACAAGGGACCGAGGAGGCAGCAATTACTCTGTGCCACCCTCTAATCTTTTTGTCTATACGAGTGAAACAAGACTCTGCTTTAAATTCTAAATAAGAACATCCCCCCCGCTCCTGCCGCAGCTAGGAAGCAACGCAAACAAAGAGAAAGAGTCCACTTTGACTTCTTATTTTTGTTGTCGTGTGCCTTCAAGTCGTTCCCGACTTATGGCAACCCTAAGATGAACCTATCCTGGGTGTTTCCTTGGCAAGCTTCTTCAGAGGAGGTTTGATATTGCCACCCTCTGAGGCTGAGAGAGCATGACTTGTGGGTTTCATGGTTCAAAACCAGGGGTAGGCAACCTTTCCCCTTTAAGGGCCGAGGGACTTCAGCTCCCAGAAGCCTCAGCCATGTTGGCCAATAGTCCCATGTTGGCCAATAGCTCCTGGGATTCTGGGAGCTGAAGTCCCTCGGTCCTTAAAGGGGAAAGGTTGCCTACCCCTGGTTCAAACCCTGGTCTTCAGAGTCCTAGTCCAACACTCAAACCACTGAGCCATACTGCTTCTCACGCTGCCACTTAGAGGGAACTGAAACACTGTGAAAACCATGGCACTGAATGCTCTGGAATACAGATATTTGAGAGATGTTGTCTTCAAAGGTTTCTTTTCTTTCCCTGCAAGGTTTTAAGAGATGCCAAAGACGGGCCTTTTTCAGAAAGCCGGCTTGGAGCCTTGCCTTTCGGAGGCTGCCAGCTGTCGCAGCAGAGAGAAATTCATTTCACACGGGGGTCCGGAGAGCAATGGGAAGACCGCGACTGGTGTTTGGAGGAGAGTGTGAGAAAAATTCCTGGGCCGGGGCCCAAAGGGGGAGACTTTGGGCCGGAAATCGGGATCATGAGAGCGACGGGGAATGGAATTTAAGAGGGTCTGAAGGCCTTCCAAAGCTGGGGGGCCCCTTTGCTAATGTAGGTTTCAATCCTGTAGTACCATTGCACCCTCCCAACCCTGGACTTGCACTCGGTTGCCACAAGGGAAGGAAGAAAGGACTATAAATAACCTCTCCTGTCTGCTAACTGCAAGCAGATGTCTTTGGCTGTGATTTCATCCTGGGACGGGTCCGGCTTGCGGCGGTATATGCAGGGAGCCCTGCAAAGGAAGGGCCGGCTGGTGGGATTCTTGAATGAGAGTCAAATTTTATTTTATTTTTAATTTATTTTTGTAGCCGGTCAAAGTGCCTGGGAGAAATTCCAGCGCTCCCTTTAGAAGGGGGCCGAACCTTCTGCTGGGAGAAGAGCGGAAGCTGGTGTGGCACCACCTGGCAAGGATGTCGTTCCCGCTGGATCTAGAGCAGTGGTCCCCAAATCTTGGCTCTTCATCTCCCAGAAGCCCCTGTCAGCTTGGTCAATAGTCAGGGATTCTGGGATCTGAAGGCCAAAACATCTGGAGGACCAAAGTTTGGGAATCACTGATCTAGAGGGACATGGTCCTTGGGACTTCAGCAAAAAGGTGTGGGTTGCCTGGTGTTACTTACCTGCATCATATCTTCCAACATTTTATGCGTGAAAACATCATGTCAAGAAGGCAAATGTTATCATCAACACACAAGCAAAAGTGTGCTTTTGCCTGGGCCTTCTGGCAAAGGCAAGATTCTGCCCTCTCTTCTCTTTTTCCCTGCATCCGCACTGCAGAAATAATCCACTCTGACACCACTTGAACTGCCATGGGCCAATGCCATGGAATCCTGGGAAATGGAATTTGTTGTGGCTCCAGAGCTCTATAAGAGAGAAGGCTAAATGTAACACAAATCTACAGTTCCCAGAATTCGACAGCATTGAACCACAGCAGTAAAGGTTGTATCAAAATGGATTATTTCTCCAATGTGGATGTAGCTTCAGTTACAATTGAGTGCAAACTACTCTTGTATATTGAACTCCTTCTGTAGCAACCGAAGTAAGCTGAGAACAAAGCAGGAAAGCAGCGAGCGAGTGTGGCTTAGTGGTTTGAGCCTTGGACTATGACTCTGGAGACCAGGGTTCGAATTCTTGCTCCGCTATGGGTGACTTTGGGCAAGTCACGTGCTCTCAGCCTCAGAGGATGGCAACGGCAAACCCCCTCTGAGCAAATCTTGCCAAGAAACGCCCGCATTAGGTTTGCCTTAGGGCAGGGGTAGTCAACCTTTCCCCTTTAAGGGCCGAGGGACTTCAGCTCCCAGAAGCCTCAGCCATGTTGGCCAATAGTCCCATGTTGGCCAATAGCTCCTGGGATTCTGGGAACTGAAGTCCCTCAGCCCTTAAAGGGGAAAGGTTGCCTACCCCTGCCTTAGGGTCTCCATCAATCGAAAACGACTTCAAGGCACACAACAACATCTAAAGAACGTGAAAACTCCCTGTTTGAATCTGGGAAAAGATGGTGGGCTTGAAAATGCCATCTGTTTTTGATCAGACCAAAGCCCTGGATGAGGACTTCAATGGCTCCTGAAAATCCTGGTGGCTTTGAAGGAACACCTACCAAGAAAATCCCAAGGATTGTTAGGATGGGAAGAGAAACACTGGATGCACAAGAGTTTCTGACTATTATCTGGGAACGGTCTAACAGACAGTGTGCTACAGTGGTGGCAGCAAATCTTTCCAAACAACTCAGTATCCTTCAGGATCTGTCGGACCTCTGCTCTTATCATCCTTGGCAAGCATGACTGGGGATGATGAGATCTGTGGTCTAAGAGATCTGGAGGACACCAAATTGGGGGAAGGTTGGAATGGATGGTGAAAAGGAAAACCCAGTTTTGGCCATGAAGCTCACCAGCCAACTTTCAGCCTAACCTACCCTGCAGGGTTGTTGAGAAGCTACAGTATTGGGGAGAACTATGCATGCAGCCTTGAGTTCTTTAGAGAAAATTAAAAATGTCTCTTTATTGTTCTGCCAATACTGTATTTCACAGATGAAGGCTGGGACACAGAGTGGGGTTAAGGTGGCCAAAGTTAACAATGAAGAAGGACACACAGGCTAGGAGAGGCTGCAGGAGTTTGCTTTTGCCTGAGTCTACAGGGAAGGGGAGGAATTTTTGCTTCCTTTCTCTCCCTCCTAACTAAACTTGCTTTTTGCACTTTCAAATCAGTTTGGAAATATACTAGTGAAGATGAAGGGGGGAAATGGGAAGAGAGAGAGAGACACTGGGATAGTTTAAAAGCAGCTGAACATTGGGATAACAGAGATCAGTCGGGACAGCTGGAGGGTTTACAATGTTCAGTATTGCTTTGGAAAGTGCTTGAAATGTTTGTTGGTTTCAGAAGGGTTATAGCCGGATGGAAATGTAGCTGACTTGTCTCTGTTTAGCTCTTGCTCTCTCTCTTTCTTTTTCGTCTTCTCCTCTCCTTTCTTCAAACAGGCCACTCTGCCGTTGATCTCTCAGCCATCACAACCAGCCTTTCTTTCTCTCTCTGACTCATACTTGGTGCCTCCTTGCCTTGTTTGAAAGTTCGCACAACACAAATAGCCCTCTGCTTCTCTGGGCCCCACAGCAGCAGCCGTTGGTGGGACATTAAAAACACACAAACAACACACAACCCCAACTACCCTCAAACGGTTTCCTGAGATGAATGAGGGCCAGTTTTTCACCAGGGAGATCTGTCAATCTCTTCCTTGATCAAGCAGACCTCCAAAAAACGGCTCTCCTCGGAGCCAAAGAAAGCTCTTGTAAAAGAGAGGCTGGAAATGAATGGGAACTTGGAGAAGATGCAAAAGCAGAAAGAGAGGAACCTCGAAAGAGAGAGAGAGAATAAAAAGCTGGTCTTTCTTAGGGCTAAATGTGACGGTTGGAAAACTCATATTTCACAAACCAGCATTTCACAAACAAAAACTGGGATGCATGTGTCCAAGTGATACCAGAGTGTGGTCAAGATGGCAAAAGGGATGAATGAGGAAGAAGACACAAGCGAAGAGAGGCTCCAGCAGTTTGCTTTTGCCTAAGCGTATCAGGAAAGGCAAGATTCTGTGTTCTCCATTTATCTCCTTTCTGCTGAATTCATGGAGCAAAACCATTCTTGCACTTTGAACTCAGTTTGCAGCGATGGAAGGAATCTGAAGACAAAGCGGGAGGAGGAGAGAGGAACTGGGACATTTTAATAGCGGCTGAAGAACTGGGACCATAAAGGATTAACTGGGACTGCTAAACCGCAACTGTTGTATGAAGATGTACTTTTTCGGACCACACCTCCCATTTTACACTTCACAGATATAGTTCCATGATTCCGCTATAACTACATCCTATGGAATCTTGGGATTTACTATTTGGTGAGACACTAGATCTCTCCAGCACAGAATTCTAAACGCCTCTCCATAAACTGCCAATCCCAGGATTCCATAGCATGCAGCCATGAGAATTAAAATTAAATCATAGTACTATAATTGTGTTTTCTGAATGGGCTAGAATCCCCCAGAAAACATGACTGTTTGGATGGGGAGCTTGGGAAGCCCCCAAAAGTAACAACATTTCCAAGTTAAGACACCAGACTTAGATGTCTGGCCCTATTATTATGAATATCAAGAGTCAGATCTATTCCTTACTGATCGGTTCCAGAGACCTCCAGAGAGATCAGCCCCCTGGCCATGCCGTTTCTACAGATTTTGGGCATGGGGGTGTGGGGAGACATTCCTGGAAATGGCTCCGTGCAACTGTTCCCTCTTAATTACAGAAGCCGCTTACGAATGTCAGCCCACCACCGGCTAAATTGGTGAGTTCAAAAGGCCAGCCGATTCACAAAGAGGCATCCCTCAAACTCTCTTCGCTTAATTACTCCACAGTTTCAGCTCCGACATATGAGCCCTCTCTGCTGGGGGAAAAAATAAAGGAATAAAACCTTGGCCGCCATCCAGTTACAAGTTGTGTGATAGAGCAGAGCTTGGAAACATGACTTATTTTGGGATTACCAGCCCTGCTGATTCAATGATTCAATGGGAGTTGTAATCCAAAACAGTAACTTTCCCAAGGCCTCTTAGAGTTTGGTTGCGAAGGGCTCTGGTTTCATCACTTTCCATGGAGCTTTAGGTGTGGCTAACTTCATTGGGATTGGAGCCATTGGGGTGACATAGGGCCACACCGAAGAATGATTTATGGGAATGGATTAGGGATATAGCTCATCTCTGCCAGCAAGGGGTCGAAGTGACTCAACTTAAGGTTTAAGCCCAATGTGATGTGCTTGAGAGAGGAATCAAGGGCATGTTTACATGCAGCGTCTAGAAAAAATGTGCGGTAGACATTCACTCCCATCATGAGCAAAGTCTGTCCTGTTGCGGAGAATGCAAAGTATGGTCGAACCCCCCAAAGAGGAAGGCCATACAAAGCAAGTGGTACACTCTAGCCATGTTGGACTGCAACTCCCATCCAGCCGAAGCGCGGAAAGGCTGCCCAAAGCTCCCATGTACAACCTTGAACTTCCTTATCCCGCTCATTTTGCACTTGGAGCGGGTGTGAAGACACACCCAAAGCCTTTCCAAATTCAGAGCGGTTGGGTTTTGACCAGGTGCTAAACTGAGCACCGTGCTGGTGCCAGGTTCTCTTTCCAAACCTTTCTTTGTATATCACCTGTTGCTTCCTTCTTTCTGTGGAAAACAAAAGTCAACCCCTGGCTTTCCAGTGCGGCATCCGATGAACTAAAACCTCGCTGGCAAATGGCAGGAGAGCCTTTAACTTGGTAGCCACCTCTCTTTTCCTTTCTGGTACTGAATGGGTGACTTCCAGGCATGTGAGAAAACTATAGAGGAGCCATACCTCAGCAATAGGCAGAGTCATTACTTTACACACAGAAGGTCCTGGGTTCAATCCCTGGCATCTCCAGGTAGGGCTAGGAAAAGATTGTCTATGAAACCATCAAGAGTTCCTTCCAGCAGGCATGGTGCAAAATATTGACTTACAAGGACCAATGAATGGTCTGACCCGCAGAGCTTGTGAAAATTATTTTTTGAAGACCACAACATCCAGAATCCCCTGTGCTGTCCAGGGGCTTATGGTGATTGTTGTCCTCAAAAGAAAAGGTAACTGTTCCAAGCTCTGTTATATGGCAGCTTGCGAATGTTCTTGTGACTCTCACTAACCCTCTTCCTTAGCAGTGTATGTGGATGGCGTTGGCCAACTTACCTGGCATGGTCCAGGGTGTGGTATCTCCTGCCCACCTCCGCCATCATCTCTCCCGCCTGAGGAGGAATAAAGTGGTCTTCTTGCCCTTCTGTCTCAACTGCTCAGATCCCTGGCTTCTCCCAACAGGATTCTTCCTTTCTCTCGCTTTGCCTGTATTGAACTTGTGGAAAGCTGCACTGAACATGGGAGTCCCTCCCTCTTGGTCTCTGTCTCTCCTCCCCAAAGCCGGTTCCCACCCTCCTTCTCCCCCTTGCTTCCTTTCCTGCTGGAATGTGAAGCTAAAAGCAGAGGGCTGAGCAAAATCCCTCTTCTTTTAACATGCCCCTGGCATCTGCAAACTGCTTTGCGGCTTCCATAATGTGAGCTGCCTGAGAAAACAAATCTCGAGTTGTATGTGTCTCTCTCTGTGTGGAAGGGGCTGCATACCCCCATCTGATGTGAGAAGGAGGCTAGGATCACATTAGCTGGCAGGACAAGAGGGAATTAAAGAACCAGGGTACCACTGCCAGGCCCGAACTTGTGCCAGTGCCCATTTGGCAACTGTAGGTTGTGTAGAGCCGTAGGGTGGTCTTCCTAGGCATGTCTAGCAAATGGTTCACAAAGCAATGCATTCAGGCAGTGGACTAATTTTGAACCATCCCTGAGTGGTAGAATTCAAAGATATAGCTGTGTTAGTCTGTAGAATCAGTGTATGTAGAGAGATCTTGTAGCACCTTTGAGACTCACTGAAAGAAAGAAGTTGGCAGCAGGAGCTTTCGTAGACTTAAGTCTACTTCTTCAGATGCTACACATAAAGGCTAGTTCCCAAGGCCTTACACAAAGGATTTTGAATTTCAATTGACATTCGCACACACTAATGGCATATGTAGGTTTGTCCCTGGACTTTCCATTCCACCAAATGCATCTGAGGAAGTAGATTTTAATCTACGAAAGCTCATGCTGCCAACTTCTTTCTTTCAGTTAGTCTCAAAGGTACTACAAAATCTCTCTAGATCCCTGTGTAGGTGTGTGACTCTGGGCACACTCAGGATGAACGCTTGCCCTTCAAAATCAACCACTGCAGCATTGAGCCTTCTTACCTTCCATCTATCTGCACCCGAATGACCTTCTCTTCAGCCACTTTCTCTCCAGAATCAACCGTATCAAGGATGTATTCCTGAGTTGCTGTCCCAACAGACAGTGCAAAATCTGGTTTTGGCCTTGCCGTTTTCTCCTTGGCTTCTTTGCCCATCTGCCCAGATTTGGCCCTGGGCAAGGTCCCCATATGGCTGTACATGTCACCTGAGCTTTTGGGTATGGCATTCAGGTCATCCTGCACACTCTCAGCGGCGGGCTTCTCCAAGGCTGGAAGAGGATCCCGCATATTCCTCTTTGGTTTTTCTACAGGTCCTATAGAAGTTTGCTTGGACTCAGATAAATGTTCAGAAGCAATGTTCCTGATGGAAGGCTCCAGAGTTAGGGAACAGGCTGGGATCTGGTCAACTTTAGGGGGTAACATCTTCCCCTCATTCAGCTCCCTTTCCTCATTTTGGGGGGCTGGCACTATAGCTGACATGCTCGGCTCCAGAACAGCGGATGATGGGACAAGATCCTGAACCTTCTCTTCCTTTGCCCTTTTGGCTTTGTCCTTGGCCTTCTTCCCAGCTTGCTTGGAGCCGCTGGCCCTCGGCATGGTCCCCATGTGGCTGTACATGTCACAAGAGCGGGCATAAGGGGAAGGACTTTTGGGCACGGTGTTCAAATCATCCTGCGTGCTTTCAAAGGTGGGCACCAGGAAACCATTTGAGGAAAGAGGCCCCCCTCCACGGCTCTCTGGCATACTGGGGGCAACGGAGATACGACGGAAATTGAAGGCCCAAGGAAGGCTGGAGAGGCTCCCAAGACCTTTAAACTTAAAGAATTCTGGGAAGGAGAGAAAGAAAAATCATCAAGGAACCTGTCAATGTTGTGTGTGTATGTGTGTGAGCAACAGCCTTCATATTTTGGCATTAATTGTGTGAGATGCCAAAGTGTGACCCCTGAGGGAATTTCTGGCAGCACTCCTACAAGCTGGGTCTCCCTTATCTGGAATCCCAAAATCTGAAATATTCCAAAATTGCCAATGGAAGTGGCTGAGATAGTGGCACCTTTGCTTTCTGATGGTTCAGTGTATATTCGTAGATCACACATAAAGGTGCAAGATAGCAGCAAAGGTTGTGGAGGAAACCCAAGCCACACTTCACCAAAAGCACTGGAAGTTGGTCTCAGTAAGAGCTGGTGGCCTGACATGCCTTAGTCCAGGATGTGGGTAGGAAATGTCTGTCCCAAATCTAGTCTCGAGTGCCACAAATGCAGGAAGATGGCCTTGCGTGTGGGTGACAGAGCGCCCATGTCACCATTAGCAAGCAGCAGCATCGCAGGGCAGATGCAATCAGCCCATTTCCGCTATGGAGGCATGTTGGGCCTCCTGACCTTACTGGCTTGTTTCTTCACCTCACCGCTGACGCCTGCCTGCACCTAATGCAAGAGTTGTGTTTACAGTCACCACAAAACAGGGTAAGCTTGTATCTCACAGTGGAAGGATCTCTTTGCATAGAGAAGGTCCCAGTGTCTCCATGTGGCAGAGGGATCTCTTTGCATGGAGAAGGTCGCAGTGTTTCCATGTGGCAGAGGGATCTCTTTGCATGGAGAAGGTCCCAGTGTTTCCATGTGGCAGAGGGATCTCTTTGCATGGAGAAGGTCCCAGTGTCTCCATGTGGCAGAGGGATCTCTTTGCATAGAGAAGGTCCCAGTGTCTCCATGTGGCAGAGGGATCTCTTTGCATGGAGAAGGTCCCAGTGTTTCCATGTGACAGAGGGATCTCTTTGCATGGAGAAGGTCCCAGTGTTTCCATGTGGCAGAGGGATCTCTTTGCATGGAGAAGGTCCCAGTGTCTCCATGTGGCAGAGGGATCTCTTTGCATGGAGAAGGTCCCAGTGTCTCCATGTGGCAGAGGGATCTCTTTGCATGGAGAAGGTCCCAGTGTTTCCATGTGGCAGAGGGATCTCTTTGCATAGAGAAGGTCCCAGTGTTTCCATGTGGCAGAGGGATCTCTTTGCATGGAGAAGGTCCCAGTGTTTCCATGTGGCAGAGGGATCTCTTTGCATGGAGAAGGTCCCAGTGTTTCCATGTGGCAGAGGGATCTCTTTGCATAGAGAAGGTCCCAGTGTTTCCATGTGGCAGAGGGATCTCTTTGCATGGAGAAGGTCCCAGTGTTTCCATGTGGCAGAGGGATCTCTTTGCATGGAGAAGGTCCCAGTGTCTCCATGTGGCAGAGGGATCTCTTTGCATGGAGAAGGCCCCAGTGTATCCATGTGGCAGAGGGATCTCTTTGCATGGAGAAGGTCCCAGTGTTTCCATGTGGCAGAGGGATCTCTTTGCATGGAGAAGGTCCCAGTGTTTCCATGTGGCAGAGGGATCTCTTTGCATGGAGAAGGTCCCAGTGTCTCCATGTGGCAGAGGGATCTCTTTGCATGGAGAAGGCCCCAGTGTCTCCATGTGGCAGAGGGATCTCTTTGCATGGAGAAGGCCCCAGTGTCTCCATGTGGCAGAGGGATCTCTTTGCATGGAGAAGGTCCCAGTGTTTCCATGTGACAGAGGGATCTCTTTGCATAGAGAAGGTCCCAGTGTTTCCATGTGGCAGAGGGATCTCTTTGCATGGAGAAGGTCCCAGTGTTTCCATGTGACAGAGGGATCTCTTTGCATGGAGAAGGTCCCAGTGTTTCCATGTGGCAGAGGGATCTCTTTGCATGGAGAAGGTCCCAGTGTCTCCATGTGACAGAGGGATCTCTTTGCATGGAGAAGGTCCCAGTGTTTCCATGTGGCAGAGGGATCTCTTTGCATGGAGAAGGTCCCAGTGTCTCCATGTGGGAGACTCTTGTCTGAAACTTCAATATATCTCTTCCAGGCCAGCAAGGTGTGGGACTCTGAGCCAGCAGAGCTAATGGTGAGAAATGCTGGGAGTTGTAGTAGTCCAACAACATCTGGAAGGCTGACTGGTTTCTTCCCCAGTGTAGCATCAGCTTAGGTATGAATAGCGGTTTTTAATTTGTGGTTTTTCCACATTCATGTGAGTCCTTCACCCCAAGTGGAAGGACCACTGAAGTCCTTTAATCACTACAGCACACTAGGGCTTATGGAGAAAATGCATTTACATGCTTAGAGGATTTATCCCAACTGGCTGCCAAATTTCTACTGAAAAATATTGTCAAATTTCTGTCCAGGCAAGAATAGAAAAAACAAAACAAAAATCACTCCCCCCCCCAAAAAAAACCCCTCAAAGTATGCTTCACATGACAGGCCTAGGACTGAGGTTGCCACCTTCTCACTCTTTGCGGGCTCCTGCGTCTTTACAGCTTCATTGCGGATGGGAATTCCACAAGGATGTGTATATTTGTGTGTGTAAGCTCTTGCTTGCCACACTTCAGTTGGCTTACTTCACTTACTTTCAGTTGCTGAAGGCCAAAGAATATGACTTACCATATATACTCAACTATAAGTTGACCTCTAATGTATAAGTTGTCGGCAGGTTTGCGGGCCAAAATAATGGATTTTGATATGACCCATGGGTAAGTCGAGGGTAAAATTTAGGGGCATGTAATAAAGGATATAAAGGACGAAGCAAAGGAAAACAATGCCAAAGAACTTACAAAATTCTAGCAGCCATAATTATTTGTCCTCATAAGAGTAGAAGAGGGTCAGTGCTTCCAGGGCAGATTGAACACTTGTCTTTCACCAGAGGGAATATATATATATATATATATATGATTTAAAGTACAGTACTTACATTGACCCTGGATAAGTCGACTCAGGGGTTTTTGGGTCAACTTTGTAACCTAAATTTCTAGACTTATACATGAGTATATACAGTAGTTCATGGCAAACAGCTGTAATGAGAATACGGTCAGCTCTCCTTATCCGCAGATTTTTTAAATCCACGGATTCAAGCATCCACAAAAATGCTTGAAAGCAGTTTTAAAAAATATATTAATTCCCCCAAGCAAACCTTGATTTTGCCATTTTATATAAGGGACGCCATTTTAGTACACCACTGTATTCAATGGGACGTGAGGATCCTGGACCATCCATGGATTTTGGTAAAGGTCCTGGGATACCAAGGACAGACTGTACTTGCCAAAAAGCACAGGAGCCCTGTCAGAAAAGAAGATGGCAACCTCACCACTACGGTCCAGGATGGGTGAATCCTCATCCCCACCCCAAACATCACGTCTCTCCCTAGTGATTTCATGTAGACCCATGTGCCTAATTCTTTAATGCACCTGGCGTGTTATTTTATTTTCTTTTTCTGCCACAAGTCAACTTACTTTTGAAGCCTCCTCCTTTCTTTTGGCTTTCGGCCATGGTTCAAGTCCTGATGCGGTGCCACACTGGAAGGAGAAATGTGCAAAAATAGGTTACAACTCTCATCAAGTCCTCTCTGGGCCTCCTTTCCTTTCCTTTCCCACACCCTTCTCTTCTCTTCTCTCCCCGCCGCCCTTTCTCGCTTTCTATTTTGCTCACATTTCCTCTACACTTGCACAACACAAGCCTCTTCAACACCATTTGCTTTGATCCTTTTCCTTTTTTAAAAAAAGAAGAAGACCGAAAATAGAATAAAAGCTCGCTATAAGGGAAGGGGGAAAAACTACACACGCTGCCTATGCGTGTCCTTCCACATGGATGGAAGATGCGGGATGGTGGTCCATTGCAAAGCTTGTAAAAATTACTTTTAAAAAATGGTAATGGACACGCTGGCTGGGGGATTCTGGGAGCTGCAGTCCTCAAAAATAGAATTCCCCAAGCTCTCAGTTAATAGTAAATTTATTTGTGTGTCGTAAGCTGTTACCCCCCTCCCCTCCAAAAAAAGGAATCCAAATAAAACACAAAAATCACATATATTATAAAAGTAGTATGTTATATCACATAGCCTAAAACCATCTAAAAACATTAACCTTATAGGCCCAATTCAAACTAAATAAATACAGAGGTCACTGGAAAATATATAACGTTACTTCACAAAGCTAAAATCATCCCAAAAGAATTTTTAATAGGTTCAAATCTATCCTGAAACCCTAACCATCATCTTTACAAAACTTCCTCCTTAAAAGTGAAAGCAAGCTACCTTTTCAGAAGTGTATAGTAAGAGAATTAGAGATTTGGAATATCTATATATTTAGATATAGATAGATATACACACACACAGAGTATGTGTGTGTGTATATATATATATATATATATATATATATATATATAGGGTTTCTCTTTCTCTCTCTCTCTCTACACACACGTATTGTGTGTGTGTGTGTGTGTGTGTGCGTATCTATATCTATATCTATATCTATATCTATCTATCTTACAGTGTCCACTAATAAAAAATTGATCATATATGAATCATAACTGTTTGGTACCAGTCCTAGCTCTTTGAATACAGCATCTCTTTATAAATACAAATAAATGATGGGTTAGGTCTTCAACTTTGGGCTTTTGCAGACTGCCAGAAATAGTGCAAATTGAGTCCACTTTAAGGGCTAGGGTTAGTGCTAGGGAATCATGGGAATTGTTTTTTTCCTGAGACATTGAGCCTTCTCTGTCAGAGAGCTCTGGTGCCACAATAAACTACAGTTCCCATGATTCTCTAACCCTAACCCTAACCCTTAAAGTGGACTCAATTTGCACTATTTCTAGCAGTCTGCAAAGGCCCTTTATTTCATTGTCCCTCTTTGCCTTCTGCTGGGTTTGTTTCTTAACAAAACAAACAGCCAAAACCTTCTTCTAAAATAAATTCTGACTGAAATACATTTATTAAATACTGGGGAAAGTTTACATTTTTATTATAATGTATTTTATTTAATAGCCTAAGATTTTTGCAGCCATCAGCAATTCCAGTGTAATTTCAGGTGCAAGAGGAAATTGTGGGAAAGGGTCAGTGTTATAGTGTAGCGAACTTTGTAGGTGAAATATATACAAACTTTGCACAGAACATGGGAAGTAACCTCTCTCTCTCTAAAATTTACTTCATTTGTTTCATTTTGAGCAAATTGTCCTGGACCACTCAACATAGCTTTTATTTTTTAATATTATTTATTCCTTGTTTCCATGCGCATGGAAGCACTGGAAAACAAATTTGTGTACAAATGGGGTTTCTTAAGAGGGGGTTTGCCATTGCCCTCCTCTGAGGCTGAGAGAGTGTGACTTGCCCAAGGCCACCCAGTGTCATGTCCCTCCACCCACATTATATTAATATGGAATAAGTATGTGTTGTGTACCTTCAAATCATTTCTGACTTATGGCAACCCTAAGGTGACCCTATAATGGGTTTTTCTTGGCAAGATTTATTTGGAAGAGCTTTCCCTTTGCCTTCCCCTGAGGCTGAGAGAGTGTGACTTGCCCAAGGGTCACCCAGTGTCATGCCCCTCCACCCACATTATATTAATTAATATGGGCTAAGTATGTGTTGTGTGCCTTCAACTCATTCCTGACTTATGGCAACCCGAAGGTTTTCCCTTTGCCTTCCCCTGAGGCTGAGAGAGTGTGACTTGCCCAAAGGTCACCCAGTGGGTTTAATGGCTGAGCCGGGAATCGAACTCTGGTCTCCAGAGTCGTAGTCTCAAACCACTATGCCATATTTCAGCCTAATCTACCTCACAAAGTTGTTGTGAGGATAAAAAAGGGAAACATTTATATCCCCTTGACAAAAAAGTGGGATATACATGTTTAACCATTTTTGTTTAAAAAATAATAAATTTCTCACATTAAAGTTACCTCACAGGATTGTTGTGAAAATAAAAATTGAAAAAAAATGTGTGCAATTAATTTGCACACTTGTGGAAATGGCTGTTTATCACTGTGTAAACAAATGAATAATACTGTATATTTTTAAAAGAAAATTATGTGAGAAGAAAGCTAAGACAATAGAGGAAGAGAAATAGAAACATAATGTATAAAATGAAGAATACATTTCGGTCTAATCAAGGTTGTTGTGAGGGGGAAAAAGGGAACATTTTAAATGTTTTTTGTGGAGCAGGTGGGATTTTGGTTTGTTTTTAACTTTTGTATGTATTTTTGTGTAGTTTTATATTGGGAGTACTGTAGATGTTTTTAATTGTTTTGAATTTTGTTGAGATGTTAAACGTTTTGTCTGTGAGCCACCTTGGCTCCCCTCTGGGGAGAAAGGTGGCATATAAATAAAATAAACAAATAAATAAACATTTCTATCACCTTTAGAGAATATATATATATATATATATGATAAATTTCCCTCACAGGGTTGTTGTAAAAATAAAAAAATGTGTGCAGTAGGACATAAACTTGTGGGAAAATATATATACTGTATAGATAGATAAATAGATAGATTTCCCAGACTGAGCTACCTCACAGGGTTGTTGTGGAAATAAAAATGTGTGCAGTTGGACCATGAACTTGTGGAAAAAGTTATATATATATATATATATATATAGGATAAATTTTGCAGACTATGCTTCCTCACAGGTTATATTTATATGTATATAGATAGATATATCGCCTTTTCCACAACTTCATGGTCCAACTGCACACATTATTATAGATAGATATCTATATCTATATATATCTGTGAGAAGAAAGCTAAAACAAAAAAGGCGTCTTGTCACTGTAAAAATGAATAATATACTGTTTAAAATACTGTGAGGGGGAAAGTAAAACAAAAAAGGCGTCTTTTCACTATAAAAGAAGCACGTAATGTATATATTTGAACATATATATTTATATGAAGCAGTAATGTACAGTATATATGTGTGTGTATGAGGGGAACGTTAAACCAACAGAGACGGCGGAGGCGAAAGGGTTAATTCTTCTCCCCCCATTTTTTCACCTCCCAGGGAGGCCGCTCCCTCCTCCGGACTCTATGGTGCAGGCCCCGGGACTACAGCGCCCAGGGTGCATTGCGGCGCTGGCGTCGCGATCTCCGCTTCCGGAAGTGCCGAGGGAAGGGAATGGAGCGTGCTGGCGGAAGCGCGCCCCCGCGCCCCTCGGACGGAGGCCGTCGGCAGCCAGAAGAGAGCGGGGGGAGCGGCTCCGCCATGGCCAAGCAGTACGAGACGGTGGAGTGCCCCTACTGCGACGAGGTCTCCAAGTACGAGAAGCTGGCCAAGATTGGGCAAGGCACCTTCGGGTGAGGAAGGAAGCAAGCGGCGGAAGGAAGAGGCGCCCCGGCCGGGCCTTCTTGGGCCCTGCGCTCGCTCCTCGCCCTGCTCCCCAGCCCCAGCCTCCATTTCCTCCCCTCCCCTCCTCTCCCTTTCCCTCATAGACAGGGTTTGGGGGCTATAGAACCCCATTCCCACCCCCCCTTTTCAAAATTCCCTGGAAGATTTAATAATATATATATTTAATATTCTCTCTCTTTCTCTCTGTGTATATACACACACTCACAAATGTATGTGTGTGTGTCTGTGTGTATAGTTTCTCTCTCTCTCTTTATATATATATGTATACACACACACACACCACATTTATATTTATACTGTATATATCCACACAGACAAGTATATATATATATATATATATATGCTCTCTATGTCTATTTATCTATTTATCTAAATATCTATCTTCACACAGATATATTTGTGCATATATATATATATATAGAGAGAGAGAGAGAGAGTGTATGTGTATATACATATATATATATATATGCACATATGCATATTTGTGTATGTATATATATATGAATGTATGTGTGTATATATATATATATATATATATATGGTTTGTGTGTATATAGATATAGATATGTGTGTGTATACAGCTTATATGTACACACACATATATGTGTGTATGTATGTGTATGTGGTGTGTATATATATATAATAGTTTCTCTGTGTATGTGTATATATAAATATGTATTTGTGTTATATATATACACACATACACACCCCACACATCTCTAAATATTTGTTGTTGTTTGCCTTCAAGTAATTTCTGACTTATGGTGACTCTAAGGTGGATCTATCATGGGGTTTTCTTGGCAAGTTTCTTCAGAGGGGGTTTGCCATCCTCTTGAGGCTGAGAGTGTGGTCACTCAGTGGGTCTTTATGCTTGAATGAGGAATGGAGCCCCCATCTCCAGAGCCATAGTCCAAGGCTCAAACCACTACACCATGCTGCCTCTCTCATACAAACACGCACACATGCATATATGTATATATGCACATGTGTGTATATATAAATACAGTCGGTTCTCTCTATCCATGGATTTTTGTATTAATGGATTCAACTGTCCACACCTTGAATATACCAAAAAGCATACTTTGATTTTGCCATTGTATATGATGGGCCTTGAGCATCCATGGATTTTCGTATCCACAGTGTGTCCTGGAACCAAACCCCAGCCGGTACCTAGGACCCACTGAATATTGTTTATACACACACACAAAATGCCTGATGGTTTTGGCTTCAGGTTGTCTTGAGGTGGGCAAAGTGAGGGGCATGGCGAACAGGACCCAAGGCCTCCGTCAGCCAGCCCCTCCAAATGAATTTAACTACAAATGACTCTCACCCTTTAGGGAATGTGTGTGGCAATTTCACCATGTTTTCCTCCCCCTTTGAATGTTCTCAGCCTAGGAGAAGGCCGTTTAAGAAACAACAACTGGGAAGTAAACTGGAAGATTCAATTTTTAAAAAGTTTATAGAAATTCATACATATTCCCCTTGACGTCTTACGGAGGTCCAGTAGTCCTCCCCTCCAAGCCCTGGTGGTTGCTCACCCTTGTCCTGTCTTCTCCAGCATCCTGCCTTTCCAATGGTGACCCAGTAGATTGGGAAAATGCAAGAGCTGGCTGTGTTGATGGTATCCCTCTTCGTTGTTGTTTGTCTCTCAGCAACGGATGTTCTGGAACAATCTGGTGTGGAACCTGGAGGATCAGTTGGGCGTTGTCTACCTGATGGATCAGGCCAGCGTTCAACTTGGCATCCAGCCTTGGTCTCCCAGATGCTCTTCAACACCTGGCAAGCAGAGCACAATTGTAGTTGTTAATACCTAGGTTTCACAGTCTTACTAGGTGGTAGAATTCAAAGACATAGCCATGTTAGTCTGGAAAATCAGTATGGAAAGGGATATCTAACTGAAAGAAAGAAGCTGGTAGCAGGGGCTTTTTGTAGACTAGAGTCTTCTTGCATCTGAAGAAGTAGGCTGAAGTTTATGAAAGCTCATGCTGTCAGCTTCTTTCTTTCAGTCAAGTTTCAAAGGTGATACACGATCCTTTTGCAGTCTACCACGTGTTACTTTTGGGTTTTGGTTTAGATTCTGTCCAAGAATCTAGAAATCAGTGAGGTATTGTTGAGTTGTCATTTATTCCGCCTTTTGCCCAGCTCTGGGACTCAGCAATCAGTAGAATTAAAAGCAATTTAAATATTTTTGTTATGTGCCTTCAAGTAATTTTTGACTTATGGTGTCCCTAAGGCGAACATATCATTTTAATTTTTTTTTGGAAGCATTTGTTCAGAGGGGGTTTGTCCTTGCCTTCAGCTGAGGTTGAGAGAGTATGACTTTCTCCCAAGGTCACCCAGTGGGTTTCCATACCTGAGTGGGAATTTGATCCCTGGTCTTTCAGTGTCCTAATCCAACACTCAAACCACTACAACATGCTGGTGTTCAATTTAAATATATACCCATTAAAAAACAAAAATTAGGAACAATACCACACATTATTAAACATCTTCTCCCACTAAGCAGCCTGTTCCCAAAGGCCTGGACTCAAGCCATACAGGGCTTTATAGGTCATAACTAGCATCTTGAATTGTGCTTGCAGACATAACTGTTGTCAAAGCAAAGTTGTTATAACAAAGGAGTTATGTCCTCCTGTCCTAGCTTTCCTTTCCTGCTGAAATGTTACTTGATCGGTACCCTTTTCATGCTTCTTTTGATCAAATTTTACATCATCTTCCCATTTCTCTGCAGGGAGGTGTTCAAAGCAAAGCATCGGCAGACAGGCAAGAAAGTGGCTCTGAAGAAAGTGCTGATGGAGAATGAAAAGGAAGGGGTAGGTTTGTAGGAGGAAAGGAAGGGTGGTTGTCACCATGTGAAGTGAAACAGTTTGACTCTGTTACTATGTAAAGGGATCTTGTAGCACCTTTGTGGGAAAGAGGTTGTAGCATTAGCTTTCGTAGACTTGGTCTACTTCCTCAGATGCATGGAATGAACTGGTGCCCAAGAAAGACCTTTATTAATAGCCATAGAAATGCAAAACCTGTGGGTATCAGGATGAGGTGACAAGTTCAGGCATCCACCCACCTTGGCCTTGAGCAACATCTTTTTAATAGTTTTAACAGTTTTTCTTATTTATTTTTTCTTTAAAGTTTCCTATAACAGCCCTGCGAGAGATAAAAATCCTCCAGCTGCTGAAGCATGAAAACGTGGTGAATCTCATTGAGATCTGTCGGACTAAAGGTAACAATTGGAGCTGTAATGTTTAATAACAGTTCAAATGATTAAATCAATCTCCTTCATTACAAAAAATATTTTTTGAGCTGACTGAAAGGGTAGCCCAGTGAAATGTGCAATATATATATATATTTAAAAGCATATTTTATTGCAAACACACTTGATAAGAGGTATGGTCCTTTCACTTTTGTACAGAAAGAATGTATCTTCTGAGATTATGGGTGCATCTACACTGTAGAAATAATGCAGTTTGACATCACTTTAAGTGCTCTAGCTCCATCCTGTGGAATCTTGAAATTTGTAGTTTTATAAGGCTTTTAGCCTTTTCTGCCAAAGAGTGCTGGTGCCAAACAAAACTACAAATCCCAGAATTCTGTGGGATGGAGCCATGGCAATTAAAGTGGTATCATACTGGATTCTTTCTATGCTAGTTCTTGCATAATATTACGTGAAATGGAGAAAAGCTTTCCCTCATGTCATACATAATCTCACATGCCTCTATCTTGTTTCCCCTTACTCTCCTTTATAAGAGGAAAACACAGAATGAGGCTAAAATGTTGTAACTTTTGAATTTGACCCAAGTTTTCAGCTGCTTCTCTTTGGTTCTTCAGCCTCTCCGTACAACCGCTGCAAGGGCAGCATCTACCTAGTCTTTGACTTCTGTGAGCATGACCTGGCTGGCCTCCTCAGCAATGCCCACGTCAAATTCACCCTCTCTGAGATCAAGAAAGTGATGCAAATGCTCTTGAATGGCCTCTATTACATCCACCGGAACAAGGTGAGGGGAACTCCCCTGCTCTCTTTCAGGTCTTCTGGTGAGATGGAAATAGAGAATAGGGGTCTGCCTACCTTGTGACTTCTGAGGAGGGGGCTTTCTTAAATCTTCCTGCTCTTCTCCTCCAGATATTGCATAGGGACATGAAAGCTGCCAATGTCCTCATCACTCGGGACGGTGTCCTGAAACTGGCTGACTTTGGCTTGGCTCGGGCCTTCAGCTTAGCGAAGAACAGCCAGCCCAACCGCTATACCAACCGGGTGGTGACTTTGTGGTATCGGCCTCCTGAACTCCTCCTAGGTAGGTGAGAACATTTAGTGGGTGACAACAAACTCCTTTGTGCTCTTTGCTGCTACCAATTAACACAGAGGTGGGAATAGAGTAGCCAAGTTTTCTGAAGTTCAGTATGGGATTCACTTCTCTCTTGTCGAGCCGTCTCACAAGAAGAGGGCATCTCATCAGAATTCCAGCTTTCCACAAGATTAGACATTTCTCAGAACCTGGTTACTTTCACGAGAAGCCCTCCTTTTGAAAGACTTGAGTTGGGCCTTACACTAAGTGTAATTGGAAGGTTTACTCTTCATGAAGCAAGTTGGCCCATCCTCTGGCTTTGCACTGTTTAACAAAGAGTTTCTTCTGTTTAGGGGAGCGAGAGTATGGGCCACCCATTGATCTCTGGGGAGCAGGCTGCATTATGGCTGAGATGTGGACCCGAAGCCCCATCATGCAGGGGAACACAGAGCAGCACCAACTCACGCTCATCAGCCAGCTCTGCGGATCCATTACTCCAGAGGTAAGCTCTCACGGTTTTAAGAGCCAGAAACAAGGAGATCTATGAGTTCATCCTGACAATCCGTGGTAGGGACTAGAACACGAACCAGTGGCTTATTGCAAGAAAAGAGATTCCACCTAAATATTAGGAAGATTTTTAAAAAAGTAAGAATGGAAAGTGGCAGGACTGTGAGAAGGGCCTCCCCTGAAGATCTATTCTACATCATTGTCATTATTGTTAGTCATTAGCAGGATAACAACTGTTGGCCATTTCTAGACAGTCTTCAAGGGTAGCCCCAGGTACAACACCTTACAAAAATCTCAGCAATGACTTCAAATGTACCTGTTTACAGTTTTAACTTGTATTTGTGATGGAATAGGTTTAACTATAAGGTTTTTTTCTGTAAAAGGAGCCCTGGTGGCTCAGTGGTTAAATGCTGGTACCGTATTCACAACGTTGTGAGTTCGATCCAGACAGGGCTCCAAGGTGGACTCAGCCTTCCATCCTTTTGTAGGTCGATAAAATGAATATCCAGCTTGTTGGGGGCAATTGGCTTACAGATTGTAAACTGCTTAGAGAGTGCTGAGTTCACTATGAAGCGGAATAGAAATGTAAATGCTATTGCTATTATATTATGAATTTGAAACAAGGTGACTGTCTTGCTTACTGGAAATTATTTCTTTTTCTTGGTTACTACTTAGGTTTGGCCCAACGTGGATAAATACGAGCTCTACCAGAAGCTGGACCTTCCCAAAGGACAAAAGCGCAAAGTGAAGGACCGACTCAAAGCCTACGTCAAAGACCCGTACGCTCTGGATCTTATAGATAAACTCCTGGTCCTCGATCCCACCCAAAGAATAGACAGTGACGACGCCCTGAACCACGACTTCTTCTGGTCTGACCCGATGCCCTCTGACCTCAAGAACATGCTCTCCACGCACAACCAATCCATGTTTGAGTACCTGGCTCCGCCCAGGAGGAGAGGCGGTCATATGCCTCAGCAGCCGGCCAATCAGTGCAGGAATACAACTGCGACCAATCAGACAGAGTTTGACCGAGTCTTCTGATGACGATGCGGGATTAAAAAAAAAAAAAAGATGGAAGAAATCAGAAGGTTGATTTTAAAGTACTATGATTTGAAAAGAAACTTTTTTTTTTAGAAGAAGGAAAAAATGGGACAGTGGAACGGTTGAGTTTCGGCTATTTTTCGACTTGATTGTGAAAGATGTTACCTTGAGAATTTCAGGACCAGATAAAATTAGAAATGTGTATAGAGACTGCAGGATTCTGCCAGACTTGAGGCAGTGGTAGAGTCTATAAATTACGTATCCTTTCCCCGCTTGGTTGCCACTGTCCATGGTACTGAACCGATCTCATTTAACCCTTTGGACTGATTTTGCTTAATGTATCGAGAGCCAAAATGCACTGTTTTTTCCCTAGAACAAGTGATGGCTTTGGGTCTTAGATGGAGGGAGGGCATGCACTTGCTTCTACCTTCACCCTCGGCCCTTCAGACATGGGGCAGCCAACCTCTTCCCTGGTACGTTCCACATATTTTGGCTTACAGCTCCCATAGCTGGCTGTGGGATTATGGGACTTGTAATCCAAGGCATTTGGAGAGCAGCAGGTTGGAGACGGCTACCCTGTACTCATACTGTTGTGGCTGTTGGGTTCTGTAGCTTTTGCTGATCTGGGTAGGCCTTTTGTGAGGATGAAGGGGCGGGGAAAGAACTCTAAAGCCCATCTTCCTGCATCTTCTGTTCCTTGAATCCATTCTAGTGACACTGCTTTGTTTTCATGCTTTTGGGAATGGATTCAGAAGTCCAGACACCCTCCTGCTCAGCCCCCATGCTGTGGTCACGACTCTCTTGCGGAGTTTCTGCACTTCTTTTTAAATTTTTATTTTATTTTAAAAAGTTAACTTTTTTATTTTAAAAAGTTAATCTAGCAGCATTAACAGCAAACACTTTTTTAGTTAGATTTAGAAAATATGGACAAGAATTGCACATTTCCCCCTCTGTTTGGCTTTGGTAAGACCCAGAAGTTCTGGCTGTTGGGACAAATGTCTTTTGTGAACTTTATCATGTTCTTTTACTTTTTAAAAAAATCAATAATAGTAGCAGTCTGGTGAATGCTTTGAAGTGTAATTAAAGATATTGGCTTCAATATCTCATGCTGTGTAAAGCCCTTTTGATTTTGTGTTCCAGTTTTGGGGAGAAAATGGGAAATAAATATAATAAGAAGAATAGTAATTTGTTCAGTTGCAGCGTTTAACAATGATGTAGTGCTTGCTGACTCTTGCTAGGATTGGAGAAATGTTAGTTTGCCTATTCTGTCCTCTCATGAAGCTCATTGAGTGAGTGGGTAAAGTTACATTTTTGGGGACTACAGATACCAGAATCCCCCACCCAGGAAAGCCATTTGCATTGCTGGCAAACCCCTCTGAAGAAACTTGCCAGGAAAAACCTATGATAGGTTCTAGACCCATATTTGCTTGCTTAATCCTGAGTCAGGAAGGCTCACTGAATAAATAGGATTTACTTTTTGTGTTGACTCTCCATGCAACAATTGAGCCAATGGGTCTCCTTTAGTTGGGACTAAACAACAGGATTTTGGTTTTAAGAGTCTCGTCTAGATGGGAAAATGTGTTGCAGATGGAAAGCACAGAAAATGGAAGTGCTGGAGTGTAGATTGTTAAAATGCTGTGTATTCTAGGCTATGCAAAGAAAACCAGAACAGGGAGGAGAAAGGAGTCACTGCTTAACTTGACCCTAGTTGCTGTTTAACTTGAACTCGGTCCCGTCCGCTTGCGTTGTCTGTCTCCCATGGCAGTTCAGGGACAGATGAGACACTGTCAGTCTGGAAAGTCATCATGGAAAGAAGAAAACTCAGAGAAATGTACAAGGTGAAAATGTGCATTTATTTGGGACCACGGACACAATAATATGAGATCTTTCTCTAATGGTAGAAGGCAGGTTATGGCATCAAATGCATTTGTCGAACATCTGGTGGGTCTGGGGTGTGTTTGTGTGTTTCTGACAGTTTGGAGAGGTGCAAGAAGCCTCCATTATTTGTGCAAGGATTGGTTCAAGGCTGGGGAGTTCACTTTTATGTAAGACTTGCAGTATCTGGTTAGGAGGAACATCTGTCACCGAAGCTTTGAACCTTTATAATAAACTATAATAACTTCCTCTATCATCACATTGGCTGGTATGGTTAAATGTATATATTTGTTGTTGTTGTTGTGTTTTTGACTTATGGTGGACCTACTGTGGGGTTTTCTTGGCAAGATTTGTTCAGAGGGGGTTTGCCATGGCCAGGCTGAGAAAGTTTGATATTTGTTGTGTGCTTCCAAGACATTTTTGCCTTAACGGCAGTCCTATCATAGGGTTTTCTTGGCAAGTTTCTTCAGAGGGGGTTTGCCCTTGTCCTTCTCTGAGGCTGAGAGAGTGTGACCCACCCAAGGTCAACCAATGGATTCCATGGCTGAGCTGGGAATCAAACCTGGTCTCTAGAATTGTAGTCCAACATTCAAACTGCTTTGCCAAGCTGGCTCCCCATTTTTTTAATATATATATATATATATATATATGTGTGTGCGTGTGTGTGTATATATATATGTATGTGTGTGAATGTGTATATAAACACACACACATATATGTGTGGATGCATATGTGTGTGTGTATATATATATATATATGTGTGTGTGTGTGTGTGTGTATGTGTGTGGACATGTGTGTATATATATATACCTTTTTATGTGTGTGTGGGATATATATGTGGATATATATGTGTTTGTGTGTTTGTGCATGTACATATATATATATTATATATATATATATACACACACACACACACACACACACACACACACACACACACACACACACAGAGACATATATAGATATGCTGCCAATAGTTCCTGCCCTTCACAAACATGGCGGAGGTGGCGACGTCTAGGCGCGCGCCTGCGCACTCTTGCAGCGCACTCTTGCAATGGCGAAAGCGTCCGCCCGGCCCCGCCTCCCACTGTTTCCAAGCCGCAAGACTTGCCGCTTCTGCGCAGGCGCACTGGGTTTATGTGTAAAGCGGAGGAGGAAGAGGAGGTGTTGGGATTAGTGTTAGTGGGCGTGGCCGGGCCCTGGCGGGGGCGTGGCTTACAATGGGCGCGCTGCAGAGGCTGCTGGTGCTGCTGTCGGCGCAGCATTCGCACCGGGCGCCCGGCACGACTTTAGTGCCCATCGTCCCCCGGCGGTGGCTCAGCGCCCGACTGGCCCCGGAGGCGCCCAGGATGGAGTACCAGGTAAGGGAAGGAGGGCTGTGCAAAGGCCCAGGCCAGGGATCCAGCCCTTCTTCCTCCTCCTGGGTTGCATCATCCTCAGGATCCAGGAGGAAGGAAAGAGAAAGCAAAGCCACGTGGGGGACATCAGTTTTGCACTGGAGGAAGGAAAGGCAGAGGAAGACGGCCAGAAATAATCCAGTTTGAGGTCACTTTAACTGCCCTGGTTCAGTGCTAGGGAATCATGGGAACTGTAGTTTATTGTGGCCTCAATGTGTCAGAAAAAAAACTACAGTTCCCATGATTCCCTAGCATTCAGCCAGCACAGTTATAAAGTGGTCTCAAACTGGATTATTTCTGGCAGGCTGTACAAATTAAATTTTTCCTAAATTACATGCAGAAAAAGCTAAATGCAGAGTAAATGAAATGTAGAGTAAATGAAATGCAGAATAAGCTAAATGCAGAATAAACTGTGCAGAATAAACTAAATGCAGAGTAAATTAAATGCAGAATAAAGTAAATGCAGAATAAATTAAATACAGAATAAAGTAAATGCAGAATAAGCTAAATGCAGAATAAACTGTGCAGAATAAACTAAATGCAGAGTAAATTAAATGCAGAATAAAGTAAATGCAGAATAAACTGGACAATAAAGTAAATGCAGAATAAATTAAATACAGAATAAAGTAAATGCAGAATAAGCTAAATGCAGAATAAACTAAATGCAGAATAAGATAAATGCAGAATAAGTTGAATGAAGAATAAACCCTACCCACCTTCCACAGCCTAGGTCTGATGGGATTTGCAGTCCCAGATCCCACGTTAATGATACGTAGCCCACTTTTAAAATATTTATGTTCTCTCCTTTTTCTTTGTAAGTATTCCTATCTTACCTGCTCCCACCTTGCAACCCATTTGGAGGAGAAAAGAAATACTGTATTCTTAATTTGCCCAGTTTTTCTCTCCCTACACAACATCTAGGCTGCTTTCCCGGAGATTCGAACTCGCAACTCATGCCGCTTTGCTGACCTCAATTCATCCCCATGTGATTTATCTCAGCCATGTCTCGATGTACAATTTTAACGCCTAATTTAATAAGAGCAGAACAGGAAATTAGAGACAGTCACGAGGAAAGAAAAACGGGATCTTTCTACCCTTTTATTTATTTATTTATTCCTTCCTTCTTTCCTTCTTTCCCCATTTCTCCACTCCTTTCATTGTGGACTTTTCTATTTCCATCCTGATCTTCCCTCTTTCGTGATTAAAATTAAAATTCCTGACCCCTGTTTGATTTAATTTGATTTAATTTGATTTGATGAGCAAAAACTGAGAGTAAATTGGTAGAAAAAGTCACCCGCTGAAGGATGGATTTATTTCTCCGGCGTATTATTTATGTATTTTATTTCATATTAATGCCTTTTTTTCTCCCAGAAAGGGACCCAAGGCGTTAAATCGTTTTGTTATTATTCTGCAAATGTTTTGTGTAATGTTCCTTTTTATCTGTTTAGCCTTTGCAAATTCGCTTTATTTATTTTTTTAATCAGAGCTTGGCTACACATTGACACCATCAAGTTAAAATTTAATCCCTGCAAAAGCAAAGTATTGTGTGTAAGGAAGTCTGCAAATCTGCAAAGTGGTCTTTCTCTGACTCTAGGCGCTAATCTGCACTGCAGAATTAATGCAGTTTGACACCGCTTTGATTGCCGTGGCTCCATCCCATGGAATCCTGGGATTTCTAGTTCGTTGTGGCACCAGAGGTCTCTGACAAAGAAGGATAAATGTCTGACAAAACTACAAATCCAATTGCATGGAATTGCATGGAGCCATGGTGATTAAAGCGGCGTCAAAGTGCATTATTTCTGCAGTGCGGATTAGATCTAGATTGGGTTGCATTCTTGCTAAAGAGGCAAGGATGCAGTTAAGTAATAATGTTAGTCTCAGCATTCACTTTGGAGATAATAATAATAATAATAATAATAATAATTTATTTCTTACTTGTCTCTCCCCAAGGCTCGAGGCCGGGTTCAACATAGATTAAAAGGAGTGAAACCATTTAAACACATTAAGTTAAAACACAGAAACCTAAGACACGTTAAAACTACCCAGCATAAAATTAAAATATCCCAATTTAAAACTGTTTAAAATTAATTGGGACAGGCCTTCCGGAAGAGAGAAGTCTTTAAACAAAGGCTTGGCTTCTTAAATGTATTGCAGGTGTGAAGAAGAAATGCAAGAGCCAGAGTGGTGTAGTGTTTTGAACGATGGACTATGCCTCTGGAGAGCAGGGTTCGAATCCCTGCCCAGCCATGAAAACCCACTGGGTGTGACTTGTGTCACACTCTCTCAGCCTCAGAGGATGGCCACGGCAAACCCCCCTCTGAAGAAACCTACCAAGAAAACCCTGTGATACGTTCGCCTTAGGATTGCCATAAATCGGAAGTGACTCCAAGGCACATAACGCAAATACACACAGTGAGCAAGTGTAGCGGGACATTTTTCTTGAAGAAGTCCTAGAAACCCCCCAAAATGAGAAACCCTAGAAATGTTCAGAAGCCAAGTTCTGGTTTTGCAAATCTGGATATTTATTTGTTTGTTTATTTTTAACGGTAAGAGTGCCGAAAGACCCTGGAGCCTTTTTAAAAGTTGAATTGCTGATCCTGAGCGCTTCCAAGAGATGAAGCCCATCCTTGGCTTGGCCGGAAGATGGACATCCAAGAGGTCTATTGGGGTCGAGAGCCATTAAAAAAAAAGCCTCGGTGCCGCATATGGCCCTTGACCGTTGCATTTGGCGGTGGTTGTTGCATGCCCTAAGACAGGGGTAGGCAGCCTTTCCCCTTAAAGGGCCGAGGGACTTCAGCTCCCAGAAGCCTCAGCCATGTTGGCCAATAGTCCCATGTTGGCCAATAACTCCTGGGATTCTGGGAGCTGAAGTCCCTCCTTGGCCCTTAAAGGGGAAAGGTTGCCTACCCCTGCCCTAAGACAAACATATCATAAGGTTTTCTTGGCACGATTGGTTCAGAGGAGGTTTGCCATTGCCTTTGCTTGAGGCTGAGAGCGTGTGACTTTCCCAGGGTCGCCCAGTAGGTTTGGCTATCCCTGACAGATTGCAGTGGGGGGTGATAGACGGATGGCAGGGTGTGGTTGCAGCTTTGTCCAAATCCCAAATCAGCGTATGCATGTATGTATGTACGTACGTGCGGCACGGCCCCAAGCCCGTGCCAAGAGATACGGTATTGTACTTACAAGGACAAGGAAGCTGGTTCTTTTTATAGAAGCTGGAGTGTTCCCTTACACACAACCAGCTTGGAGCAATGGTGCAACCTATTTTTAAGTTCCGCTTCTGCATGAGCCGTGCCTGCCAAGGCTGGCATTGCAACACCCAGCATCCTCTACTGGCAGGGCATATGGGGAGATGTAGCCTGACACATGAATGTGGAGAGGAGGTGAGATGGGGCCAGAGCTCATTTGAAACTTATGTCTGCCTTCAGGTCATTTGCAACTTAGGGCAACCCTAACCTGGGTTTTGTTTTTTGGGGAAAGATTTGTTCAGAGGAGGTTTGCCATTGCCTTCCCCCGAGGCTGAGAGAGTGTGACCTGTGTTTCCTCATATATTATATTTTAGCCTGTGTTGTACCCAGCCTTGAGCCTTGGGGAGAGGTGGGTAAGAAATGAATTATAATAATAATGCGAGTTGCGTGCCTTCAAGTGGTTTCCTACATATGGCAATCCTAAGGCGACCCTGTCATGGGGTTTTCTTGGAAAGATTTGTTCAGAGGAGGTTTGCCATTGCCTTTCCCTGAGGCTGAGAAGGTGTGACTTCCCCAAGGTCACCCAGTGGGCTTTGTCCCTGAGCTGGCAGTCGAACCTGGTCTCTGTGGGAAACAATTTCTGCGGCTGCAGATTGCAGTCAGCCTTCCACATTTGTCCTCCGCATTTGTGGATTTGATTATTTGTGGGTTTGATTATTTGCAGATTTGATTAATATGTTCTCTCTAGGAATCTCTTAAGTCCGCTGGCACAACTCTGCCAGAAATTGATCATAGAGTTGTGTTGGAGGACCTAGAAGTTCCTAGAGAAAACACTTCTCTATGCATTTATAGGTCCTCCAGCGCGATTCTGTGCTCAGTTTCTGGCAAATATTGACCACAGAGTTGCACTGGAGGACCTGGATATTCCTAGAGAGGTGTTTTCTCAAGCAGAAAAAATCAGTGGTTTTTTATTTGTGGTTTCCCCACTTTCATGGGGGTCCTATGCCCCTAACCCAAGCGAATGTGGAGGGATAACTACTTGGTTTTCTTGTTCCCCATAAGTAACAACTTCTATATACTAATTGTATATATATTTGCGCTTTCCGTTTTATCTGTTTGCATGCTAGGACGCTATTCGGACTTTGAACACGCTCCAAACCAACGCCAGCTACTTAGAACAAGTGAAGCGGGAAAGAGGAGATCCTCAGGCGCAGTTGGAAGCCATGACAGGCTTCTTGGAACGGAGCGGCTTGAAGGTGAGGAGAGCACGAGTGACGCCATCTTGTTTTCCCCAAAGCCCCCATGGTTTTGGGTTTTTCTGCTCTCAGCGTCTGACTCTAATGGGGAGGGAGAGAAGGGGAAAGTAGCCAAAAAAAGTGGCACGCTGACAGGATAATTTTCTCTCCTTTTTTTGTCTGACAGGTCAGAGACCTGGATCAACTAAACGTTATTCACGTCACCGGAACAAAGGGCAAGGTAAGTGAGCCTTGAAGGGCAATAACAAGCGGGTTGACTTTGAAAGTATGGTACGGGAGAGGGACAAGGTATTGCAGATAGTGAGGATTTGAGTCTCAACTTTGGAGTGGAATTTGGTCCAGGGGATGGGTGCCAACATGGGCTGCATCTGCACTGCAGCAATGATGCAGTTTAACGCCGCTTTAACTGCCATGGCTCCATGCTATAAAATCCTGGCATTTGTAGTTTTGTGAGATACTTAGTCTTCTCTGTCAGAGAGCTCTGCCGCCATGGCAAACTGCAAATCCCAGATTTCATAGCACTGAGCCGTAGCAGTTCAAGCAGCGTCCAACTGTATTATTTTTGCAGCCATGGATTTGAGTAGGTATGTATACATACACAGAGAGCCAGTGTACTTCAGTGTTGTAGCTGGAGTCCAGGAGACTTGGATTCCGGTCAGGAAATGGTCTGAATGTTACTTTATGTCTCTAGCCACACAGCAGTGTCGCTCTGCAAGATTTTTAACCAGCAAACTGTGGGTCAGGCCTAGCATCCTACCAGAAGGACCTATCTGGTTGGCTTTCACCATTTGGTAACCCCTTTCCCCCTTTCCCACCCCTTTAGGGCTCCGCTTGTGCCTTTACAGAACGTATTCTTCGCAACTATGGCTTAAAGACTGGTTTCTACAGGTAAGGGCTACTCTAGACGAAGGTGGCACTCAGAGGGTTTCAGGCACCTGGGAGAAATGAGATCCATTTGGGGCCACCTCTGTGGCAGCGATGGTAATATTTAGGCATTTATTTGGAGGTTAGTTTGTTGCAGAGAGAAAAAAGTTCTGTCGAAGCAGACGTCATTCCAAACTTCTTTGTCTCTGTCTCATACACCAAGGCTGCAATCCAACATCTCAGTCTAGTGTAAATATCCTCACGTGAAGATACGTTGTACTGCACTGCGCAACCCTCAGACAGAATGTCAAACATTGCACAACGCATGTCAATGACAGAGTGCCAAAGTGCAATGAGCAATGAAGGAAACAAACGTGGGAGCACTGATAACCGTCAAAGAACAAGAGGCATGTCTCAACCGATGAATGATTTGCTAATAAAAAGCCCCAAACAATTTGGACTGTGTGTGCTGAAACTCTCACACCATTTACTATTCTTTTTGTCCAGTAAATAATGTGAGAATTTCAACTCCAGGAGAGTCTAAGGGTATATTTCAAGCAGCCTGTGAAAAAGGCACCAGAGAGCCCATATAACAGTGATGGCAAAGCTTTTAGAGACCGAATGCCCAAACTGCAACCCAAAACCCACTTATTTATCGCAAAGTGCTGGGTCTCTCTGGCTTTCTAGTAACAAACTCTGTGCTAAGGCGACAGCACATGTGCCCACAGAGAGGGCTCTGAGTGCTCCCTTTGGCACCTGTGCCATAGGTTCGCTGTCACTGCAATATAAGCAAAAACACATTTTATTAGCATCTTGAGATGTGCGATATCCTGTTTTCTGCAATGTGCAAGTTTGCTACATGCGCAGCTGCCTCTGCTGCTTTCAGCCAAATAAATCTGTTGTGTTCTGGCTAATGGTTCACCCCACAATGCAACTTATGCGTGTGTATCTTACTGACAAAATGCCACAAAAGAGTGTGGTGGGTCGAAGCCATGCCCCACTTTCCATCCTGCAAGACAGGCAAAATGTAGCCCTGTGGCTGCATGAAGAGCCCATGAGCTTTTTTTTGTCACCTTCAGCCACTCCAGGATTCCTGGATCACCCTTCTTTTGCCTCTCCTGCACCAAAAATAAATTAAATTTCGGACTTAAATCTTGCCATCTCTCTCCCAAGTTCTCCCCATCTGGTTCAAGTCCGCGAGAGGATCCGGATTAATGGGCAGCCCATCAGCAAGGAGCTTTTCAGCAAATACTTCTGGCAGGTCTATAACCGTCTCGAGGCGACCAAGGTGAGCAAAGTGAAATAGGTCCTTTCCATTGTGGGACTCTTACCTCTTCATGCCAGCTGACTGAAAAAGCCATTATCTTAATGCATGCCATTCAGATGACTCAGATATTTTGATGTAAAGCACATTTTTTTAAAAAAAAATATTACTTGTATATGCTTTGAGAGATTCAGTTTGTTTGCTTGTTTATGCCGATGTAGCTGCAGAAAAATAAAAGAATTCGGTTGAAAAGCAAAATTGTAGCTTGCCTGTGGCACAAAGCGCTGCATTTCTCATAAGTAAGCTTTTGTTGAAAAAGCAAATACAGTTTACGAAACAAACTTTACAAAGTAGCACCATTGCAAAACATCCACATCATGTTTGGGATATATAGTCAGGCATCCAGAGTTAAATGTCTGTTTCAGCCAAATGCATTAATCCGTATATGACCATGAGTGACTAAACACTACAATTCATAAATCTCTGAAGTGTACATGGTCTGAAATACTCAGTATAGCTGAATATTGGGTGACGAAAGGATAGGCTTTTGATAAGGATAGAGGCTAGACTGGCTAGTGTTAAATTCATCCTAACAAATCTGTTTTTTCCACAGAATTCGAGCCATGCTGCCATGCCTGCTTACTTCCGTTTCCTCACCATCATGGCTTTCCATGTTTTTTTGCAAGAAAAGGTAGGTAAATGCTTTCGTGCCAGATTTTCTTCTATTTTATCCAATGGTTTTATCAAGGAAAGACTTTCAGGCCCTGGTTGTGATAGGAGAGAGTGAGAATGCCTAAGGATCTATGGACAGATTTCCACCTGAGAGTTAGAATCTCTCACGAAAAATTATCAAATTAATTCTTCATTTACATCAGAGATGGGCAGCCCTTCACATCGTTTTGGACTGCCACTCCCATATTCCCTCACTATTGGCTATGTTGAGTAGTGGGTGATGGGATTTGTAGGACTACGGTGTCTGTAAAGGCACGGTACCTTACTCCCAATTTAAATGAAAAGCCCTTTTGAAAAGGCTCTCAACACTGTATGCATTCACCTCCATGGAATTCAGAATGCATCCACACTGTATAGTCGCATTTAAAAATAGCCATTATTTTATGTTTCACTGCTTTTTGGATTAGTGCAAAAATTAATGATTTGAACATAACTTTTTTTTTTTAAATAAAATGTTTGTTTTAACTGCATTGTTAACAATATGTGTTCCATACTGGGAGAAAGGTGGGATCAATATAAAATAAATAAATGCTCCCTTTTTGGTTTGTTCCCCCTCCCCAGGTTGACCTGGCTGTGCTGGAAGTTGGCATTGGTGGTGCGTATGACTGCACCAATATCATCAGGTAAGGACTGCAGATCCCAATGGTGTTAATCTTTGTGGGAGTCACTGGAGTGGGAAGTGCTTGAAAAACCTTCTGCTTTGGAAGTTACTTCCTTCTCCTGATCGCAGTGACAGCTCCCATGCCAGTGGAATGGTGAATCCACACTTGAACGTTAATCCTGGGCATGCAAAGAAAATGGTGAAGCGTTTTTCTTTTGCACTTGCTAAACCATCACCTAGGGGCATGTGTGGCGTGTCTCCATTTCTGAAGCCGGCAGCTGATCTGAGGACTGCCTTCCCTCTTCATCTTCTTTCCTTTTCCTCACCAGGAAACCGGTTGTCTGTGGCATCTCTGCTCTGGGCATTGACCATACCAATATCCTAGGGGACACCATTGAGAAGATCGCCTGGCAGAAGGGTGGCATCTTCAAGGTAAAAACACTGCCCTCAGGCACTTGGCTCCAGTAGTCAGAATTAAGCAGAGAAATCTACTTAACCAGTATTTCAGGGTTTGCTTGTGTGTGTTTTTTAACTCCTCGGAGGGAGCACCCAATTCTGGTAGCTCAAGGCAATTCTGAGAGCCAGTTGCTATTTCACACAGACTAGGATTGAGGAATCTGTGACCCCAAAGTATGTGGGACTACAGTTCCCATCAGGCCAGTGGTGGGTGTAATAATTCATCACTGAAATGGAGAGAAGAAGGTGTTTCGTTCATAACATAGGCAGTGAAATATTAGAATATTGGTACGATTTTTTAAATCAAACATGGGAGGTCATAATAGATACAAACACATACCTTATATGTTTTTCTTTTCTTGTTTAGATAGATAATTTCTGTACATAATTCCTTCCCGGTTTAATTCAATTTACGTTCAGCCATAATTTCATCTTTCTCTTTCTAACTTAATTTTTTTCCGAGGGCTACTATATCTTTTCTTCAACGTCTACTTTTTCCGTAAATCTTTATATAGAATCTTTATATAGGAGAGTCCCTTCTATAAGATACATTATTCTCACTTTAAGTGCTGTAGCTCCATCCTATAGAATCCTGGGATTTGTAATTTTTCAGGGTCTTTAGCCTTGTCCACCAGAGTGCTGCTGCCTCACAAAACTACAAATCCCAGGATTCTGAAGGATGGTGGAGTCATGGCAGTTAAAGTGGTATCAAACTGCATTATTTCCACAGTGTAAATGTACCCTTTCCTTCCAGCCTGGAGTGCCGGCGTTCACCGTACCACAGTCTGATCGGCCCTTGGCTGTTTTAAGGGAGCGAGCCCAGAAGATCTCGGTAAGCAGATGTGGTTGTTATTAGCTCCCCATATAGCTCACCTGTGACCCAGATGCTAGCCACAGGGGCTGCTTTGGGACCCCTCCATGAGTAGTCTTGCTGCTGAATAACCAATTTTCCCTTGGCCACCTCGCTTATCTGTATGTTGCACCAGGTCACTCACCTATGGTGACCAGGCATGTAGGCAATCGCAAGGTTGATGTCACTTTATACAGTGGTTAACCAAAGGGTCCTTTTTGCCAACCGTAGTGTCCACTTTACCTGTGCCCTGGCTTGGATGCTTTTGAAGAGGAAGAGAAGCCTCTTCAGTTGGGTTTGGCAGGTGACCATCAACGCTCAAACGCCGCCTTGGCCCTCCAGCTTTCCCATACGTGGCTGAGGCAGCATGGATATTTGGGTAAGAGTCAAACCTTCTTCTTTAATATATTTAAAAATGGAAGGGCCAAGGTTGCTGTTTTACATTTTCTCAAGAATAAAGTCTCGAGTTTGCATGCCTCAACAAGCCATGTTGGTTGACCTCTGACTTGTTGGGATCTGCAAATCCACTTCTCCTAATGAGCCATTTATAAACAAAACTGGTCATGAAGCTGAGCTCCTGGGATTGTGGTCGGCTTAAGGAATTTCACCTATATTAAACCCATGGGTTTATTATCTGACAAAGTGTCTCTCTCCACATGAGCCTGTCCAGGCTCTTAAGATTTTCAGACATGGCTCTTCTTTCAGTCCCACCACCTACAAGTACAGTCTGTGGAGACATGAGATCTAGGCTGCTGCCACACTCCAGAACTAATGCAGTTTCACACCACTTTAACTGTCATGGCTCCATCCTGGGATTAATTAACAATGAAGGCATGCCTCTGTTTTAGCAGATATCAGTGAGCTGAAAGACCCCTGGCCCGACTCAGAGCTGCCGGCAAAGAGACCTCTACCCACGGCCCCTGCCTTCAAGCTGGACAAAGCGATGGTGCAAGGTAAAGTCTTTGCTTCATTGGTGCTTCTGTTTAATTCTAAAAATGGACCGCAGGGCTGCTACATTTCCTGGCAGACCACTGTTGTCTTTGATTTGCATCAGGTGATTCTTGTTCCTGAGTAAAAGGATGTTCAGTGTGAGAAGGCTGTGCTAGAAAAGGGACTGATACAAACTATTTTGATGGTGCAAACCAAGGTCACCACTGTATAAGCCAGGGGTATAGCTACGAGCGCCAGGAAGGCAAAATGTTCCACCCCATACAATTTCTACCCCCAACTGAAATGTTCCTTTAGTCCTTCAATTTCCAGCATTGGAGAGAGTGAGACATTGAAAATGGTTCACACCTAGAATGCATATTTGCTGTGTTCAGAACTCCTGAATTTCAGGATTTTCAAGGCTCTAGCTGACCTTAAGCTATTGCTCTCCCCCAGCCTGGCCAACCTCACAGGGTTGGTTTCAGGAGGAGAGTTGCTTATGCGACCTTTCCTCTTCAATGGAGAAAAGACAGGTGGTTGTTGTTGTTGTTGTTATTGTTGTTGTTGTGTGCCTTCAAGTCATATCCAATTTACAGCGACCCTAAGGTGAATCTACGATGGGGTTTTCTTGGCAAGATTTGTGCTGGCCTTCGTCGCTGGAGTTCAATTTCAAACCTATGTTTATAGAAAGTGGGTTTGCAAGAATGCCAGAAGGGGAAGCATGCTCAATTGCCTGTTCTCTCTGTTTCAATCTCCAGGCTTGCAGGAAACGGTGTGGTTAGGCCGCAGCCAGGTGCTGCATCACGGCCCAGTGACGTGGTATATTGATGGCGCCCACACCACCAGCAGCATCCAGGCCTGCGTCCGCTGGTTTCGCCAGGCTGCCCTGAACGAGGAGAAGCCGGTGGAGTAAGTGGGCAACTCTTTCCTGAAGAAAGGATTGGGTACCTGTTAGGGGCTCCTTGATTCAGAAACGGGGAACAAAGACCCCCAACTCTCAACCAAAATGAAGGTGGCAACCAGATTTAATGGCGTCTTCTCTCTTTTCCCTTTGCAGTGGTTCTGAGGTGCGTGTGCTTCTCTTCAATGTGACAGGCGACCGGGATACGGCTGCCTTATTAAAGCTGCTGCTGGTGAGAGCATCTGTTGACTTTTTTAAAAAATAAAAAATAAAAATCATATTTTGCCATATTATGAATTCATTTATATGGGTGAAAACTATGAGGCATTGCATGATTGCATGGGGTCTCTTGCAGGGATTAAAAAGCTCTTCTGTAGAAACACACTGCATACAAAGAGATTTTCCTTAGGCTTGCTCACAGACAATATTTTACTACTCCTGCACCTATACCAAAGCACTTGACAAAAGTCCTTCCTCCACTAGGGAGGAAGCTGCTTATCTGAACTTGTATGCAAAAGCTGCCTCCCATCTTTGTCCTTTTAATTACTTGTAAATTGATACATATCACCACTCCCAGTGCTGATACTTATTACCATTCCATCATACTTATCAACTGATGTTAAAATTAACACAGCTTAATGAATACCGTTATCAGAAATGGTATCTTTTAAGAAGCACTTGCTTTGTGTATCCTTGTGCATGATTGAATCAAACTCCACCCTGGTACCTTTTGGAAACAACAACAACAATGTTGTGGTGCAGCTTTAGGTTGTTTTTGATTTATGGTAACCATTAATGGGGGTTTCTTCACAAGATTTGCCTTTGCCTTCCTCTGAGGCTGAGAAAGTGTGACTTGCACAAGGTCACCCAGTGGGGTTTCCATTGGCTTAGTAGGGATTTAAACCCTGGTCTCCAGAGTCATATATCACTGAATACATGCAGTAATGATAAAATTCCTTTTGTGTTGTTGCTGATCTTTATTTCTGTTATATTTTCAGCCCTGCCAGTTCGACTATGCTGTCTTCTGCCCCAACTACACTGAGGTGTCTACCCAGGGGAATGCAGGTTGGTCTTTATTAACAAACCTCAAAAATGGCTTTAGGTATAGTCCAAAAAAGTAACTTTTCTCTATCTCTGTTCTGGTGAGTTCTGGCATCGCTCTGCCATCTCCTTTTTCATTCTTACTCTAAGACAGTCTTCCTTGGTTTTTTAGATCAGCAAAATTTCAACGTCACTCTTGAGAACGTCTTGACCCGCTGCTTGCAGAACCAGAGCCACTGGACTCGCCTGATGGAGGCCAAGGTGGACCAAGACCCTTGGTTCTCTGCCGCTTCGGAGATGGAGGTAGGGGGATGGCTGAAGCAGGCCCCACTCCACGGTCCACCCCTCTTTGTGCCTCCCTCAGCTCGCCCACTCAATGCCAACTCCTTGGTCTTCCCCTGCGTTTCCCACGCCTTGCAATGGATCACCCAGGGCAGGGACCCACACTTCCAGCCTCCTGCTTCCAGAGGCCAGTACCCTCATCCGGTGGCCAGCAGCGGCGCTGTGTTACTCAAGGAGGCAGCCACCGTACGGGTTCTTGTGACGGGTAGCTTGCACTTGGTGGGGGCCGTCTTGAAGCTGCTGGATCAGTCTCTTTCGCAGTAGAGCTGCGTCCTTCCTCACCCCAACTATCCACGTTGGGGGCCTCATTTGCTGTCTGCATCAAAGGGGCAGCTGGCAGAACCTCGCATGCTGCTAATCCTCATTGCAAGATGGCGGATGGTAGGCAGTGGAGCCCCAGGCGTACTTCAGCCAAGTCTGAGGAAGCTTTCCTTTCTCCCAGATGGAAGGAGTCCTGGCAAGAGTGGGGATGATGGACTCCTGCTCAGATGTGGTTATGATCTTGCGTCCCACTCCTCTTATTCCCAGGTGTTCATTCCTATCACCGAAAGACTCCAATGGTGGTGGTAGGTTACATGCCATCAAAATGCTGACAGGAGGAAGAATATCTCTCTCTGGTTGGGAATATTCCTTTCCCACTTCCTTCTTTGCATGGCCGCCATGTAAGTTCATCACCCCTAAACACCATCTCAACCCTGGGTCCAGCACAGTGTCCATTCTTTTTGACTCACTGCCTCCTCTTGTCTTGTCTCCCGAATCAAGGACAGGCAGGTAGTCTTTGACAAGACGACTCAAAATGTGCCTTTTTAACCTGGCAGTGAGCCTTCGTGTTTTCTTTGCTGACACAGCGTCTCCATCATTCTGCTGCTCCTCTGTGGGTTTTGCATGTTGGTGATGGGTTCAGGTTCTTGCTGTCCACTCTTCAGCGTTTTTGGATGGTTTCACTTGCTGCACCACTGCCTCTTTCAAAGAGATAGCTGTGTTAGTCTGTTTTAGCATAAAACAGAGACGGAATTTAGCAGCACCTATAAGACTGATTTATCTCAGCACGATCTTTCGTCGATCCACGAAAGCTCATGCTGAAATAAATCATGTCATTTTAACGGATGTTATTTCTTTAAAATGTTATCTCCAGATCCTGTCTCCTGCTTTTACGGTTCGTACTTCTGCCTGTTTTCTTTCCATTTCTAAAAAAAATCATCCATGCTAGAAACTTGGACTTGCTTTCTGCAGCAGCCATTTGGGCATTTGCTGGAGAGCATAACCTGTGGGATTGAGGTCTATGTGCAATGTTGCATCTGGAGATGGGCCTGCTGTGCAAATTTGGAAGAGCTGGTACTTTGGCACATGCCATTTTCCATTCCATACACAGACCAGAGCAGTAGGACACTCTTGTTTTTCCCGGCCGATGAGGAAAGTTATGGGTCCAGGGGTCTTTAGGCTGGTTGTGCTGAGACCCCAGAGCATCTCTTAGAGACACAAGGTCCACCCCGCTTTGGTGGGACTGGGCAGTTGTGCCTCTAGTATTGAAGTCACAAGCATTGGTCAAGGATTGACCACTGGGAGGTGCTGTCGATTCAGAAATCTCTCAAACATGCTGGGGCCAGTTCTGCATCTTCTTACTGTAAATGTCATATGAGATTTTTCCCCCCCTCTCAGTATAGGGAGGGCTATAGGTGTTGCATCCTCTCTTCCTCTTTCCCTTGAACCACCTCCACCGGAATAGCTTTCTTGTTATAAGTTGTGGTGAGGCAATTTCTGGCCCTTTGGGTTGTACTCTAGTGCCCATCAGCTCCACCCAACATGGCAAATAGTGATGGGACATGTAGTCCATTGGTGACTGGAAGGCCAACGTTTATTTGATTGCTATAACGTTAGGCTCTTTTTGAGACACAGTCTCATAAAACCTGGGATGCTCAACCTTGTAGGACTCTACCGCCTCTTTGAACGTTGACTGATCTGCTTGTTGATGACACCCTTCATGTAAAGCAGTGATTCCCAAACAATCCCAGAATCCCAAAGATGACTGAGGTTTCTGGGAGGTGAAGTGCAAAACACCTGGAGGAGCAAAGTTTGGGAACCACTGATGTAAAGCAAACTTTGGTCCTCCAGATGTTTTGCACTTCGCATCCCAAAAGCCCCAGCCATCTTGGCCAACAGTCAGGAAATTTGAGCGCTGAAGGTCCAAACACCTGGATGACCAAAGTTTGGGAATCAGCGATGTAAGGGAATGGGTTTCTGTAAGCTCCTGGTTTCCTGTGTGCTTTGAACATAATGTTTTTATAAATTGTCAAGGTGCAGAAGTGTCCCCCCGTATTCCCAGATAATCCCTATTGGTTTGAAACCTTTTTTTGTTGCCAAGACAGACAACATCCTGTAGCATTGTCACTTTAGTGCCCACAGCCATTTTATCCCTGTGGGACCTGCTGCATTTCAATGGAGGCTTGTGGAAGCATGAACATCTATTTTTAAGGTTGAATTATCTTTTAGAGGTGATGGCGGGGAGTCTAGGGGCCACATTGGAAAGCTGGAAGGATACATATGGACTGTGGACCACACCAATCTCACCTCTATTATAATAGCTAGCAGGAATCCAAATCCTTTACTAAAGGAAGGTTACATCTGCGCTGGAGAAATAATGCAGTTCGACACCACTTTGCTGTAGCTCCATCCTATGGAAACCTGGGGCTTCTAGTTTTGCAAGGTCTTTAGCTTTATAGTTTTTTGTGGGTTTTTTGGGCTGTGTGACCATGTTCTAGAAGAGTTTCTTTCTGATATTTCTCTGAAGATCTGAGCCACAGATGCTGGCGAAACGTCAGAAAGAAACTCTTCTAGATCTAGAACATGGCCACACAGCTCGAAAAACCCACAAAAAACTATGGATGCCAGCCCTGAAAGCCTACGTCTTTAGCTTTCTCCGCCAAAGAGTGCTTGTGCCTCACAAAACTACAAATCCCAGGATAGTGTAAGATGGAGCCGTCTACCCATTATTTCTACAGGGTCGATGCACCCAAAGTAACTGGGAAATGTTCTTGACAGCTGTTTTAGATGTTAATGCTTACACACACTGCCCTGCTCAATGCAGGGGAGAAAAATGTTTTCGGTTCGCCGACCTTTGCAGAAGGCAAACAAAATGCAAACGTCCCATACCAGAGTTGCACAATCTGATTTTGTGCAGTGCGTCATGGCTTCTAGGTGATTGTGTAGCAATCTGAATCTTATCTGGGAACTCCTTTGCAAGCACAATGGGACCAATACGTAACTGACAACAGTTTGCAAATGTATTTTGAGCAATGTCTTCCCATCTCTTGCTTTTTTCCTCTATCTTTTCAGCACATACTTTTTGTGGGGTGGGAAACCTCTGAGCTTCCAGATGTTTTGAGTTTCAGCTCCCACAGCCACTTTACTATTGGCTGCACTGGCTGGGGATTCTGGGCATTGATCTCCCAAAAACATCTGGAGAGTCGAAAGATATTCCAACCCCTGTACTGGCAGCCAAGTGTGGCCCTCCAGATAATTATTGGACTGATGGGATTTGCAGTCCAGTGACACTGTGGCACACTCTCTGCCATCAGAAATCTTCCTTCTGTTCATGAATGGATTCCTGAGATACTGTATTCTGGACTGCAACTCCCATTATCCATTGCCATTAGCCATGCTACCTGGGACTGATGGGAATTGTAGTGGGAAACATCTGGAGGGCACAGATTGTTAAAATGGAAACTTTTTATCCTGCACTGATGTGAAAGTAGCTCTGAATTCAGGGGGCAGGTAGTCAGGTTCTGACTTTTGGGTAAGAAATTTTTCCAAAAATGAGAGGGTGGGTTTAGAATAATTTTTCTCTTCCCAATCCCTGTCTCTCTCCTCCTGCTCTTTGGCTGCCTCTCCAAAGGGGACAGAAACCATAAATGCTGAGTTTATAAAATGTCATTTATATCAGAGCAATGGTTTTATTTTATTCCCCCTACCCCTTATTTTTAAATTAAATCTTTTAACTATTTTTAAAGTTTCGCTATTGTTCCTTTATAAAACTGACTGACTGACTTTTTGGAATAGCAAATATGTGGATGCTGTGGAATAAAGATTTGGCTGACTAAAACTCCTAGCTGGGCATGTTTCAGTGTCTCTTTATCTCTAGTGGAGAAAAAGATTATTTAATAGAATCAGAATTGGAAGTGACCATAAGGGTCATCGGTCATATCCTAGTCTCTTGGGCAGCAGAAAACAAGCTCACTCTATCTTTTATATGACATCCCTTCAGGCATTTAAACAGGGCTGCATCATATCACTTTTTGGTCTTCTGCAAGCCAAAAAAATACAAAGGTCTTGAAGACAACTTTTGCAGAGCTTGGTTTCCAGACCTTTTGACATCTTGGGTCATCCTCCTCCGGACATGTTCCAGGTCTCCCTTGGTTTTAGTCTGGCAATCTAACCACTGCACCACACTGTGTATGTATAAACTTGTAAAAGTTTCTATTCTTGGCTTTGTTTCTGAAGAAAATCCAGCAGAAAAGTTGGATCTCTATTCCTTCCAATCTCTCTACCTTTGTGAGTCCTGCACAGTGAGACTGTCTCTTATTTCCAAACTTCAAGCGCTATTGCCATTTTAAGCAAAGGATGCTGTGTTAAACTACAAATTCATTTTTCCCCCCTGTGAGCCTTTTCATCCCTAACATCTATATAACAACCAGGTTAGTCCAGGACTCCGGTGCTACTTGGATCGGCAAGTGATATTGCATTGAGAAGATTTGCAGCGTGGCTTCACAAAAGACGACACTTGACAATGTTAAGTCCAACACGTAATATATTTTTATACAATAATTGAGGTTACAGTTGGTTCAATATAAAAAAATATATTTACAGATCAAAACAGGTGTGATTCATTGGTGGGGAGGTATCTCTTGAGGCCATAGAGTTAAGGAAAGAGTGTCTCGGTCCACCTTGAAATTAAAGAGTTTTCCCTTTATTTTGAGCAATGGTGGTGAAGTTCTTGGCTTGAGCACATTGGACCCAATCCATACAAGGTGGGATTCTGAATTCTGGATGGGTCTGGTTTCTTAACCATAACTATGGCATCTCATGTTTACTCTCCCATTAAATAGATGACTACTCAGACCAGGTCCTGCCATAAGCACACTGGCTTCTGTTGTGTTGTTGCTGCTGTTATTAGGTGCCTTCAAGTCAACTTTGACTCATGGTGAGCCTATCGTTGGGTTTTCTTGGCAATCTTTCTCTTTACCATGGCCTTCCTCTAAGGCTGAGAGAGTGTGACTTGCCCGGGGTCGCCCAGTGGGCTTCCACGGCTGAGCAGGGGTTCAAACCCTGGTCTCAAGAGTCATAGCCCACCATTCACAACTCCATGAATCAATGGAGGCTGAGCTTTTTCATTGTGTTGGATGCAGATTTTTGTGTTGGGTGCAATTGAGTCTCTTTGACAGGCTGTTCCCCTTCTTGCCCCATTGATTCCCACCAAAAGCACCCACGGTTTTGCTTCCTGCCAGACCAAATGCCCACCCTTGCAATTTATGGCTTGGGTATAGATTTTGTCATATTACAGAAGTCACATCTCCTGTTGCCCTAGATCCGACCATAAGAAAACATACCTCTGAGTAGACGCAGCATCATTCCCCTGTATACACAAGATACAAAATACATTCTATGTATAACTATTTATATAAGTACAGTAATAAGTATTCCAAAACAGACAAGGTCCAAACTCCCTTCCTTTGGTTTTGCACTTAGTAGGACAAAGCACTGCCTTTTCTCTCCCTGAAAGGTTTTCGTTTCACCTTTCTTTGGCAAGGATGGACCAAAATGACTTGCTCCTTTTGGTCTCTATGCTTCTAAAATTTTCTTGTACTGCATTTTTTGGGGTGTGTGTGTGTTTGTGTGTTCAACTTCATGTCAGGAAAGCCCAGGGCATGAATCATCCCAGAAAGAGCAGCTGACTGAGTAATGAATTTGGAGAGAAGAGAAAGGCAAGTTCTGGGCTTCTAGGAAGGACATCCAAATTTGATGGGAGATGTAGTATACCCCACTGAGCCTTGAAGCTGTTCAAAATCAGGTCCCCGTCTTTGGAAAGCTTGAGAACTTGGCCTAAAGTCATGATCAGGGTGACCAGATGTCCTGAATGCAAAGGAGGACAAGGCTTTGTAAAAGGTAGGACATTCAAGGAAAATGCATTGCAAAACAAAACAAACGCTAAAAATACTACTATAAATATAAATCCTTGCTTCTTTGTCATGCTCAAAGTGGAGGACATTTTGGGATTTTCCTGGACAGAAGGTTGGAATGTAGGACATGTCCTGGGAAAGGAGGATGCCTGGTCACCCTGGCCATGAGCGCGGCTTGCACTGCACCAGAAATGGATGATGCCAACGGCAACAAAGAAAGCCCAACAAAAAAAGCCAAATGGCAGCCCCTGGTGCAAACAAATGACCCACTTTCAAACCCAAAGGCACATGCCATGTTCTGGATATTGAGAGCCTCATCACAGAACAGGTCACCTATTCCTGGATAGATACCACCCTCCAGAGTTGTGCTTGCAATCTCACAACTAGCTGCGCACACCCTCCGGAGAGAACATGGCATGGCCAAAACACCCAGACAATGGTGGTGGTGATGAACCAGCTTGTAGGATGTTCTGCTTCTCTGGAAATGTGGACGACGAACAAGCTGGTAGGATGTTCTCTGGAGATCCAGGTGATGAACAAGTTGGTAGGACATTCTGCTTCTCTGGAGGTCTGGATGATGAACAAGATGGTAGGATGCTCTCCCTTTCTGGAGATCTGGATGAACAAGATAGTAGGATGTTCTCCTTTTCTGGGGATCTGGATGATGAACAAGATGTTAGGATGTTCTGCCTCTCTGGAGATCCAGATGGTTATCCACAAGGTTGTCTTTAAAGTGCCAGCTAAAAAGCCACTCCTTTGAAAATTAGGAGTATAGCAGTGTGTGTGTGTGTGTGTGTGTGTGTGTGTGTTGTGTGTGTTTTAAATACCCTCTTACAGTAACAGTCCACCTGAGTCCAAGCAGGAGGTCTTCCTCTTGTCTGCACTCCCCAAGGCGGCATCAACGGAGAGTCCTATGGGTCTCTTCACTTTGGGGGGCTGCTATGCCATGCTGCTGGTGGAACATGGGGTGCTTTGTGTACTACCGATGCTGTGGTTGGTGCTGCTGCTCTCCGAAGCCGGTGGGTTTTCCGAGACCGGCTGCATTTTCGCCATCGGGCCTGGGATGTCTTAAAAGTCAAAGGGGGAGGAAAAAATAAGAACGGGAAACATTTGAGCGGAAAAGCGGGAGATTTTGCACAGCTGGTCTGGATCACGAGTTGACAAGCCAAGAGAAAGAAAGCACATGGTGGCATTTCCTGACCCTGCCTAACTATGGAGATAAACCCCGATTGTTCCCCTCATTCACAATTGCTTTCCTTTTTCAAAAAGAGAGAAAACCAGAGCCCCCATTCCCCAGGGGTGTAGATCTGGCCAAACCAATCGGAAAGGGAGATAAAAATGTAGCTTTTCCTTGGCTCTTTCCCATATATATATATATATATATATATATATATACCCAATGCACTCCAGCTGCACACAGATGGGAAAGTTAACTTGGGAACTAGGGATGGGATAAAGGATTGTGGGAGAGCAAAGATGCTGAGGATGCTGGGTATGTTTGTCCCATACCCAGTGGGCATGCTTTGCACCTATAAAGTCTGGCATTTGGTCCTTGGTTTCTCAAGGCAGGGATGAGAAAAAATGCTTCCAGGAACTCCAAAGATACAGAGGAGGGATGGTTCTCCACATGTTGTTGGACTGCAGCTCCCATCAGCTCTTGCCCACACAGCCAATGGTAAGGATTGATGGGAGCTGCAGCTCATAACACCAACATGGTCCCCATCTCTCATGGAGACAAGATGGACCAAGAGCACCTTGGTTTCTTTGTCCCTCCAATTTGATTTGGAGGTTAACTCCCAGAAAACCCCAGCCAGCATGGCTAATGATCAGGATGCTGGGAATCCCAAAAATTCAAAGGGTTGGAAGATGGGAACCACTGCTTTGACACATCCGTCTTGGAGGAACAAAGCCAGATCTTGGATTGTAACCAGAGTGCTACCGTTCATACCAAACTTTGGTCCTCCAGATATTTTGGATTTCATCTTCCAGAATTCCTGCCTGATGGCCAAGTTGTCTAGGGCTTCTGGGAGTTGAAGTCCAAAACACTTGAAGGACCAAAGTTTGGGTTCATCGCTGGTTCATCCCAACTAAAGTACACCCAGTGAATCCATGGAGGTGTCTGAAGGATTGACTCACCACCCAACCGTTGATTTAATGGGTCAACTCCAGTTGGACAACACCAGGATTCTGGTCCTTTTAGCCCAAATGCTCTTTCTGCTTCCTCCCCTACCCAGACTCATCTTTACGTGTGAATGAAGCAGAAAGAAATGGTACGTCTCCGAGGTGCCGGTACTTACGGGTGTGCGAGTAGATGTACCACAATGCTGCGGTGAGCAGGACCCCGATCAAGAAGGCGCCAAAGGTTATTCCCAGCACAGTGCCTATGCCTAGGCCTGGATATACAAAGAGAAAACAGTTAGAGCTTACCTTTACTCATATCCACTAGCCATCTTCTCTTCACCTGTGGACACCACCCATCGTGACCCTGTCCTCCATCCCACGGGGCATCAGTATACTCTCCAATACTTTGCAGATGAAAACTGGAAAGCATGTGGTCAAGCAGCGTCAGAATAGTAGCAGACATTAATTGGGAAGAAGGTGCAAGGTAGGGGATGCTGCAGCAGTTTGCTTTTGCCTGAACCTACTGGGAAGGGAAAAATCCATCCCATCCAGAAGGAAAAGAAGGAAGAGGAGGAGGAGGAGTGTGCAAGGGCTCTAGCAGGTACTCTTCAAGTTGTCACAGATGAAAACTGAGATGCGTAGGCAAACAACATCAGAGTGTAGTCAAGATGGCTAAGGTTATTATTAAGAAGGAAGGACACACAAGCTAGGAAAGGCTGCAGCAGTTTGCGTTTGCCTGAGCCTACTGGGAAGAGCAAGTTTATGCCTCCATCTCCCTTCTCTGGCGCAAACTACTTTGGCACTTTGAACTCAGTTTGCAGCAACTGAGGACAAAGGGGGAAAGTGGGAGGAAGAGCAAGAAGCCAGAACCTAGAAGCCAAGATGACAAGACTTAGACCATAAAACTTTGGACACATCGTGAGAAGGCATGAATCTTTGGAAAAGACAATAATATTAGGAAAGAGAGGAAGGCCACATGCTAGATGGATGGACTTTATTAAATATGAATTTGCAGGAGCTGGGCAGAGCAGGAGAAGACAAGGGGGGCTGGAGATGTCTCATCCATAGGGTCACCATGCGTCGAGATCGACGCAAAGGCAGATAACAAACAAACAAAAGTTGTTACCATCAAATTTTCAAGAATAAAAACAAGGTTTGGGAATGTGAAGACAAGAGAAGACTATTTATTGTTGATACAATCCACTAATGCAGTAGATTGACAAGAAAGAGAGTATGGTCAGAGATGTAAATATCCCAAACTGGGAAGGAAAGGAACTGGATTTAGTTTTATTTTTTGGAATGACATGCAAGTTACGATGGAAGTCACCGATTATATAAAGTGGAGAAGAAGCCATGTCAAAGATGATGCATACGGGTGGTGATGTTAATATGATGTGTAGATGATGTTAAAGAAAACAGAACAAAGAAAACCCCGCAAAAACTGTCTTCCCCTAAGCTTGGAAAGCAAAGAAACACGGCCGAGGGTCTAATGAAAGCCCCACCGACGTGTGTGATGTGCTGAATGAATCCTCCCCGGGCCTGGGTTCGTGTCAAAAGTCTTTCCTTGCTTTGTTATCTTGCCGTCCTGCGGGAGACGGGCAAAACAGAGGCAGGAAGGAGGAAAGCAAGGTATCCGGAAGGACGGAAACCATCCATTCTTGGATGAGGCCGGAGGATTTAATGGCGCTTGGCAAAGGAGGCTAAGGAAGGAGGGCCACGCTTCACTTCGCTGGGGAGTTGGGGACAACAAAAGGACTTTCCAATTGGGAACGGGATGCCGTTGTGGCGATGCGGCTACGAAAAGGCTGTCCTAGGACAGCAACGACAACTTTTGCACCAGAAATACTGCGGGTTTCCAAAAAGCCAAAACCAAAACCAGAGAGAACATGGAGGAAATCTGCTTTCCAAACCAAACAGCCTCAGGAATATTTCAGAACCCTTTCCCATACCCGCCAACACTTTCCCGGATGAAAAACCAGAATGTGGTTAAGATGGCAAAAATGTTATTAATGGAGAAGAGAAGCCAGGAGAGGCTGCTGCGGTTTGCTTTTGCCTGATCCTGCTGGGAAGTCAGCTTACGGAGTTAATTGTGTGTGTGTATGTATATGTGTGTATGTGTGTGTGTGTGTGTGTGTAGCCAGCATGGTGTAGTGGTTTGAGCATTGGAAAAGGATTGTGGAGACCAGGGTTTGAATCCCAGCTTGGGCATGTCCCTGGGCAAGCCACACTCTCTCAGCCTCATACGATGGTCATGGCACAGCCCCTCGGAAGAAACATGCCAAGAAAACCCTATGATGAGTTTGCTTTTGGGTTGCCATAAGTTGGAAACAACTTGAAGGCACACACTACCGCCACCAACAAATATCTGTCAGTCTGTCTGTCTCTTGTCTGTCTGTCTGCTCACCCATCTCTCTATCTCTCTATCTATCTATCTATCTGTCTGTCTGTCTGTCCGTCTATCTGTCTGTCCGTCTGTCAATCCATCTATCCGTCTTTCTTTCTTTCTTTCTTTCTTTCTTTCTTTCTTTCTTTCTTTCTTTCTTTCTATATAAAAGAAGATGGGACAAAGAGACCCCTCTGGACAATGAAGTTGGAGACGGCATCTCCTCTCCGTTGACCCCCAGGAGACATCTTATCTCTTGCACATCCTTTATGGCGATACTCGTTTCCTCCTGCTTTCCCCTTTATCATTTGCCTGACATTCCCCAGACTTCTGGCCATCCTCCTCCAGATGTATTTATGTGTTCTGGGCCGGCAGGAGTCATTGCAGATGGCCCTTGTATCTTCGGAGGAGGAAATGGGGAGAAACTGTCCTTTGTCTGGGGCTGTCACTGAGATGCGTCAAAGAACAACGCTTTCCCCACTCCCCAGCTCCATTAGCCAAGTGTTGCCATATCCCTTGATGGCGCCTGTTGACGTTGGCTCGGGTTCACATCCCACAACGGCTTCCTTTGGCCGCACAACTCTTGCACAGACACACAGACACACGCATACCGTGGCCGCAGCCTGGAGCACTACGTTGCTAGCAAAGGTCATGGCGCACACCTTCCGGAAAGTTGCGCCTCGGCCGCCATCTGCAGCCCCGGCCCAGCTGTCACCATGGAGAGGCGACAATCACACTGCCATAGCAATGGCAGCAAGCCATAGGGTTGCGTATGTGCGGGTGCGTGGGCTATTGTGGTGGAGGAGGAGAATGAAAGGAAGCCTAAGCTAAGAGGAGATGGAGACAAAAGGGAAATGCTGCACCTCTGAGCATGTACAGAGTGCATGCTCAGAGGAGATGGGACCCAAGTCTAAACATGAAATGCATTTACGTATGTTCTGTATACACCTTATACACAATTTTTTATACAAAACGTTCTTCGTAATTTTGTGCATGAAACAAAGTTCCAAGCGAATCTTGCATTTGGAGCTTGGAAGAACTTGAAAGCATCAGCAAGCCAGTTAAGGAAACTTGTATTCTCCAGAATAAAGTAGTCCTCATATGAGTCGGTATGCTAAATTCCTCGTATATTAATAAATATTTAGAAGTTGTTAACTCACTGTGGGATGGAGTACTGGAGGTTTTGATTGTCATCTCTAAAGAAGTTTCGTTGTACTGATCTCCATGGAGCTGGAAAAGAGAAGCAGGTTTTAAAAACTGAATGGTTGGTTTCAGCTTGTTTATCTAATTCACCATCTTCCCACTTCTCTAAAAGAAAACTTCTCAAAGTGGCTACTTGGATATTTAAAATGTACTATAAAATAAAGTAGGGGTGCAATTCCTCACTAATTTTGTTCCTGGGGAACAAGTCGTTTTAGCAAGTTAATTTTTTTTCCTGCTACAAGAAAGTCATCCAGAGTGTTTTTGAAGAGCGTTTGCACTTTGAGACTTATCCTGTGCAAAATGTACGTATTTTTTTTGCAGAGTAAACAGCCTTTCCTTTGCAGAAAACAACACATCTGTGAATATAATTTTTGCACAAAAATGTTTGTTTCCTGTGCAGAAAATGCTGTAGTTAGGGACTCAACTTTATTCAAAATTTGCAAATTGTTTTTACCCAGCAAACAGTATAATATGTTTTTTTCCCCAGCAAATAGCATAATCAGCAAACAGTTTAATTCAGAAAATGATTCTGAAGAGAAATTGGTGTTTCCTGCAAATGCTGTTTTCTCTGGGAAAAATATTGCGCAGAATAGAAATTCCTCAAAAATTGCGCAGAATAAGACCCAAACTGCAAAGATTCTCATCAGTCCAGGATTTTCATCAAAGTTTCCTGATGCTCAATGAACACATTTTTCAAACATTTTAAATATATATTTTCAAATATTCTTTCCACCCCTACTATAAAGGCATTACAAAAAGTCATCAAAATAATTTAAAATGCAGAAGTAAAAATAAAAAGTTGCAAAGTTCACAGTGGTGCCGTGCGGAGTGTTAACATATTTCAACATAACAGTTGCTAAAAACAAAGGCTAAGTATATTGTTGTGTGGGTTTATACCTGTTTCCTTAGGAAAGTATGCATTATGCAGCGACTAAGCTAACATGTTGGACTATGACTCTGGATACCAGGATTCGATTCTTGGCTTGGCCATGAAACCCACTGGGTGACCTTGGGCAAGTCACACACTCTCAGCCTCAAGGGAAGGCAATGGCAAACCTCCTCTGAACAAAGCCTGCCAAGAAAACCCTATGATAGGGTTGCCATAAGTCAAAAATGACTTGAAGGCACACAACAGATATGCTCAGCACATGCTCAAGATGTGTGAACTATACCTCACTGGGCAGCATCTCCAATACAACTCAGCCCACTGAGGCTGAGAGAGTGTGCCAAAGGAACTGGAAATCTCACCTGGCTGTACAGGTGCAATTTGCAAATGAGTGTGGCCGGAGACGCTGCCCACTGTTCTTCTTCTCCACTCTTGTAGATAAAACTGAAGCGACTAATGGTTGATCTGGGAGAGTCCAAGATCTTGGCAGAATAGCTCAGTGGATTCCCATTGCTGATCAGCAATTGCAAGGATGCTTTGTCGGCCATTTGGAGAGAACAGTCTTCAATTTGCAGCTGAGCCCTCTGATCCGTTGTCCGGAATTGCACCTATTCAGAAAGATGGAGGAGAAAATTTCATATTATTTGCCCTATGAGGTACAGCTGAGATTTTGGCTGCATCTGCATTGCAGAAATAATGCGCTTTGATGCTGCTTTAACTGCTATGGCTCCATCCTATGGAAACCTGATTTTGTGGCATCGGAGGTCTCTGATACAGAAGTTTATCACATGGGAAGGAATCGGCCAAATCCTGTGCAGAAATGGGATTTAAATCCACAAAAGCGGGATTGTTTTCAGACACATTGAGCATTAATCTGAAATTAACCCACACTGAAAGTGGACAAATACTGCAAAAGTGGGATCATTTTCACTTTATACATCCACTATTGTCCCAGAACAATTGCTATTTTAATACTATGTTCTTATTTTAGTATTGTATTTAATTCTTTTAAAGGTTTTTTTATAATTATGATGATGATGATTATCATTGTTTTATTGTAGGGTATGCTTTATTTAAATTTATTTTACTCTATGTAAGCCTCCTTGATTGTCATGGCAGAAAGGCGGGATACAAGAATAAAGTTATTATATTATTATTATATTTCAGACACATCGGGGGCGTTAAGCATTAATCCGACATTAACCCGCATAGAAAGTGGGCAAAATCGGCTGCTTTTTACTTTCGGGATTTTCCCTAAAGTGAAAAGCGGCTGATTTTGTCCACTTTCTGTGCGGGTTAATGTCAGATTTAATGCTCAATGTCCCCGATGTGTCTGGAAACGATCTTGCTTTTGCGGAATACCCCCAGAATTTAAATCCAATTTCTGCAGAGGATTTGGGCACTTAGCTTCCCGTCGTGTGATAAACTTCAGAGATGGCTAAATGTCTTGCAAAACTACAGATCCCAAAAATCCCATAGCATTGAGCCATGGCAGGTAAAGCAGGGTCAGACTGCATTAATTCTGCAGTGCAGATGTAGCTTTTGGAACTGGGAATTGCAGGATTTGGCTATCCCTGTGCCCTTATTGTAACCAAACCGAGGGATCTTGCTGTCGGTCCCAATTTCTTGAGGCGTGCTTTGTGGTCACCTCTCCCACCACCAAAACGATGGAAGTCAGCGGTGATACCTGGACGTAGGTGGCTTTGTTGACTTCTACCACAGTGGTGGGCTCTGATCCAAAGTCTGGTGAGTGATATAGTTGGAGAAAGACCTTCTCAGGGAGGTCACATTCAAATGGCACCTGTGGCGGAAGAAAAATGGAGACATCAGACAGGTGTAACTCAGCAGCACATCTTTCCATTTGACATTATATACCGGGATAGCTGAGGTCAACCAGTTGGGCTACTTTCTACTCCAATGAAAGCAGAGGTTGCCAAATGCTTGGTAATACTTAGTCCCTAAGGCTGAGATCCTATAGCAGTGCCTCATGCCATAAATAACCACCAATAGAGCCATGTTCTGCCTTCCAATATGGATCCCCTATATTGGATAGCGCAATTGGGGGCATCTGTTGGTTGTCATCCTATCGGGGAATGCACAGGGTCATGTGCAATGGTACCGAAAAGGAATTCAACATACAGACCAGGTGGTCACCATGACATACCCAAGGGTCATAGAAAGTCATCCAAAATACCTATCAATATTACTGAGAGAGAGGCACATATAGATAAATTCATTGGTATATTTCACAGGAGCACACTACTCTGTGAACCTTAATGTGCAGCTCCTATTTTGCCTCTGGATTGAGTCGAGACGGAAGCCTTAAATCTCACTCTGACCCTAGCTCCTGGTCCACTGCCATGACCTCTTAGTGTCCCATCAGCCCCCGGAGAAGGGGATAATGGGAGTTATCATTCAAGCCAGCAGGAGATACCAGTTTGGGGAAAATATGCTATGGAAGGTTTAAGACATGTTGAAGCCTCATTGGCACAGAAACAAACAAAATGGATTCTTGGCTTTTCAGGAGGGCAATCTCTCTCTTCTTACCATAATTTCATCCGGAACCAAATGGAGACTGAAGACCAGCTGGTACATAAGAAACAAAAAGAGAAAAGAAACAAGATGTAAGCATTTGGTGTATATCCACAGATGATGTTGCGTAGATTTGCTCTATGAGAAGTAGGCTGGGTGAAGATGGACAGTTTCTCAGATCCCACAAAAATGTCCAAGCGCTTTCATAGGGAAATGTACGCAGGTGTAAGGTTCCCTCCGCCAGGATCCTGGTCTTTAAAATATACAATAAAACCCAAAACAAATTCACCGGCTCACTGACACTGACAACCCACCAGCCACCACCGGCTATGAGGCATGGAGTAGGCAGTCTATGGCCAAGGAAAGGTGGGACACAAACACAAACCAATAAGGGTGCGTTATTGTGTGTGTGTTTAATGTCATAAAGAATTATGGGATCCACAGTACCAAATAAGTATTTGAAGCACGCAAAGCTTGTGAGCTGACCTGATTCTTGACCACAGCGTCCCTTTCCAAGTAAGTGTTACACTCGCTCAGTTTGCTTGTCAGGACAAAATGGGTGGCGTTGTCCATCGCCCTGCAGTTGCGGTCCTCCAGAGTGACCTTTGTGACTTTGATGACATTCTCGAATGTGGCCTGTTGAGAAAGACGGACAAGGAAAGAGCAAGATGGTTGTGCGTCAGGAACGCACAACAGGTAACATCTTTCCTTTTCATCAAGGCCAGATGTTCGATGGCTCAGTTGGAACATCTGCTCCGGCACTGGCTAGGACGAGGTTCCCAAACTTTGGCCTCCCAGGTGTTTCGGACTTCAACTCCCAGAAGCTCTAGCTAGCTTGGCCAACAATCAGGAATTCTGGGAGCGGAAGTCCAAAACATCCAGAGGACCAAAGTTTGGGAACCACTGGCCTAGGTGATACGTACCAAAGAGAGAAGATGGGTTGCTTGGTTCCTCCATCATCCTGTCATCTTGTGACATTTCTGTTACTACTGACACTAAATAATTGACAGTAAAAATGCATGGCATTGGGCTGTCAGTCACCCCATTTTGGCTGCAAAATGGTTTTGCCCAATTTTGTTTCTTTACTCTACAAATCTTACTTAAAAACTGGTCTACTCACCCTCAAGTAGTCCTTGGCCAAGGCGATCTCAATGCCGCTGTCCAAACACCTCCATGGCTTCCAAGTTGTTATCAGGCCTTTCATTAAGCTTTCCAAGCTGTGATCCTCCATTTGTGGTTTCTCTGTCACCGGCGTTACCTGTCTTGCTAAATGAAGCATTGGAGAGCCATGTTGGGATGGGGGAGGCTTCAAGAAGGATCCCTTTCTCTCAACAGCCCCATAAATTTATTCATTTGTTTATTTATTTATTGACATTAAAAGTTGAGAGACCCAATCTGGAAACTGAAGCATTTGCATGACCAACAGTGTGCCACTCCACACTTTTATGTGACCAGGTGTATGGAAATTTTGCAAATTTGGCCTTCAGTGACCATGGACAAGAGGACTGCTTTTTTTTGGCTGTAACTCAGTAGCCATGCTGGTTAGGGGATACTGGGAGCTGTACCAAAAAAATAACAACACACTAACTTGTATTACTCTCTGCACAGAGTAGTAGATCAGTTTAAACATTTCCTGTCCGTTGGAGAGAGACCAGTGTCCTTGTTTCATCTTATAGAAAGCTCTGTGTCCTTGAAGATGTTGTTGGACTGCACCTCCCAGCATTCTCCATCATCGCCCATGTCAGCTAAGCTGACAGTCCAACAACATCTGGAGGATCACACAAAGCTCACTCCTTGTCCTAGGAAGATCTTCTTATTGAGTAATCCTGGATACAAGGGCATAGATCAGAGGTAGAGCCACACATCTTGAATGGAGCAGATACAGATTTCAGTCCAGTTTTAAAAAATCAGGGAGTAGGGAATGGAAAGGCTTTGCTTAATCTGAGAACTTCTTGGACTTCAAGTCCCATCTCCTAGAAGGTCTGGGGCTAACTGGGGGCTTCTGAGACTTGGAGTCCTATAAGGACCCTTCCCAAGCTCTGGTGCCACATGTTACCTTGGCCAAGCTTGGATTAATTTTTTACTTTTTCTTTCCCACCAAAAAGCCAACATGGACTTGGTATCACCAAACGGATGGGAGCTGTATGCCAACTCTGCTCCTGGAAACTCACCGCAGACCCTCTCCAACTCCAAGGTGATGCTTTTGGCCGACGGGATTTCTGTGTAAGAAGCCACAAATGCAAACTCTTTGCTCCGGGCCTCTGCAAGCAAGCCTTCTTTGCTCTCGGGCAAGTCTTTGCCTGTCATCACCATACGGACAAATTTCTTCATTGTGTAGTTCTCTGATACCTCCAGGAGGAAAAAGAAGTCAAAATTCACAGAGGAGAAAAGGACAATTAAAAAAACCCCAAAAGCCCCACAAACTTTTAAAGCAGATATTCCAACTACTCACATTTAACTACACTAGGGCAAAAAGTAAAACTCAAATGCGTACAAAGCATGCTTTGACTGCAAACTTTATCCATGACAGGTTCTCCAGAAGCTCTAACTAAAAAGGCAGTCCAATGGATTATTGCTGGTATTGTGTGCCTTCAAATCATTTCCAACTTACGGGAATCTATAATGGTTTTAGGGTTTTTTGCAAAATTGGTTCAGATGTTTGCCATTGCCTTCCCTTCCATAATAAAATTCCCAGACAACTTTCCACTGCTCTGGAGACTAGAACATGAACCAATGGATTCAAAGGACAAAAGAAGAGATTCCACCTAAATATTAGCAAGAACTTGGCTTTAACAAGTGTCCGACGGTGGATTCTCTCAGAAGGTGGCAAACTCTTCTTCTTCAGATGACTTAAAAATAAAAGTTGGACAGTGATCGTTCAGGAGTGATATAGCTGCATATTCCTGCATGGCAGGGGGTTGAACTAGATGGCCTTTGTGGCCCCTTTTGACTCTTCTGAGGTTCTATGATTCTAACAACTGCCCTGTCCGCAATTTGTCTTGTTTGGCTTTTCAAATAAATACAATAATTAATATTCAGACAGGGGGAGCCCCTCCCCGCTGCCAAGATGAACCTATTCAACATCCCCCCCCCCCCACATACAAGAGGCTGAGAGAGTGTGACTTGCCCAATGAATCCCATTGTGGGAGAAAGGCTGGATATAAATCCTCAAAATAAATAAAAATAAAAGGTCAGTGCACCAACATAAATCCCAGCTCCAGCCCAAGAACATTCCCGCTGCCGCATCAAAATGGGGCTTCTCCTGTTTTCTGTATAATATTGTACCGTTTTATATTGTTTTATGCTGGTCATTGACTGTAATAAATTTAATTTAATTTAATTTCCTCCTGTTTTCTACAAGATTGCCTGACAAAGGTTGTCATTTAAGTGTTCAACAATCACACAACGGACAAAATCCATGGGTGACGTACACAAGACGCAGTTGCCCAATGCATGAATATTGACCTTTTTGGACAATGGCGAACAGGGATATCCAACGGACGACGGCTGGAGCAGAGTCCTCTCTGCAGATCTGCAGATGCATGACAACCATTGCATCCACAAAAGCTCATGCTACCAACTTCTTTATTTCAGTTAGTCTCAAAGGTGCTACAAGATCTCTCTATAACCATTGCAGTTGCACAATAACGCAATGGACTACAAAATGCCACAAGGGCATATGCCAGTTGGGTAGCATTGGTCTTAAACAGACCGACAACCGCTACCACCGTGGAAGAAGTCAGCGATATTTCTGTCTCTTACCAAGAATTTCATGGAATCAAACATCTGTCCAATGTTCCACATTACACCGGTGGGGCTTTTGAGCACCAAGAGCGTGGGCAGCTGGTTCTCCGGTTCTCCTTCGTTGCAGTTCTGTTCAATGTTCAGATCTACTGTCTGCGGGCTGAAAAAACAAAGCCAAGGATGATGGGTCAGGTCCAGAGCTGAGCAGAGTTAGCAGCACACATATGCCATTCCAACAGATTGGTCTAGTTTTATTATTCGATTCAAATGAATCTCTCCCCAATCAATCCATCAATCAATCAAATCTATGGGTTCATCTAATTTTTAAGATTTACTGTGAAGACCAGAGTTTGCAACAAGTAGATTTAAAGGTATTTTTTAAAACCTTTGTTTCTCTTTAATTCATCCATTGATCTATGTCTCCCTAAATTTTTGTATGAGTTCTGCCACGTTGTTGTTGTTGTTAACTGCCCTCAAGTCGATCTCGATTCATGGTGACCCTATGGATGAGACCTCTCCAAGAAGACCCTTTGTCCTCCACTGCTCTGCTTAATTCCTACAAGCCCTTCATACCCATGACCTCCATAATAGAGTCCATCCATCTGGCATGTGGCCTTCCTCTCTTCCTACTTCCTTCTACCTTTCCTAGCATTATTGTTTTTTCCAACGATTCATGTCTTCTCATGATGTGCCCAAAGTACGCCAGCTTAAATTTTGTCATCTTGGCTTCTAGGGAGATTTCAGGATGGATCTATTCAAGGACCCATTTGTTGGTCCTTTTGGTTCTCCATGGGGTCCTCAGCACTCTTCTCCAGCCCCACATTCTCTCAAATGCATTGGTTTTCTTCCTATCCTCTTTCTTAACTGTCCAGCTCTCACATCCATCCATGGGAATAATAGGGAATACGATGGCTTGCACGATGCTCACTTTTGTGTTTAGTTGTATATCTTTGCATTTTAGGATCTTTTCTAGTTCTTTCATAGCCACCCTCCCCATTCTTAGTCTTCTCCTGATTTCCTGACTGCAGTCCTCATTTCTATCAATGTTTGATCCCAGGTATGGGGACTCTTTTACTATGTCTATTTCCTCATTGTCTAGTTTGAATGTGTGTAAGTTCTCCGTGGTCATTATTTTTGTTTTCTTTATGTTCAACATTAAGCCTGCCTTTGCACTTTCTTCTTGGATCTTCCTTTGGAGGTGTTCGAGGTCTGTGAGGTTTTCTGCTAGTACTATGGTGTCATCTGCGTATCTTAGGTGGTTGCTATTCCTTCCTCCTATTTTCACTCCTCCTCCTTCTATGTCCAAGCCTCCTTTTCTTATAATATGTTCTGCATACAAGTTGAACAGATTGGGTGAAAGGATGCAGCTTCCATGGAGGAATAATGGTTAGCTCAATAGGTTCACATAATAAAACTTGTGTGATCGTCTTACTTTGTCATAAGTATGAAATATGACATAGCCCCTTCCCAATTTTTTGCCATCCCAATGTCCCATTTTTGGCCTCAAGGAAATACAGTCTGCCCATATACTTCCCAAGGTAGGTTCGGAGTCATTATTATTATTATTATTATTATTATTATTAAGCAAATGACCTGGAGCCTTGAAGGTCCTGCTGGACCCAAAGGATGTGAGCTTCTTTCTGAGGGTTCCCGCTCGAGGATGGACAACCCCATACATTGTCGGAGGCAACTTCAAACTCTAGGTAGGGTTCAGCATTGAAATTCTTCTTGGGGACACAATCTTCATTGGAATTGGGTTCTGGAAAACACAGAAGAACCATTATCATTCTATGGGAAATTTGCTCCTGACCTCTCCGTCCCAGATGGACTCAGCCAAAAAGCATCATCAGCTTCGATTACTATTACTTCTATGTCCTTTTTGGGTGAATTTTGTTTCAAATTGATTCCTGGAGGCTTTGGGGGACATTGGGGAGACTTCAAGAGCCACCCTTTGGGGTCTCAAGGACAACATTTTGGGGCTTCAAGGGTCTCCTTCGGTCCATGATTTGCAGACTTCAAGGGTCTCCTTTGGCCCAGTTCGTAGCCTAACCAAATTCAGATTAAATCAATAAATGAAACAAATTCAGACTTAATCAATGAATGAAACCCAACTGCCCAACTTGGGTCCTATTATGTTGGAAGCAAGGCAAGATATTAAAGAAATGGATAACTAAGCAATATTGGCCCAAACCATTATGACAGGTCATTATCATCAGCACACAGAAATTTTGCATTTCCTTAGGAAAGCACTGATGAATTCCCTCTACTCCAAGAATTGGGAACTCAGAGCTCAGAGAAGTTACTTTTTTTTTTTTGGACTACAGCTCCTAGAATCCTTTTTTTAAAGAGTATTTTTTAAAAGAGTATTTGAAGAGTGCTGGGAGTCGATATCCAAAAATGGGATTGTTGGAGTGTGTGTGTGAGTATTTATGATGTGTTTGTCAATTTATGGCAGCCTCATGGATTTTATACTTTTCTTAGGCAAGAAATCCTCAGAGGTGGTCTTGCCAGTTCCTGCCTCTGAAATAGAGCCTACAACACCTGGGATTCATTGGTGGTCTCCCATCCAACTACTAACCAGGGCTGATCCTGCTTAGCTTCCTTAAGCAGAAATCAGTTTCAACCTCTCAATGTGTGGAAATCAATCTGAATTTTGCCGGTCCTGGGGAAACGCAAGTCTCCAGTAGCAATGATGTGACCAAAAAAGTGGGTGGAAAACTTTACCAATCTTTTTATTGGTTGGACTCATTGGCGGTCTCCCACCCAGGTACTAACTGGGACTGACCCTGCTTAGCTACCAAGATCAGACAACATCTGATGCCTTTAGGGTAAATATGGGATTATGGGAGCTGATTTCCAACAGTATCTGGAGCTATTAAATTTTTCCACCCTTTACTCCTACCCCACTTTGAGGAAGAGATGCCATCTTAATGGAACTGACCTCCGTCCAGTTGAAAACGGATCTGCCGAGGGTTTTCTAACTCCGCAAAGGAGGAGATGCCCCCATTGGCCTTTTTCGCCCATTTCAGAAGCTCCTCGCTGGGGGAAGACAGGTTGGTTTGCTGGATTTCGACGTTGGATCCTTGAACCATGCATCCGGTCGCCTATCAAAGAAACGGAAGAATCAAAACAGGAACAGAAGAATGGCAACATGGAAAGTCCCAGTTTCCTGTTCTTCCTCCCACTTTCCCCCTTTTATCCTCAGTTTACTTCTTTTGCTGCAAACTGAGTGCCAAATGTGGCCAGATGCTGTTAAACTGACTGCAAAATTGCTTTTCACACTTTGCACTCAGCTTGCAGCAATTGAAGCAAACAGAGGAAAGCGGGAGGAAGAAAGAGAAATCAGGACTTTTGAAAAGCAGCTGAAAAAGTGGGAAGGCGGAGGATTAATCTGGATTATCTCCGCCAAATTGGACAGTTGGAGGCGGGGATGTCACTGCTTTGCAATGATGTCCAGCCAGAGTTTAAAGGACTTGTGTATCCAAGAAAGAAACAGGAAAGCATTGCTGGCACAACAAGGGAAGAGCTGGGCCACATAGCAGCTTCTATCAGCTACACTTTGGAGCATTTATTTTTATACTTTCTGCTCCACAAATTATGGAAAAGGGAGTTTTTTGCCCTCCCCTCTGGCCCCATGGTCACCTCTGCAATGGGAATAAAGGAATAAAAGAAAAAGAGAGGCCATACAGAACCGGAGGGCTAATCTTCTCCCAGGATCAAAGCGATTTTACAACCTATTGTTGTCTGCTGAGGAATCTGGAAAAAGCCAGGCGTAGTAACAATAGATCTAACTCCTTTGAAAGACTGGCTGCAAACCTCCAACCTTTCCAAGGAGCCACTTGTGTCAGATTTTGCAATTCCCATTACAAATGTGACCATACTCTTCATAACAGTGTATGTGCCTTCAAGTTCCCAGTTGACGTATGTCAACCCCATGAAGTGTGGATTTTGAAAAAGAGCTTGTCTTGGTTCGCTTACGAGCCTGAAAGCCACAAAACAAGACAAGCTGAATCTGATTTTCTTCCGTCTCTAGTAAAAACGGTGCCAGATTTCTCCCTCTCTTGTTGTTGCGTGCTTTCAAGTCATTTCCACCTTATGACAACCCTTAGATAAATCTTTGTTATTGTTGTGTGCCTTCAAGTCATTTCCGACTTATGGCGACCCTAAGAATTTTCTTGGCAAGATTTGTTCAGAGGAGGTTTTGCCACACTGCCTTCCCCTGAGGTTGAGAGAGTGTGACTTGCCCAAGGTCACCCAGTGGCTTTCATGGCTGAGCTGGGAATCGAACCCTGGTCTCCAGAGTCCTAGTCCCAGCACTCAAACCACTATTCCACGCTGGCAGCTTAGAAGTTATCAATTGACGAATGGCCGATCAATCAATTTGGCTGATCAATCAATCAATCAATCAGCTCTAGTGATACGTTTCAAGGCACAGCTCTGGCTCTGAGATTCCCCTCCGTTGCTGGCTCTACCAAATCAACCACTGGATTTTCTTTGCAAGATTTGTTCAGAGGGGGTTTGCCTTTGTGTTGCTTCCTTCCAAGGTGGGTTGGCATGGCCAAGCGGAGATCTGAACCCAGGTCTCCAGTGCTCAAACCACTCTACCATGTTGGCAAACCTCCCAAATATTCCTGTATTTTTTTGATCCAAGGTGTCCTTCTCCGTTCCCACTTTGCTCTCTTTCTCCTCCCTTTTCCAAAACCCCTTGTTTTTCATGCTTTCGGGTTTTCCCCGAAGGAAGGATTTGGAGCTGGCTGCTTGACCAGGAAGGCTGAATCAGTTTGGCAGAACCAGGGGTTTTTCCAAGGCCTGGTTGCTCATGCCCATCATCCTCCACGCTGCCCATAGGTCCCCCTTTCCTTGCCAACCCATGCAATCAGGGATAGGGATGTGTGACTCATGGGTCATCCTGGCCACCAAAATCATCCCTTGCCCTCTTGACCCTTCTCCGGCCAGAGAATGGAGAGTCCATGCCAGCGAGGGCATCCGGCACAAATCTGTGGTGCCACGCTCAATCTGATAGTGCCCTCATCCCGGCTCCATTGTCGGACTTTTTATTATTATTATTATTTTTATTATTATTATTATTAGGCACAAATAGGAAAAGTATTTTTATTTTGTTACAAAGCTTGCACACTCGGCTGAGCAAGTCTGGAGCCAAGCGCTGGGCCTGACCTTACTCCAAACAGAGGAAATGGGAGATTTTCCTCCTCCAGTTTTGTGCGTCACCAAGACTAGCCGGTCGCTTAGATCCGCAGCCAAAGGAAACGGACCTGAAAGCAAGCCGCATGTTGCAGGATGATGGGTTATGTGCTATCAAAGGGGATAGTGGGCTTTCTTGCCTTGGCATAGAGGCTGGATGGACCCCTTTCAAGGATGGCATAGCAATGTATTTCCTCCATGGCCAGAGGATTGGGCTTGTAGTCGTATACGTTCATGGTTAAACTGCGGAACTCATTGCTACAGGATGCAATGGTGTCTGGCAACTTGGAGGGTTTTAGAAAAAGGCGACTGGGAACATGCATGGAGGGCCAAATGGGGATTCGAACCTTGATCTTACGGAGTCTCCTAGTCAACACTCAAATTGCGATTCCATGCTGGTTCTGAGGTTTTTTTGGGGAAAAGTTTTATTCAAAGGAGGGCTACCTTTGCCTTCCTCTTAGCCTGAGATATTTGGATTCGTTTTAGTCCATCGGCAAGCAAAGACATTTTTATTCAGACGGGCTTTTAAAACGGAAAGTCTTTCAAAGAACAAGATGGGGGTGTTGTACTGTTTTGTAGTGGACTGTTTATAAGTGTTTTAAAGTGCTTTAATCTTTTTTACACTGTATTTTTAATGAGTGATCTGTTTTGATATTGCAATAGTTTAATTCTATTTTAATGCTCTCTTTTGCATGTTTTTTTAATTGGACTGTTCTTTTAAATTGTATGCCGCTCTGAGTCCCAATTTTTGGAAGAAAATGGAATAATAATAATAATAATAACCCAAAACCCAGTGGGTTTCTATGGCTGGAAAACAAAAAACAGGAGGGCTTCCCCGAAAACACAAAAAATAGCTAGAGAACAATATCATAACAATGTATTACAACAATGTCCCAAAGGAACGAAGCCACAACTAAACGATTATCAACAACAACCATATTATTATGTAAATAACCACATTGTAGTAATACTACAAAACACAGGCTACATAATACAAAGTGCCGTAGAGAACTATATATTCCAAATAAATATATGGATGCAATAAAGCATACTAAAGACAATTATGACATGAGTCAACAACACCGAAGGTGAGAACAAAACCTATACCGTTGTTGTGGACATTATTATATCCTGGAGATAAGTAACTGTTCCTATAGTAAATTTTCCAATGAAATCAGATCCTAGTCCAATGGTGAAGCCATTACACCATACTGGCCCCATAATGTAATATAACCCTAGTGCAGACCCAAGAAATTGCCACAAATAGTCCCTAAAAGAAAGGAATGTAGAGGAGACAACAACCAGCAAACCCAAGGAATTATAGCATGAGAACTCACACATTTTTTAGAGCCAAAAAGCCCTTAGAGATCTCATTTCCCTCCCTTGCATGCCCCCAAATAATCAACCTCTCCATTTAGCTCTGAAGTTTATTATCATCTTGACGGAGATGGAGACTGGGACTGGAATTTGGGAGATTTCACCCAGCTGTGAAATGAATGAGCAAGAATTCCTTCGGAGTCAAGTTCCCAGTTATTCCAGATGTTTCAAGCTGTGAACTGCCAGGGTCCAGACAAGAAGAGACGCAAGGAATGAAAGATTTAAAAAGATGAGAGATGGGGAAAGAAAGGAAGAAAGAAAGAAAGAAAGAAAGAAAGAAAGAAAGAAAGAAAGAAAGAAAGAAAGAAAGAGAGCTGCTCACATTTTCTATATAGAAGCTTGTCATTCCAAGCTTAGGCTGCATCTCCGCGGCAGAGTTAATGCATCCTCACTGTCAGGAGACCCATTTTTCAACTGGGAGGTGGAAAATGGAGAATATTCTTCCATGCCTAGTGATGGTGGTGACCTTGGGCAAGTCACACTCTCTCAGTCTCAGAGAATAGACATGGCAAACCCGCTCTGAAGAAACTTGCCAAGAAAACCCTATGATTGGTTTGCCTTAGGGTCACTATAAGTTGGAAACAACTTGAAGGTGCACAACAACAACAACAACTAGTGATGGTCTTGAAGACCACAGATGGTCTTCAAGATCATGGTCAGTCTTCAAGACAGCCACGCTCCATCCTCCAGCACCTTCCCATCATTTTTCAGTGGCTTCATCCCACCATCTTCCATCTCAGAGGGTGGCCATGGCAAACCCACTCTGAAGAAACTTGCCAAGAAAACCCAATGATTGGTTTGCCTTAGGGTCACTATAAGTTGGAAACAACAACAACTAGTGGTGGTCTTCAGACCATGGATGGTCTTCAAGGCAGCCACGCTCCATCCTTGGACACCTTTCCATCATTTCTTAGTGGCCTCATCCTACTTCCATCTTCCATCTCAGAGGATGGCCATGGCAAACCCTTTCTGAGGAAACTGAGAAAACCCTATGATTAGTTTGCCTTAGGGTCACTATAAGTTGGAAACAACTTGAAGGTGCCCAACAACAACAGCAACTAATGATGATCTTGAAGACCATGGGTGATCTTCAAGGCAGCCATGCTCCATCCTCCAATACCTTCCCCTAATTCCTCAGTGGCCTCACCCCACCATCTTCCGCCTGAAGCGGCTGCCTCACTTGGCCAGTGAGTTGATGTACATTACACTCAATTCTGCTCACCGATCCTCAGGCCAGGCCTGGTACTCACAGCGATGAAGGTAAGATGGCGATCCTCTGTATTCACCATCAAGTGGACATATGCATTGGAGCTGACCACAAACATGGACTTTCGGTTTGCTTTCACTGCCGATGCGTTCACGTTGATCTGGAGACTGAATAACTGGAAGGGAAAGAGACAGAAAAAGAGGGTTGTCAAGATTCCCAAAACAAAGAGAAGAGATTTAGGTCTATGGGGCAAGACACGGGGGAAAACGTTTGGAGGTACAGACACCAAAGTTGGATCTACACTGTATAAATAATGCACTTTGACACCACTTTTAACTACCGTGGCTCCATCATCCTACAGAATCCTGGGATTTGTAGTTTTTCTCAGGCACCAGCGCTCTTTGGCGGAGAAGGCTAGAGACTGTGCAAAAGTACAAATCCCAGGATGCCATAGGATGGAGGGACAGCACTTAAGTTGGTGTCAAACTGCATTATTTCTACAGTGTAGATGCACCTCAATAGGGGAAAAGAGGGAATCGGTGTGCAAAGGGATCCTGTTGCATGCGCCTTTGAGACTAACCAAAAGAAAGAAGCTGGTAGCATGAGCTTTCCTAGATTTCACTGTATTTCCTCTAATGCATGGGGGGGAAAGAGGGGTGATTGATTGATTGATTGATTGATAATAATAATTTATTAATTGATGAATTATTTTATATTTTTATATTTTAAGGGTGGGTGGGATTGTGGGATATGGTATGTATATTTTAATGTTGTAAGCCGCCCCGGTTGCATTACGCAGAGGGGTGGGATAATTAATAATAATAATAATAATAATAATAATAATAATAATAATAGAATTAACATCCTGTCTTTTCCCTAGAGCAGGATTCAAAGTGGTTAGGACATCTGGTCACCCTATCTCTCATGTATAGGGGCACCACGAGTCAGAATCAACTTGACGGCAAAGAAAAATAACAACATTATTAACAATGTTGACAACAATGTTATTAATATAATAACAGCCATCTGCAGATAAGGTTCAGCACTTTGGATACGTCATTGAGAGCCCAGACTCCAACCCAGAATGGATTCAGACAGACTCCATCCCCGCCGCTGTGGGATCCACCAGCAGCCACCGGAATGGGATCACTTTGTCCTTGTGCCCAAAGACGGATGGCATGGTGCCCTCGGCCTCGTGAGACCAAAAGCCCGTCTCTCCCTGTTTTTTCGACTACTAAAACAATTCTCTCTGAATTTTCCGGGGAGTGGGAAGAAAACAAACATGTGGCGAAACCCAAAAGGCATGATACGAGAGGCCGGGGCTGCCTCGCGATGATAACGTGGCGCTCTCTTTTCCGACGGCATTCAACCCCATAAGTAAACATGACTCTTGTAGGGTGGCTGTGAGACCCTTCCGGGTCCCCACAGACCTGCGCCACCGGAGACTTTGCTTCTATTTTTAACCCGGAGCCTTTTTCCAGAAGCCATTGTTTTCTCCCTTCCACCACGGCGGCAGGCTTTCTTCAGGCCCCCTTGGGCACGAGGATCTGCTTATAGAAACTGGCTTCCAGTAATTCTTTTCGGAGTGGAGACGGCCCGGCTTTGCCCAGAACTTCCCTCCCCGGCTGCCGGGTCGAGGCCAGGAGCCAGTTGTCTGAATGCCGCAGTTGTGACATCAGAAGCCGTCTCCTGAAAACCAAATTCGGCTCCCTTTGCCATCTCCTTGTGTGTAAACAGGGAACGCAAGTCTCTGGCCGCCGTCCCATTTACTGGCAAGGGAGTAGGATTCCCCTTTCCTAAGCCTCAGTAAAGCTTTGGGTTGTTTGGGGTCTTGTCATCCCAGTTTGGGATCACCAGGTCTCTGGGATTGCCCTGAGTCTCCAATTTTTCTTGTTTGGGGTCTTGTCATCCCAGTTTGGGATTTCCAAGTCTCTGGGATTGCCCCGAGTCTCCAGTTTTTCTTGTTTGGGGTCTTGTCATCCCAGTTTGGGATCACCAGGTCTCTGGGATTGCCCCGAGTCTCCAATTTTTCTTGTTTGGGGTCTTGTCATCCCAGTTTGGGATTTCCAAGTCTCTGGGATTGCCCCGAGTCTCCAGTTTTTCTTTTTTGGGGTCTTGTCATCCCAGTTTGGGATTTCCAGATCTCTGGCTTTGCCCCGAGTCCCCAGTTTTTGTTGTGGGTCATCTCCAGGGGGGAGACAGGAGTTCGGATTCTGCCATGTCGGTGGACCCGGCTCTGAGCAAGAGGAAAGGGCTATCACCCTATCAACCAGTCAATCTCAAATGGGTCAAAACTTATAAAATTTTACTTTTCTGAACTGCAGCTTTTTGGACTACGACAGACAACAAAACTAACAGAATTAATTTCAACAGGAGGAAATGTAAGCCACTACATTTAGGTAGAAAACATACACAGATATAGGATGGGAGACATGTGGCTTGACAACAGTCCATGTGAAAGGGATCTAGGAGTCCTAGTAGACCACAAGTTGAACACGAGTCAACAGTGTGATGCAGCAGCTAAACAAGCCAATGTGATTTTAGGGGCATCAATAGACGTCTAGTGTCTAGATCGAAGGAAGTAATAATGCCACTCTCTTCTGTTTTGGTCAGGCCTCACCTGGAATAATACTGTGTCCAGCTCTGGGCATCACAATTCAAAAAGGATGTTGAGAAGCTGGATCGTGTCCAAAGGAGGGAAACCAAAATAGTGAAGGGTCTAGAAACCATGAAGCCCTAAGAGGAGAGACTTAGGGAGCTGGGTATCTTTAGTCTGGGGAAGAGAAGGTCAAGAGGGGACATGATAGCCCTGTTTAAGTATTTGAAGGGATGTCATATTGAAGATGGAGCAAGCTTGTTTTCTGCTGCTCCAGAGACTAGGAGACGGAGCAATGGATGCAAAGTACAGGAAAAAGAGATCCCACCTCAACCTTAGGAAGAACCTCCTGATGGTAAGAGATGTTTGAGAGTGGAAGACACTTCCCCGGAGAGTGTCTGAGGTTTTTAAACGGAGGCTGGATGGCTATCTGTCACATGGGATGCTTTGATTGTGAGTCCTTGCATGGCAGATTTGGGTTGGACTGGATGGCCCTTGGGGGTCTCTTCCAACTCTATGATTCCATCATTCCAGAATCCCCCAGTCAGCATGGCCAAATTCTGATCCTCATGGGATTTCCCATAATGAAAACAATAGCATGGGTGCTCATGGGTATGCGTTGACACTTATATCTCATGCTGAAGAAGCAAGCCTTAACTGACAAGTAGTTGCTTGCCTCTTCAGCAACTGGGAATGTCAAAGGACACCCTTGTGTACCAAAATAGCTTCCCTGGAACGCAGTTCCAAAAGAGACGTTTTAATTGGGAGGAATAGATGGAGTTTTCTCCTCCTGTCCAGGAAAGAAGTCCGAAACGACCCACAAGAAATGGTACTGAGTCCTACCCTGCAAAAGAACCATTGCCCAGGCGGTCTCTGCCAAGTGCCAACCTATCTTGAAATCCAGTGGAAAGCAAAGCACTATAAGACTTGAGGATATGAAAGCCCAGCCACCCTGTCTCCCTCTCCAACGCCGCACACAATAAAGAGCATAAACATCACACCCAGGCCTTTAAAACAAAGCTAAAGAGGAAACCGAAAACCCTCTGCACCCTGGTCTGTCCCGGGACACTTTGTGTTTATTTCTTCGAGGGACACAAAGCTAAGGAACCAGGGCAACCCGGCTTTCTTTTCTCCATTTGCAAAATGTACCTTTATACACTTGACGCCAGGTATGCGTCAAGTTCCTCAGCGTAAACTACAATATAGAATTGCAGATATATTTGCAAAAAAAATCTTTATATACTTGACGCCAGGTATGCGTCAAGTTCCTCAGCGTAAATTGCAATACAGATATATTTGCAAAAAGTATCTTTATATACTTGATGCCAAGTATGCGTCAAGTTCCTCAGCGTAAATTGCAATAAAGATATATTTGCAAAGAGTATCTTTATATACTTGATGCCAAGGATGCGTCAAGTTTCTCAGCATAAATTGCAATACAGATATATTTGCAAAAAGTATCTTTATATACTTGATGCCAAGTATGCGTCAAGTTCCTCAGCGTAAATTGCAATAAAGATATATTTGCAAAAAGTATCTTTATATACTTGATGCCAAGTATGTGTCAAGCTCCTCAGTGTAAACTACAATGCAGATATATTTGCAAAACATATCTTTATATACTTGACGCTAAGTATGCTTCACGTTCCTCAGCATAAATTGCAATACAGATATATTTGCAAAGAGTATCTTTATATACTTGACGCCAGGTATGCATCAAGTTCCTCAGCGTAAATTGCAATAAAGATATATTTGCAAAGAGTATCTTTATATACTTGATGCCAAGGATGCGTCAAGTTTCTCAGCATAAATTGCAATACAGATATATTTGCAAAAAGTATCTTTATATACTTGATGCCAAGTATGCGTCAACTTCCTCAGCGTAGGTTGCAATACAGAATTGCAGATATATTTGGAACCCCAAATGCGCTGGGTTGTTCACTGGGGTCAGGAATGAATGCCCCCTGCACCACATACAACCTGTTTTGCTTTCTGTTTTATCCGAGTCCATGAGGTTTAGAAAGGGAATCTGCCAAAACTGGCATGGCAAAAATCCCATGACCGCATCTGTTGTGTTTTCCAAAGCAGCTGTGTGCTCCATTGGTATGTGTGTTTGTGTATGTGTGTGACAGATTCCTCCTCACATGCCTGCAAACGTTTCCCTTTCCTTCCTCTCCAACTGCCTGCCTGGCTTTCTTCTAAAGGAATAAGCAGCTGCACAGAGAAATTTTCAAGGTTACCGTTCCCAGAAAAGAAAAAGAAAGCTTGTACATTTTGCAGCAAGTCGTCGGCAGAGGACCTATGTCACAGATGGAGAAAAAGCAAAGAACAGGGAGAAATTGAATGTATAGGATAGGGACTCCAGGTCTCCAAGCTAACCTTCGTGAATCCTGAATCCTGGATCAATTTCTCCAGTCCTCAGGACCATGGAGAGGAATCTCAGAGCGAGAGCTACACCTTGAAACACATCTGTATACATCTTTTCTTCGTTTGTTAGGCTGGCGTCATTGAATTTAATGGCATACTCTGTACAGCTGTAGTGGATGCTAAATATACAGTGGGCCTTTGGTATTTGCTGGGGTTTGGTTCCAGGACCCTACTTTGGACACCAAAAACCGTGGATGCTCAAGTACCGTCAAATACCGAGGCATCGCAAAATGGTGTCCCTTATGTAAAATGGCAAAATCAAGGTTTGCTTTTGGGATTTATGTATATATATGAGATCCAGTGTGGCATAATGGTTTGAGTGTTGGACTATGACTCTGGACAGCAGGGTTCAATTCCCAGTTTGGATATTAAACCCACTACATGATCTTGGGCAAATCACACTCTCTCAGTCTCAGGGGAAGGCCACGGCAAACCTCCTCTGAACCAACCTTGCCAAGAAAACCCCATGATAAGTTCGATTTAGGGTTGCCATAAGTCGGAAATGACTCGAAGGCACACAACAACAACAACAACAACAACAGCAAACTCTGATGTCCAGGCAAAGTATGGAGGAGCGGTAATTTGTCCACTCTTGCTTTTTAAAATCAGGGGCTCACCTCAGATGGACTGCTGTAGTGCAGGAAGAGAAGGTGGACTTCCAGATTGGGATCCATGGGACCCCGGCTCCTGCAACCATTTGCAACTCTGCTGGTTGTGTAAAAGACTTTGACACCATGATCCTTCGGGAGCGGCTCAAGGGTGCACTCCGGGACATTCACTGGACCTGGGAAAGGAAAGGAGCAAGAGGTCAACCATTTTGGATGTCTTCCTCCAGTGGAAGGAAGAAAGGAAGGAAGGAAGGGCAATGGACAAGGCTAGACTTGGTGGTCAAGGTTGGACCAGAGCACTGAAATAGCCCTAGGAAGTAACAACTGAAGGTAGCAGAGAGGGTTTCTGAGCATGCACAAAATGGAGAGCTGGGTTAGAGTTAGACCAAAGGACATTTTTCTGCACGAAGGATGAAAAAGTGGGGTGGGGAATTTCCAAGGAAGGAAGGAAGGAAGAAAGAAAGAAAGAAAGAAAGAAAGAAAGAAAGCGTTGTAGTAGGCGGACATAAATATGGTCCTGGTCCTGGGCACATTGGGGGAATAAATTGTTCCTCTCTCACATCAGATAGCCTGAAGCTGCTGCCACACTACAGAAATTAATGCATTTTGATGGTGCTTTAACCGCCATGGTTCCATCCTATGAAATCCTAGGAGTTGTAGTTTGTTGTGGCAAGAATTATAGTTTGTGGGCATAAATAAGGTACTGGTCCTTGGCACATTGGAGGCAAAAAAAAATGCTGCTCTTCCACATCAGATAGTCTGAAGCTGCTGCCACACTGCAGAATTAATGCAGTTTGGCACTGCTTTAACCACCATGGCTCCCTCCTATGAAATCCTGGGATTTGTAATTTGCTGTGGCACCAGAGCTCTCTGACAGAGAAGGCTAAGTATCCCGCAAAACTACAGATCCCAGAACTCCATAGCATGGAGCCATGGCAGTTAAAGTGGTGCTAAACTGCATTAAATCTCCAGTGCAGATGCAGTCTTGGAAGCACTGATGTTGAAAAATTCCTGGACGGTGTAACGTTTATTCCAGAAAAATGCAGCTAGCTAAAAATGCATGTGTGATATGAAGTGCCTCCAGAAGAGCGACGTGACTACATAAATTGTTTTATATAATAGATATTTAAACAACCATAAAGCCATGTGTTTATTTTCCTGTAATATTCATTTCCTGAAAGTCTGAAGCTTCAGATATTTTTCAAAGAAATGCTGGTGTTGGTCAGATCAACGTTGTTCTTTACAACCTTGGCAGCCCAGGTGACCAAAATGGTGAATTTTCAGAATGCATACCCAAATCTACTACAAACCCCAGAACCCCAGAACCCAGAGCCATGGCGGTTAAAGCGGTGTCAAATTGGATTATTTTTCCAGTGCAGATGCAGCGACTCTTCTCAAAAAGCAAATTGCAACCGCTGCGATTGTAATGCATACCCAAATCTAGTACAAATCCCAGAACCCCATAGCATGGAGCCACGGTGTCTTAAAGCGGTGTCAAACTGGATTATTTCAGCAGTGCAGATGCAATCCCAGGTTCCTGACTGAACCACTGTGCTGCTAACACATACCCAAAAAGTGTGTGTGTCTGTTCACATTTGAGTGACACCCAAGAGGACAAATTTCCCCTGGCAGGATGGAGGAAGAAAAGTCATGCCGGGATGCGTCGGACTCTCTTCCGAGTCCCTCGCGCTTAAGGTCGCGGCCTGGGCCGCTTCCATGACGCGGTGTCCTCGGCCCACCTATTGTCCTGCATTTCCGCCCCATAGCAACTTAGGCCAGCCCCACAGCCGGCCGCATCAAGGAGGAAGACAAATAGAGGCTTATCTGGCCTCCGCACCCTTCCCTTCGCCCAAGAGCCTGTCTAGGAAAAATACCGCCAGTCCGACGAGACGAGACAGCGAAGCCTCATGGCTCCCCCCAAACGCGGCAGACGCGCTTTATCTGTTTATGTTATTTCGGAGGCCCTCCTCTCTCTCTCCCTCCCTGGCCTTTAACACAAGAGGGAGACTGCCGTGGGACTCATGTGCGCACAATTGTGAGATTAGATTGGCCTGGCGGCGATGGCGTCAAATCCACCATTTCCAAACCGCTCGGCACCAATTGCCCACAATGGAGGGAGGTTATACAAAGGAGGGAGTACATTAACCTGTGGATCAGTCAGCCCAGCTTTTTTGGGTCAATTGGTTTGACTAAAATTTCTGGACTTGTACACGAGTAGATACCGTGGATTGACTCACAGATAAGTCGACTCAGGTTTTTGGGGTTGATTTTTTGACTAAGATTTCTGGACTTATACATGAATATATACAGTACATTGACCCATTGATAAGCCAACAGAAGTTTTTGGAGTCAATTTTTTGACCAACATTTCTAGACATAAACATAAGTAAATACAGTACATCGACCCATGGATAAGTCAACTCGGGTTTTTGGGGTCAGTTTGTTTGACTAAAATTTCTATTGTTGTACATGACTAGATGCTGTACATTGACTCATGGATAAGTCGATTCAGGTTTTTGGGGTCCACTTTTTGACTAAAATTTCTAGACTTATACATGAATATATACAGTACATTGGCCCATGGATAAGTCAACACAAGTTTTTGGAGTCAATTTTTTTACCAAAATTTCTAGACATATACATGAGTATATACATATATACTCATATATATATATATATATATATATATATATGTATATACAGTACATTGACCCATGAATAAGTCGACTCAGGTTTTGGGTGGTCAATTTTTCAACTAAAATTTCTGGATTTGTACATAAATTGATACTATAGATTAACTGATGGATAAGTCGACTCAGGTATTTGGGGTCGATTTTTGGACTAAAATTTCTAGAATTAAACATGAGTAGATACAGTACATTGACTATATATAAGTTGGCTAAGATGTTTGGGTCAATTTTTTAATTAAAATTTCTGGACTTGTACATGAGTAAATACTGGACATTGACCCATGGATAAGTCACCTGTTTTTTTGGGGTCAATTTTTTACTAAAATTTCTGGACTTATAAATAAATTTATAAGTCCAGAATTTATTTCTGGGCTTATACACAAGTATGTACAGTACATTAACCCATGGATAATTCGACTCAGGTTTTTGGCTCATTTTTTTTTTGAGTAAAATTTCTAGAAAATGTCTAGACTGATAAGCATGAGGAGATACAATACATTGACCTATGGGTCAGTGGACTCAAGTTTTGGGGGGTCAATTTTTTGACCTGAGTTTCTAGACTTATATATGAGTATGTAGAGTACATTGACCTCTGGGTAAATCACCTCCAGTTTTGTTTGGGTTATTATTTTGTTTAAAATTTCTGGACTTGTACATAAGTAGGTACTGTACATTGGCCCATGGGTAAGTCGATTCAGGTTTTGGGGGTCAATTTTTTTTTACTAAAATTTCTATATTTATACATGAGTATGTACAGTACATTGGCTCATGGATAGGTCAGCTCAGGTTTTTGGATCAATTTTTTGACAACATATTGTAGACTTATACATGCATGTGTACAATACATTGACCTGTGGATAGGTCAGCTCAGGTTTTGGGGGTACATTTTGTAACAAAAAAAATATTCTAGACTTATACATGAGAATATTCAATACATTGACACATAAATTAGTCAACTCGTGTTTTTAGTTGAATTTTTTGACTGAAATTTCTGGACATATACATGAGTGGATACAGGACATTGACCCATGGATAAATTAACTCAGGTTTTGGGGGTCAATTTTTTGATTACATTTCTAGACTTATACATGAGTAGATACAGTACATTGACCTATGGATAGGTCAACATAGTTTTTTGGGGTCAATTTTTTGACAAAAAAATCTAGATGTATACATGAGTATATACAGTACCTTGACCCATGGATCAACGCAGGATTTTAGGTCAATTTTTTGCTTAAATTTCTAGACTTATACAAGAGTAGATACAATACATTGGCCTATGGATAAGTTGACTCGGGTTTTTTGGGTCAAAAGACATCAACCCATAGGTAAAATGCAACATTATAAAGTCATTCAAATATACTTATATAGGCAGGGTTTCAGAGAAAAGGCTATTTGGACACTTGGGAAGGTGCTAATATCTCAAAAATGGATGTCTAGGCTGTTTTTTGAGCAAGGAATTTGTCCGGCGGAGGTTAACAAAGGTCCCATAGGCCTTTCGTTGCCATTCATGCACTGTTTTGCTCTCTATTGCTGTTTGCTAAGTGTGGTCTTTTATTACAGAAATTTGCCCCAGATTCACTCTTTTAACCCCAATTTAATCATTGTGTTGTTGTGTTGTTGTGTGCTTTCAAGTTAATTCTGACTTATGGCAACCCTAAGGCAAACCTATCATGGGGTTTTCTTGGCAAGACTGGTTCAGAGGAGGTTTGCCAAGGACTTCCTCTGAGGCTGAGAGAGTGTGACTCACCCAAGGTCACCCAGTGGGTTTCATGGCCAAGCTGGGAATCGAAAACCATGTGATAGGTTCGCATTAGGGTTGTCATAAGCTGGAAATGGCTTGTTACAGCAATTGAACAGTAATTTTTTGCTGATACTTTTGATGCTGAGAAATTACTAGTCGCATTGTAGGTTGCATTTTAGTTAGTCTTGAAACACCTGAATTGATAGGAGAATGGTAGACATTACTAGTTGCATTGTACCTTGAATTTTAGTTACTTTTAAAACACCAGAATTGATAGGAAAATGGTAGAAATTACTAGTTGCATTGTATGTTGCATTTTAATTACTTTTAAAACACCAGAATTGATAGGAGAACAGGAGAAAGCAGGACAAATTCCTGTCCAAATGCCTCCAAAATACACTTTAAAAGTGGCTCTTTCAAGTTATAGACAAAAGATACTCTTTGCACCAGTAGAGTTACTTTCTTCTAATTTCTGGCATCTGTTTTGAAATGTAACTTTGTTTCTCCCTCTTCATTACCAAGATAAATAACTTTTTGCAGTAACAGTATTGCTTATGCTGAGAGGTTTGACTCACATGACCTTTGCCTGGTTTATAAATCTTGCTATTTTTGTTCTCTTTTATACTTTGTGGCTGTGTTTTGTCTTTTTTTTTAAAGGATTGCAAATGTTGACAGTAAACCCTAAACAAATAAATGTTTAAAAAGAATGCATGCAGCACATTTTTTTCCAAGTCAGCTCAGTCAGTCAACTATTGTGCGCAATTTGCAAAATGCAAGATGCAATTTGCAAAATGCAAAATGCAAAATGCAAGATGCAATTTGCAAAATGAAAAATGCAAGATGCAATTTTCAAAATGCAAGATGCAATTTGCAAAATGCAAGATGCAATTTTCAAAATGCAAGATGCAATTTGCAAAATGCAAGATGCAATTTGCAAAATGCAAGTTCTGATCCAATTTAGTGTGTTATTACCAGCAACCCTCACCACCAGCTATATGAGGAAATGGGGCGAATTCCTTCCTCTAAAATAGAGCCTACAGCATTTCGTATTTGTTGGCGGTCTCCCATCCAAGTGCTAACCAGGGCCGATCCTGCTTTGCTTCCTTCAGCAGAAATCTCTTTCAACCTCTCCATAATGTGTGCAAATAAATCTGCATTTTGCCAGGCCTGGTGAACAGCAATTCTCTAGTCGCAATGATGCGACCCAAAACCTGGTGAAAAACTTTCTGTGTTTTCTTTTAATCCGTTGCATTCCTCTTCCTTGTCCTATATCATAGTTTTTTAACCCATCTGTTGAGTGTGTGTGGTTGTGCAAATATTAAGGAGGTGGTATTTTAAAAGGGAAGAAAGATGCATGGGAGAAGGCTATTTATCGCTCTCACTTTGGCCTGATCAAATGGCTCCTCTGGGAGAATCCATCCCCATTCTTGCATTGCTAAAGTAATCTTTCATCTCTTTGACATATTTTAAAGCCATTTTTTGGTTTGGTTTTCCCTTTGCTCCACTTTCTCTTTTACTCGTCTCCACTGGCTGAGAACCAAAATGTGATGAGAAATCAAATCAGCAACTTTGCATTTTTCTCCCTTTTTTGCATCGTGGGTTCTTCTCTTTTTCTCTCCCCACAAAAATAAAATAAAATAAAAATCAAAGTTGTTTCCTCGAAGAACAACTTTCCTCATCATCACTCCCCCACATTATCCTTCTTCAGCATCTGCTTTGGTTAAACCAGAGCCTGATTTCATCACATGGCCTGCATCCGCACTGCAGAAATAATCCGGTTTGACACCACTTTAACTGCCGTGGCTCCATGCTATGGAATCCTGGGATTTGTAGTTTCTTGTGGCACCAAAGCTCTCTGACAGAGAAGGCTAAATGTTTCATAAAACTACGATACCTAGAAACCCATAACATTCAGCCGTGGCAGTTAAAGCGGTGTCAAACTGGATTATTTCTGCAGTGCAGATGCAACCAAAGAGAGTAAAGCCCAAACTCTCCAGAATTTGGAAACTCTGAGTGAATGGCAGAGGGATTTCAGGCTGCATTTGCACTCCAGAAATAATCCAGTTTGACACAAAACCATTAAAATACACCCATAAGAGTACACATACAATTAACATTATTTAAAATTGATTAGGTAGCCCTGCCAGAAGAGATATGTCTTTAATGCTGTTTTTAAAACAGTCTGCATTAGTCAGTGTTAGTCCATTGCAGCAGAGACAACAAAAATCTCATGGAACAAATTAAAAAATACATTATTTTTCTTGGCTTTTAGTCACTTTTTATCCCAGCTGTGATGATGATGATGATGATGATGACGACAACAGCAGCACCACCAACAACAACCTATGTGTTGATTTACCATTCAACATTCAATTCAGTGGATCTACTCCAGAATTGGTTTATATAAAACCACAACCTCATATATAAAAGATAGTTTATTGCTTAGTTCAAAGACCATTCAAAACAATTAAGGAATATATATATATATATATATATATATATACACACACACACGCATGCACACACACTCCAGAATTGGGAATTGGGATTAACCCAAAGGACCCCAGCCTGAGCCTCCAACAACTGCCAGCTCTTCTTATGGAAGTGTGCTGACAACTCCTTTCCTCCCAAAAGTGCTTCTCTGGGACTACAATGCCCAGAATCCTCCAGCCAGTTGGATGATGAGGATTCTGGGACCCACAGCCCAAAGGAGTTATTTCCCTAAGCTTCTACTCCTGTGATTCCCAAACTTTGGTCCTCCTGGGGTCAGAGTTCAACTCCCAGGGGTATAGTCAGCTTGGTCAAGCATCATGAATTCTGAGAGCTGGAGTCCTAAACATCTGGAGGACCAAAGTTTGGGAACTCCCAGAAGCCATAGTCAGCTTAATCAAGAATAATGAATTCTGGGAGATGAAGTGCAAAACATCTGGAGGACCAAAGTTTGCAACCTCTCAGAAGCCATAGTCAGCTTGGTCAAGAGTCACAAATTCTGGGAGATGAAGTCCAAAACATCTGGAGGACCAAAGTTTGGGAACTCCTAGAAGCCATAGTCACTTGATCAAGAATCACAAATTGTGGGAGATGATGTCCAAAACATCTGGAGGACCAAAGTTGGGGAACCCTTGTTGCCCGCAAGTGGCACTTACTTGCCCTGGTGATGACGGCACTGGTGGCCAGGAGAAACGCCGCTAGACACTGCATCTTCTCCCTGGTGTCCAAAGGGTCAAGCTCAACGGTTGGTCTTGGACCCGCTCCTGGGCTTCTTTTAGCCCGTGTCCAAAGGCAGTGGCCCAAGAGCGCAGCTTGCCAGGGGGCTGCAACGTTTTGGGACCGGATGCGGGACAAGCAGGCGGTTCACCTCGGCCCTTCTCCACTCCAGCCTTGGTCTCTTTCAGGAAGATCAGGAGAAAGGCAACGGGAAGGGAAAGAGAAGAAGAAGGCGGCCACCCCAAAGAGGCCTCGGGTGGCTTGGGGACCTGGGTTTTTGCTTCTTTCTCCTCCAAGCTCCCAGCGCCTGACTGTTTGGGGCTGGCTCTGCTCTCAGTCCTGATGACCCATCATAGAGGCAGGAAATCGACTCCCTTCGGAGGAAGGCCTGCCAAAGAGATCGCCTGCCAAAACAGCAAAGAGGAAATGCTGGAGGGGTTGGGGTGGTTTTGGGTTCTTTTCCCTTTTTTTTGCTTTGAGAGAGAGAGAGAAACTTCTTCAAAAGTTGCAAAGAATTTTTTTCTGCTGACCAACGGCTGCCAAAGGTGACCCTCCGAAAAGATGCCCGGGCAGAGAGAAACAACCCAAGCTCTCCCTTTTCTGTTTTTAGATTTGTCAGGAAGACACCGCTCTTGAGCTCTCATCCCAGATGAAGCTACAAATTGTGACATCCAGATCTCGAAATGAACACACTACACAAATACTGTAACAATATTTGGGATTAATCCCTCTTTTGGAAATAGGAAAAGCCTAGCAGAGCCATTTGTGCTCAGAGACCAAGTAGAACACAAAATCCAGAGTTGTCCCCAAATTGATTGATCAGTTGCTCACCAATGGATAACTTCTAAGTTGGCACTGTGGCGTAGTGGCATGACTCTGGAGACCAGGGTTCGATTCCCAGCTCAGCCATGGAACCCACTGGGTGGCCTTGGGCAAGTCACACTCTCTCGGCCTCAGGGAAGGCCATGGCAAACCTCCTCTGAAGAAATCAAACCCATGATAGCTTCGCCTCAGGGTCACCATAAGTCAGAAATGACTTGAAGAGACACAGAAACAACAACCAAGTTGCCATCATATTCCATACTTCAATAATTCTACGGATATTGGGAGTATGGTTTCCAGAAGTGTTGCACAGGAATTCTATATAGAAAAATATGGGTTTCCTTGCACAAAAATCTCTCTCTCTCTCTCTCTCTCTCTCTCTTTCTTTCTTTCTTTCTTTCTTTCCTCTAAAAATGTTTCCTTGCACAAAATTCTTTCTTTCTTTCCTCTAAAAATGTTTCCTTGCACAAAATTCTTTCTTTCTTTCTTTCTTTCTTTCTTTCTTTCTTTCTTTCTTTCTTTCCTCTGAAAGGGTTTCCCTGCACAAAAACCTTTCTTTCTTTCTTTCTTTCTTTCCTCCAAAAAGAATCCCATGCATTTTTCTGTGCAAAAGAAAAGTGCACAGAATTATCGCTGGTCTATTCTTCTTCCAAACAGGGCTTTCCAACCCTGAGAATGAATAATCCTTAATATTTTTCTCTCTTTCTCTATAGGGAACGGGGGTGTTGCCATTGAGGGAAGTCCTGTGGACTAGTTTGGGAACTCTGGAGGGCCACATTTGGTCCCGGGGTCTGAAGTCCCCCATTTTTGCAGGAGGAGAAGGGATTTGGGGACGTGCGGCTTGTCAAATAGGCACAAAACTACCGACCTGTGCTGAAATTCCTTTTTCTGTGTTACTATTGAAATTATAGGGACCACATTCATCCCTCTTGTGCATCACACGGTGTTGTTTTTGTTTGCATTCCTGAACCCTTCTAGTTTATTATTTGTGGCTAAGGCCTTTGAAGGCCTTCCGATTCCTTTCCTCCTTTGGAGAGTCCCAAATAGTTTGCAGGCATTGAAATGGCCCAAAGCAACACATAGTGGGCCTTTGATCCTCTGCCAGCGGTTGATCCCAAAGGGATCCAGTTTCCACCTCTGAGACACCTGGAGTCCCCTTGGAAAATGTAGAGTCCCAAGAGGAGAAGGGTACCTTCCAACATTTCACAAAATGAAAACCAGGACGCAATAGTGGCCTAGCAATAGTGTGGTCAAGTTGGTAAAAGTTATCCATGAGGAAGAACAGAAAAGCTATGAGTCCCTTTTGCTTTTGCCTGAGTCTGCAGGGAAGGGAAAGGTTTCGTTCCTTGCTTTCTTCCCGCCTTCTTTGCAGAGTTAGTTGGCTGCAAGCTATTTTTGCACTTTGAAGGCAATTTGCAGAAATAGAAGCAAGCTGAAGACGAAGGGGGAAAACTGGGAAGAGGAGAGAGGAACTGGGACGTTTTAAAAGCAGCTGAAAAAGTAGGGTGGCAGAGGATTAAATCAGGATTGCCCCTGCCAAAATGGAGGTTATGTGGAGGGTATGCAGTAGATCCATTGAATCGCTGAGATTTACAAAAGTGTTGACTTACCCTTCTGCAATTGGGACAAGTACATTGATCAGCACCTCACCAATTGATAACCTTTAAGTTTCCAGCGTGGCATAGTGGTTTGAATTTTGGACTACGACTGTGGTGGCCAGGATTCGATTCCTGGCTCTGCCATGGAAACCCACCGGGTGACCTGGGGCAAGCCACACTCTCTCAGCCTCCGAGGAAGGCAAAAGCAAGCCTCCTTTGAAGAAACTCGGCAAGAAAACCCTACAACCTTAGGGTTGCCATAAATCGGAGATGACTGGAATGACAATTGGGACTAGTAATAGGGGCCTGGGATGACAACTCCCAGCATCTCTGGGCGCCAGCCTGGTCCCTGTGGGGCAGCTGAAGAAAAGCAGGGAATGAAGGAAGAAATTGTCCAGAGAGAGCAAAGCGTGCGAAGAAGAAGCAAGCCTACTTCTTCGACCCACGTCCTCAGCTCCCTCTCCATCTCCTGTTGAACTTGCTAACCTCACACCAAGAATTTCCTGGATATCTTGTTTTGGTGGGTTTTTCCAGCAACTTCTCTCCTCCCTCACACACTCAGAGACATTTGAAGTCCCCGACACCCGGCTCCAGGGAGTCCTTTGACTGTGATCCTGTTTGCAAATGGCAATTCCTTTGAGCACCTTCTCTTTCCTCCTTGGCTCGGCCAGTTGGCACAGGAGCAAGAAGGATGCGATCCAGCGAGAGACCGAAATGCGGGAGGGCGAAAGAGGCAGAGCGCCCTAGCGGTTAGAGATAGGCTGCGTCCGCACTGCAGAAATCATCCAGTTTGATGACACTACTTTGACCTGCCCTGATTCATTCAGAGAACTGTCGTCTGTTGTGGCACCAGAGCTCTCTGAAAGAGAAAGGCTAAATGTCTCACAAAACTAAAATGCCAACATGATGCCAAAGCGGGTTATTTCTGCAGTGCGGATGCAGCCAAAGTTGGATTTCGACTTGGGAGAACCAGGTTCACGTGCAAAGCCAACAAGGCGTTTTAGTGAAGATAAATTCATCAGAAAAAATACGGTTGAGTCCATAATAAAACAAATATATGTAATATAGCTGTAAATAAGTGGTAAATAAAGAACCGGGGTAGGATAGTGGTTTGAGCATCAGACTATGACTTTGGTGACCAGGGTTCGATTCCCAGTTCGGCCATAGAAATCCACTGGTGACCTTGGGCAAGTCACACTCTCTCAGCCTCAGGGGAAGGCCATGGCAAACTTCCTCTGAACAAACCTTGCCATGAAAACCCCACGATAGGTTCACTTTAGTGTTGCCATAAGACAGAAACAGCTTGAAGGCACACAACCAAAAAAACCAAACAAATTCCAGGAGGAATTTCAAAACGCCCTCCATCTTAAGCATGGCGAAGAAGCATGCATTGATATGCATATGAGTGTTTTTAAGCTTTTATTTTGCAAAGCCCTACATTTTTCTTGGAATGCCCTACACCAGTCATTCCCAAACTTTGGTCCTCCGGATGTTTTGGACTTCAGATCCAAGAAGCCTCAGCCAGCTTGCCAACGGTGACAAATTCTGGGAGCTGAAGTCCCAAACATCTGGAGGACCAAAAGTTTGGGAACCGCGGCCCTACATTGTGGGGTGCCTGGTCCTCCTTTGCAGCCATGACATCTGGTCAACCTAGGTACCTTGGACAACTTGGGAGGCTCATGCTCTTACACAACTTGCCCATTTTGTGTGTGTGTTGTTGCTGTTGTTGCTTTGTCCTGGCTGAGGAAATAATCTGGCTCCCGCCTCAAAGAGATGCTTTGGCTCAGATGGAGCATCCTTTCCTGCCCCCGTGGAAATAGGGGCCGAGGTATGCGAGCGTCTGCATTGTGGGGACCGTCATATCCTTCCCCCCGACATTCCTGGCACGCGCCGTTGTGTCCCACAGAGACTTAACAGACCAGGGATGGGGGTCTGCCTCTCTTTGTCATCGATGCTCCAGCCATTCCTGTTTATCCCTCCAACCTCCTCAGCTTTATTTGATGACTTAGACATCTGAGCATGTTTTTACAGTTGGTTTCCTTCCCTTGCCGCCGTCTCTGGAAGATTGGTTCCTTCCCAAAAGTCTCTTGCTCTCAGCCTAAAGAGAAGAAGCAACAATTTGTGGACTGTTGTGGAGACACTCATTTTTCCTAACCCTCCAACTGGAGAATCCCAACGAATCCTCCGCCATGCAATAGTGTCTCATTGGGATCCATTCCTCCTCTGCTTTATTTAAAGATTTACTTTTCAACCAGCAACTGCGTTTGTACATTTGCACTGCATGTTTCAGCAACCATTTTTCAAGGCTGGGGAGAAATCCTCCCTTTTCCATTTCTGAGCATATTGCATCCTCGCAGCTGTCGCCATATATAGAATAACTCCCCTGTTTTTTCCTTTTCAAAATATCTTTTTCCAGGCCAGTAAGGTGGTCCCTCCACATTCGTTGGGGTTTTGGGGACCCCCGTGAATTTTGGGGAAAACCCAAATAAAAAACTACTATTCTTTTTACCTGAGAGGACACGTCTCCAGGAATCTCCAGAAACTCTATGGTCAACATCTGCCAGAGGTTGATCATAGAATCATGCTGGAGAACCGACAGATGCCTAGAGAAGGGTTTTCTCTAGGAACGTCTAGGTTCTCCAGCACAACTCTATGGTCAATTTCTGTCAGAGTTGCGCTGGAGGACTTAGAGATTTCTAGAGGGGACATATTAATCAAAACTGCATATAATCAAAGCTGCAAAAGTCAAAGCTGCAAATGTGGAGGGCCAACTGTAGTTATATTCACACCTTCTTGCCACCTCTCAGTCCCTGCCACCCGAGGCAACCTCCTCACTACACCTAATGGTAGGGCCGGTCCCATACTTTCCAGCCAGACTATAAGGGGCAACGCCAAAGGGGTCAGAAATAACACATCGTTCAGGCATATTTTTTGTTTTACGCTCTTTAATAATGATATGATAAATACATTCAGACACTTGGCCCGATGTAAGGCCCTTAAGACTAAGGTGGGATTGAGGGGGGGAAGGATGCTGTTGACATTTCCTCACCCCCCTCTTCTTATAAATATTAGAAATTGTTATACAAAAAGAGAAGAAGAAAAAGAGAGCGCACAAACAAATGAATTGTCTTTAGTACGCATAAGGGGATGTGCAAAATGTGGATCGGTGAGGTTTGGAGTGATCCAACGTTTGAAGAGACAGAAAAGAAAATGAGGCACAGTGTTCGCAAGTTGCAGAATTACAACCAGGTGGAGATATGATATCCTCAGCTTCACTTTATACGTATTTCCCTCCATTTCTTCTTTTATTTCTCTCCCTAAGTCAAACAATTTCAGGGGACACCAGGGGATATTCACTGAGATGAGCCTTCCGTCCAAATATATCCATGGAGAGACCAAAAACGAGATTAAAAAAATAGCAGAGGTTATCATTTTATTAACTTTTCCGCCTGGACTACAACTCCCAGAATCCCCCAGCCAGCATAATTGGGGGGGGGGGGGGAAGGGAATTCTGGCAGTTGCAGTTCTCCCCAAATTGAAATTTTCTGAAGTTTAAAAAAAGAAGGCACATAAGAAGCTGTGATTTGTAGTCAGTAGCTGTTAAAAGAAATTCAGGGAAGATGTTGCATTTTGGAGATGTTGGGGTGTGAATGGGGAGGGGGTTAATTTTTATTTTTGATTTTTGGAAGAGTCCTAGAAGATCATCCAAATATACATATATATATATATATATATATATATATATATATATATATATATATAATAAAAGAATTACAGGGTTTTCTTAGCCAAGGCAAGACTTGCCTGTTGAAACCTGTCTCTAGAAAAGAAGCCATAAGAGAATATGATCCATGGAAAACATGTGGCCGTCCAGATGCTGTTGGACTACAACCCCCATCAGCCCCTACCCACAGGGACAAGGATCAGGGATAATGGGAATGATAGTCTGGTCCCATCTGCAGGCTCCTGGCGCAGGGAATGAGTTTTTCATATTGTTGTGTCAGACTATAATTCCCATCTCCTCTCAAGGATGAAGGGCATTGTAGTCCAAAGACTCTGGGACGGGGGATTACGGGTCAGGAGTGGCCGGGTTACAGATTCCGACCCTTTCCCCTTCCTTTTTGACATGTTTTGTCCCGTTAAGACAAAACAGAATTTTTTTCTCTTTCTGCCTTGGGAATGAATGGGATAAACAGGCCGTTTCCTGCCCTTAATCAACCTCTGGGATGAAGAACATTAAAAAAAGAGATTTTTGGTATGATTTCTTTTCTTTTTTCTTTTCCTGTTGCAGCAGAAGAAGGTTTTAAAAGTTTAAAAACAACGACAAAAGGATGAAGGAGGTTTAAAAACAACAGCAAAAAATAAAATAAAAAATAAAATAAAAACATTTCAATTCATAAAATTGAACTTTACTTTGGAGAGTCGGTTTCTTTTCGGGAACCCAAGATCACGTCCTCAAAGCTTCCTCCACGGGGCTCCTGCCACGAAAACAGGATAAAGCCACTTCCGCTATCACTAGCCCCTGAGATGAAAGTCGGAGACGGAGACGGAGCGGACGGGAGGGTGGGTGGGGATGGATATGGGGGGGCTGCCCAGGATTGGGGTAGAGAAATCTGGGGCGACGGGTGCCGAGGGACGACTGGGGTAGGGGTCTCCGTGTGGCCAAGGGGGATCGAGAGTGAAGGGGCAGAGGGGAAGGACGGAGGACCCGGAGGCTTCACTTCAAATTGTCCAGATGGGTGCAGACTTGCTGGAAGACGTCGTCCACTGTGCCTTCCGCATTGAGCTGAGGACGAGAGACGAAAGCGGTTTAGAATCCGATCCTTAGACCGGGGGGACTGAGTGGCCAAAGACAAAATGGGGACCATTTGGCCTGTCACTGGATTGCAGCTCCCATCATCCTTCACCGCTGGCAGTGCTGGCAAGGGGCTGCTGGGAGTTGCAGTCCAACCAGAGCTGGAGGGCTGCATGATTTCTACTCAGACGAAGGCATGATTCACAGATGATGCTACATTTTAAGCCCCCTTCTGAGAGTCTTTCTTTAAATTTGTGCATATGACATTGTCCTTTAAAGGTATACTGTATTGTATTCTTTTATTTTGATGCTTGTAACCCGCCTTGATTCCCTTTGGAAATAGGTAGGCTAGAAATAAATCATATTATTATTATTATTATTATTATTATTATTTTAATTTTGCTAATTGTTTAGGTCACAACTCTTGCTCTTGCATTCAGCAACGTATGGGAATTCCAATTTCCCCCCTTCGGATAGACTTTCTGGCTCCTGCAACTCACTCTAAAATAGATCCCATCAACCCCTCCCTCCAAATGCACACCGAAAACATGAGATCCAGAAACGTCTTCAGACAAACCATATCTTTACGAGTCGGCAGCAGAAAAGGATTTGGGGAAATCTAAGGACTCTTATATATCCACTGGGTTCGCAATCGAGTCGTTTCCGACTTACGGCAACCCTATCATGGGATTTTCTTGGTAAGATTTGTTCAGAGGAGGGGTCTCCCCTTGCCATCCTCTGAGGCTGAGAGAGTGTGACAGCCCACTTCTACCCAAATGCGGATGTTTTCGGAGCAGCGGTGTCACCCCACTCTTAGGGTGTTGCCTGGTGAGATCCGCACCCGCTGCACCCCGTAATGACGCCTCTGCTAGTTGGACGGCCGGAGCTCTGAGTGATGGGTGTCCTTTCCTCCCCACCCAAAGGCCACTTCCTTTGCACTCTCCACTCGCATCGGTCCCCTAAATCTTCACACTATCTCCAGAATCTGGAGATCTCCAGAAGCTCCCCACCCAACCTTGGCTGCGCATTACTCATCCCTTTGCTATGCTCAGCATCCGCCGTCTTCAGTTTATTGAGGCTTCCTTTGAGGTATGAATGAAACCAGTGCTTCCTAAAGGCCTTCGCCTTTCCAGTCCTGGCACTGGGACTTTGTCAGGAGCCACTGTGGTCTAGTGGTTTGAGCGTTGGACTATGTACGACTCCCGGGACCAGGGTTCGAATCCCGGCTCGAATCCATGGAAACCCACTGGGTGATCTTGGGATCTTGAGTACGATCTTGATCATACTCTCTCAGCTTCAGAGGATGGCCATGGTAAACCCCTCTGAAGAAACACGGCAAGAAAACCCCATGATAAGAGTCGCCTTAAGGTCGCCGTAAGTTGGGAAAGATTCATAAATCGTAATTCACGTATATCACTGATTGTAAGTTGTGACATAAGCAACAAGCAAAATTAAAAGTATACCTTGAAGGCACACAACCTGCTGGAAACTAAACATATATATATATATATATATGTGTGTGTGTGTGTGTGTGTGTGTGTATATATATATATATATATATATATATATATATGCAACCCAGACCCTCTTAGGGCATCTGTCTCTCAAAGCAACTGCAACAGAATTTTTGCTCTCTTTTCTTTCACATTTTAAACCTGGGTAGGAATCAGGTTGCCCTCCAGACATGTCATTGGACTGCAGGTCCTATCAGCCCCAGTCAGAATAACCAACAATGAGGCATACTGGGAGTTGCAGTCCAACAACTGGAGAACTTTGTGTTTCTCACTGCTGCGCCGAGCCTTTGGGTTTGCACAAATGAGACGTGGATGATGGAATACACACCTTACGGACAATCCCCCTTTTCTCGTAGAAAGCGATGACAGGCTCAGTGGCCTTGTAGTACGTCTCCAGGCGCTTCTTGATGGTCTCTTCGTTGTCGTCCACCCGGCCGCTGGTCTCTCCCCGCTTCAGCAGACGCTTCACCATGGTGTCTTTCCCAGCATCCACATACAGCAGCAACGTGGGAGCTGCAATCTGGACAGCGAGAAAGATGATGACAACAATGGCATCCTGAGGCATAATCTACCGCGACAGGGAGACATTCCTCCACGACTTGCCAGATGTGGCTGCAAGGAGGGTTTCCGTCTCCTTCCAACCACTAGGCAATGCTCCCAAACTTGGCTCCAACTGATTTGTTTTCTCCCACTGCAATGCCGAATTCCACTCTCAGCTTCATAGGAAGACGGTCATGTTTCTCCTGTAACAGTCTGCATGGTGTAGTGGTCTAAGTATTGGTCTAGGGAGACCAGGGTTCGAATCCCTGCCTGGCCATGCAAACCCACTGGATGATGTCGGGCAAGTCACACTCTCTCAGCCTAGCTCTGATCCAGCCTCATTTTTCAATCACCAGTCCAGGCTGGGAACTAGAAGGGACCACAATGCCCTCTTGTGGTGCTTCCAAATACAATGGTCCCTTGTTATCTGCTGGGGTTTGGTGCCCTTCTTGACCTATCTCCTTAAACTTTCTTGTATTTCACCTAACACCATCTTCCCAATCCCGTCTAAAATCCTTCTATCTACAATTGGCCCTCCGTTTTCATGGGGGATCTGTTCCGGACCCCTTGTGAAAATGGAGATTAGTAAATACTCAAGCCCCATAGACTTGAATGGGGCACGCTCTTGGGAACAGAGGGGCGACTGTATTTCCTTGTGCTCTATCTTTCTGTCTTTCTATCATCTTCCAGTTCCTTCCAACATCATTCTCTGGATGTCTTCCAAGAGAGGCTGGAGATGCTTTAGTTGGAGATCCTGCATTGAGCAGAAGGTTAGAATAATAGAATCAGAGTGTTGGAAGAGACCCCCAAGGGTCATCCAATCTGACCCCATTCCTCCATGTAGGCCACCCAGCCTCTGTTTGGAAACCTCTAAAGAAGGAGACTCCACCACACTATCAATCAAGCAGAAGACCTTCCCAGTTTGCCCAACCCTACATTTTACCTTCTTCTCAAACTCTTCCCCTTGTTTCACCTCTCGGGGGTAGCCGTCGATCAGGAAGCCTTTGGAAACATCCGCTTTGGCTACCATGGCTTCTCTCAGCATGTCCAGAACAGTGTCCTGTGGGCAATGATAACAGGAAAGTGACATTGTCAGTCTGTGATGACCCTACCATGTCGTCATTATTGTGCAATTATCCCATGAATAAAGCGGCAAAATTGTGCTGCTTTTTATTCACGGGATTTGGCGCCGTTGTGCGAAAAATCATCCCGTTATTGCATGATCTTGACGGGATTTAATGGTGAGAGGAGGATGCTTGCATCCCGTATGGTAAAGTCCCTGGAAAATAATCTTTCGAAGCTCTACTCAAGACCACAGAAGCCTTGAAAGCTTTTCCAAGAAGGCTCCATCCTTTCCCGATAGCAAACTCACCAGAGGGACAAGCTCTCCTTTCTCCATGATGGCAGAGAGCTTCTTCCCTCTCTCCGAACCAGAGCTGACCTCCGCTCGCAAGAGGTCTCCGCTGGACAGATGGGTGTAGCCATATTTTTCGACGATCCTCTCGCACTGGGTCCCCTTTCCTGAGCCAGGTCCTCCTGCAAAGCCACACAAGGAATTCGGTTCGAGAGCAACCCAAGATGAAGTGTGGTCTAGAAGCATAGTGCTTATTGGAGACGAGGGTGCAAAGAGTCACAAAGGCGATCGGACCGGAAGACTTTGGGCCACATCTAGCAGAGTCTACACAAAGAGGGGCCACTCTCTTCTGCTTTGGTCAGGCCTCATCTGGAATAATGCTGTGTCCAGTTCTGGGCACCACAATTCAAAAAGGAGGTGGAGAAACTGGAGCGTGTCCAAAGGAGGGATACCAAAATGGTGACGGGTCTGGAAACCATAATGCCCTAAAAGGAGAGCCTCAGGGAGCTAGGGATGTTCAGCCTGGAGAAGAGACGGTGAAAAGGTGACATGATAGCCCTGTTTAAGTATTTGAAGGGATGTCATATTGAGGATGGAGCAAACTTGTTTTCTGATGCTCCAGAGAATAGGACCCAGAACAATGGATGCAAAGTACAGGAAAAGAGATTCCGCCTCAACCTTAGGAAGAACTTCTTGACATCTGTGAGTTTATCACACAGGGGGAAAATTGGTAGTTTAACCCGTCAAAATTGCACAATCGAGATTAAAACACAATTAATATTTTCATACACAAGAGCCATTATCCCGGGAATAACCAGGGAGTAACCAGGCAATAAACAGCAAAAAGTCCCGTGAATGATTTGTTGCTGCTTATAGCCCGGTTATTCGCAGGATAATGGCGCTTTAGTCGCTTTTCATCATACGTCGTGTGAAAACCATTAGCGCAATTGTGTGATTATCCTGGGATATTCCCAGGATAATCGCGCTTTGCAGGCGACGTCGTGTGAAAATGTTAATTGCGAATGTGCGATTTTGACGGGTTAACCACCGTTTATACTTCCAATTGTGTGATAAATGCCTAAGAGCTGTTTGACAGTGGAAGACGCTCCCTCGGAGAGTGGTGGAGTCTCCTTCTTTGGAGGTCTTTAAACAGAGGCTGGATGGCCATCTTTCGGGAGTGCTTTGATTGTGAGTTCCTGCATGGCAGAATGGGGTTGGACTGGATGACCCTTGAGGTCTCTTCCAAATTCTAGGATTCTATGATTCCCAGTGCTAGTCCATGAGCCCCTGGCTGCTGGTCCATGGCAAGTTTTTAGGAAAGAAAGAAACACTAGTACCCCACAGGGCTAAATATAGTGGCACATGGGGGAAGAAAATAAAATAAATAAAATTTAGGAAAAAAAGGCAGAAAGCAGAAGACAAAGGACTTACCTACTACGAAGATGATTTTGTGGTTTTTCAATTTCTCTGTAAAGGAGGGAGAAAAGGATGTGTGTAAAGAAAAATAACACCATTTTCTGGGAGGGAAGCAAACATGAATGGTTTACCAGGCGTCTCAAAAGATAGAAAACCTATGCTTTAATATTCGTATTATTTAATAATATTGTAACTTTTGTACTGAATGTTTTAGTTTTATCGTTTTAAATGACGGTAAGCCACCTTGAATCCCATTTCGGGACAACGGCGGGTATAAATCCCAGACATAAATAAAGCAGAGCAATGATTCGGCTCCTCCGTATTCCTGGACAACCGATTTTTCAGATTTTACTTTGGGGCAAGTTTTTAAATTCTTGTATTTATTTTAGTTCCACAAAGAACGTTCAGTCAACAGCAGGATGTTCAAACAGGCTTAGGATACGAGTTAACAGAAAAATAAGCAAATCTGAGCTTTCAGAGGATTTCCAAAAATGACCACCATGACCGAATTTGACCAGGTGAGGTTACCTTTGCCCGCCCGAACCGTGGCATCGTCCAAACAGGAGCACTGGATACCCATTTCTCCACGGCTTCTTTCCTCCGCTTATGGCTTTCTGCTTTCCCCCCTTTCCCTCCCCTTGCAAAAATAAAAAAAGAAGTGGTATTGGGCGTGTTTTTTCCTTTGCTTAGCACATTTTTGGGCTGTGAGTCTGTGGCCAGCCCACTTCCCACAATCGGGGCTGGGCTTGGCTTAGGCTGGACTGGTCCAGGCTGAGATGCCAAGTGAGTCAGTGGTCCAACACAGGTTGCCACGGAGACGGTTGCTAAGAGACGGGAAGGAGCCCTAGCTCCTATGTCTCATAAGAGCATCTCAAGGGGACCAAGAGGCAGGAGGACTCTCGGAGGCTGTGGCCATTTTAAAATTGTTATTTAAAATTTATTATGAACTATCGCTCCCACCATCCCCAGTAAACTTGGAGAAAGTTGTACAGCAGGAGTGGGAATCAAACAGACCTCCTCAGAAACTGTTGGACTGCACTTCCCAGCATTCCTGACCTTCCCAGTAAACCTGTTGTACAGCAGGAGTGGGAATTGAACAGACCACCTCAGAAAGTGTTGGATTGCAATGCCCAGCATTCTTGACTACCATCCCCTGGTAAACCTGATGCACAGCAGGAGTGGGAATCAAGCAGACCTCCTCAGAAAAAGTTGGATTGCACTTCCCAGCATCCCTGAGCACCATCCTCCAGTAAAGCTGATGTACAGCAGGAGTGGGAATCAAGCAGGCCTCCTCAGAAAGTAGTGGATTGCAATGCCCAGCATTCCTGACCATTGGGCGGACAGGAGGTTTGTAGCTGCTGGAGGAGCTCTCCTCTGTTTCCCATCCATCAGGCAGTTATTGGAATACATGGGAGAGCTTTGCTTTGGCTCCCCAGTTATTCTTTATTTATTGGATGTATTGCCAAAATGGGATTAAAAATGGGATATAGACAGGTGAGGCACCAGCCCTCTTTGGCAGAGAAGGCTAAAGACCTTGCAAAACTACAGATCCCAGGATTTCATAGGACGGAGCTACAGCACGTAAAGCGGGATCAAACTGCATTATTTATCCAGTGTAGACACACCACTGGTTTTACTACAGGAGACTCCGACAAACAGCTCCTCTTACTCCAGAATATGGGACCTTTTCCAAAGCTGGACAGATGGAAACCTAATGACAGCGGAGCAGGAGAGTTAAAAATAAAACCCAGGCTGGTTTGGAAGTTTCCCTGCAATACAACGCCTTTGCCTTGGCAGAGAGCGATGAAAGGTCTCCTTTGACTTTCTAGAATTACACTCCTGGCAGACATAGGGAGGACAGAAGGAGGACAGCTTATGGGTCTCGGCAGGGAAGGAAGGGGGGCATGAGAGCTTTGCTTTCCCTAAATAGGATAAAATCCTAAAAAGAACATTTCTTTTAGAGTGATGGAAAAAGGCAGGGAAGGAAAGAGAGAGCTCCAAAAGCAGGTGTCAGGAATAGGATTTTTGAACCCGGGGACCTTGACCTGAAAGCCACAAACCAGATCATGGACTCATTTTTTCCATTTAGTATTGTAATCCTATTTTAAGGCATCATTTTTCTATCTTCTTAATTGTACTGTTCTTTTACATTGTAAGCCGCTCTTTTAGGAAGAGCCTAGCAAGGAATATATATGGCGCTTAGATCAAGGAAGTTATGGGCATCCAGAGGTCACTGGACTACAGTTCCCATTAGCTCACACCAGCAAGGCCAATGGTGAGGGATAATGGGAGCTGTAGCCCAGCAACATCTGGAGAGGCATACTTCACTGGACTACAGTTCCCATCAGCTCACACCAGTAAGGCCAATGGTGAGGGATAATCGAAGATATAGTCCAGCAACATCTGGAGAGGCATACATCACTGGACTACAGTTCCCATCACCTCACTCCAGCAAGTCCAGTGGTGAGGGATAATGGGAGCTGTAGTGCAGCAACATCTGGAGAGGCATACTTCACTGGACTGCAGTTCCCATCAGCTCACACCAGCAAGGCCAATGGTGAGGGATAATGGGAGCTGTAGTCCAGCAACATCTGGAGAGGCATACCGTACTTCTCCATCCCAGGTTTAGCAATCCCCCGGTTTGTTCCCATCTGCAATTTCAGGGCTGGAAGGAGGGAAATAAAATATCTCAGAAGCACCGATAGCAGTTTTGGAGGAAAAGCGGGATACAAATAAATATAATAATAATTAACCCGGGATAATCAATCTCAAACCCAGCCACCCCCGTTTTCCTAAAATATTTGCGTTGTTGGCTGTGTGAATAACCGATGCAAACAGACCCGGGATAAACCAGGATATAAAACTGCATGCCTTGAACGTGTTTCAAATGCATCCGCATCATCGATTCCATTTTTATGCGCAATGTTGCATAGCTGTGGTTCCGATAAAAAAATAATAGTGCAAACAACAAAACCGGAATGCGTGAGTGAGATTATTCGCACAGTCGCACTAAAACCCCCCCAAAATGTCTGAATAAAACCGGGAAGGAGAATTGCCCTACCTGCTGCCATGCTGGGAAGTTCTGGGATGACCAACTAACTCTTCAACCTGGGGAGAAAAAGCATTTCAGAAAAATTGGTTAGATATGAAGCTAAAATGCCAAGCGAGGGATGTATGGAAAGAACCAGGAAAGAGCTTACATGAAGGAAAGCCGGGACCTCCAGACGTCACTGGACTATAATTCCCATCTGCCTGCACCAACAAGGCCAACGGTGAGGGATAATGGTGGTTATAGTTGAGCAACATCTGGAAGGGCATACATCCTCATCCTAGGTTTGGAAATCCCTTGTTTGTTCCCATCTCTAAAACCCCTGAATGCCCCTGTTTAGCTTTTATTATCAGGTTTCCCCCCTCAATATGAACTCATAATAATAATAGTAATAATAATAATAATTTATTAATACCCCACCTTCCTCTCGCCGGTACAGGGGACTTCTGCCCTTTCTCTTTTTCTCCATCAAATGAAAGGGAAACAAATCAAGGACATCATCTTCAATACAGTTAGAAGAAAAATACCCTTTCGCCATCCTTGTACGGACATTTCGCAAAAGCACACACTGCGTACAATCACGGCACTGGACCTAACAATAATATCTATAATAATATAATAATAACTATTAAATCACTATTTTCTAGTCTGGTCAAAAGCAGAAAAGGTAGCAGCCAGGAGGAAGAAGATCTTCTCCAGCTGCTAATGTCCCCCCATACCCCAAAAAATTATGAAGAGGGGTCAAGGAACAGTTGCAGCCCTTCTGTTTCCGAAGGGCACCCCATAAGTGGTCTATCGACAACCATCAGCGCCGCGACACAAACGGACAAGCGTATACACACCACCAATCTTGTTGCAAGCTTCTGAATTCACACGGCCGTCCAAAGGGATCTGGCGGAAGGGTGGGAAACCCACAATTGTATGGGGGATCGTAGGTGCTTTGGGATTGCGTTCCTACAGCAACGCTTTCCTGCTTCGCTTCTAACAAGGGAAGTATGAACAATCGTCAAGAGACGGAGGGACAAAACCAGACACACAGAGGAGGAAAACAAGAGCAGAATAACACTTCCGCAAAAGAAAAGCAGAGATAGATAGACAGGAAGACAAAAAGACCAGGAAGAAATATATAGCAGAGATAGCTGTTGTAATGGGGATAATTTTAGTTAAAAGTGTTTAGCCGTTATTCTGAATGTATTCATGTCACATATTTCATATGCGATTGTTTACATTTATTGTATATTGGTTTTATGGAAATTTTATGTGTATTGTTTTATCGTTTTGGTCTTTGTAATGGCCAATGGCCAAAAGCAATAAAGATTGATTGATTGATTGATAGACAGGAAGAAGGTTGGATAGGAAATCCTATGGCAGGATGGCACAGCGTACACACCGACATGTGAAGTTGCACATCAGTTGTGCTATACAACCCTTGTTTTGGGATGCCGGTTGTTGCACAACCGCACCAAGGCATTAAGTGAGCACCTGAATGCACAACCAAGTGCGCACGTCCATTCATGCACAATGCTCAGTGTGCATGCACAATGGTCCTGCATGCAAAAATTGCCCTTTTGGGAATTGCTTTCCTGGGCAACTCTGACCAAACAAGTCCCCAAATTCCTCAGCCACTCCCTGTATTCACTGTAGCCAAAGTTGTAGTCCAAAAACATGTAACTCTTCCAAGTTCTGGATCCAGCCCTAGCATGTAGCATCTGTTTTTGGGAGTAGGTGGGACTGGATGCCGCCTGTCATTTGAATTTCCCACAATGCACCTGGTGCAGCATTATTAATCTAGGGCATTCTGGGAAAGATAAACTGTGACTCCAAATAGCGGCAGGGGAAACAGTCACTTTCTTCCACATCTGAATTTAAAAAAAATCTCAACATATACACATCATTTTAGCAATGGGGAGGATTCATGGAGAGAAAATAATAATTGATATTAATGTCTTCTCCTCTTCCCATAATAATAATAATAATAATAATAATAATAATAATAATAATAATAATTTATATCCCGCCCCTATGCAGGGCAATCGGGGCGGCGTACAACATTAAGATTACCATTAAAATCCCCAGGATAATGGTGAAATGGAAAATTATGAACTCCCAAATGCAGCCATAAACATCAAAATGCAAAATGCTCGGACAATGCCTTCTCATCATGCATTTGACATCTTCCTGTCAAAGAGAGTTGTGTCTGCTCAAGTTAAAAAGACAAAGAGGGGTTTTGCACAAAGAAGGAGGACAGAACATCTGCTACAATGGGAAAGTTTGCTGATCTAGCCCTTTTGAGGCCTCAGCAGCCTTTCCAAATCTGAACCATTCCTCCCCAAGGACTCCAATGGTTTCTCAATGCACAACCCATCCTCCTCCAGACACTTCTCTCCAGAGTTTCTCTCTAGTGTCACGGACCGTCCTGCAAATGTCTAGTAAGAAATCTGGAGTGTAGTTTCCATCTCTGCAACTGATCCATTCCTTCCCTGCCCTTGGATAAGTCACATATCCTTTCCGCCTCAGTTCTCTACCTGTAAAATGGGAACAGTTGTGACGTCCCTCTCAGGATGGATCAGTTCTCCATCTCGCTGTAAAATGGGAATAAATGTGACCTGTCTTTCAGGATAGATCACTTTTCCATCTCTACCTGTAAAATGGGAATAGATGTGATCTCCCTCTCAGGATAGATCAGTTCTCCATGTCATTTCCCCACCTGTAAAATGGGAATGAACATGACCTCCTTTTCAGGATAGATCAGTTCTCCATCTCTACCTGTAAAATGGGAATAAATGTGATCTTCCTTTCAGGATAGATCAGCACTCCATGTCATTTCCCCACCTGTAAAACAGTAATAAATCCATCTGTAAAATGGGAATAAATACGACCTCCCTTTCAGGATAGATCAGTTCTCCATCTCCGCCTGTAAAATGGGAATAAATGTGATCTCCCTCTCAGGATAGATCAGTTCTCCATGTCATTTCCCCACCTATAAAACGGGAATAAATCCACCTGTAAAATGGGAATAAACATGGCCTCCCTTTCAGGATAGATCCAGTTCTCCATCTCCACCTGTAAAATGGGAACAAATGTGATCTCCCTTTTAGGACAGATCAGTTCTCCATCTCACTTCCCCACCTGTAAGATGGGAACAACTTTGCCTGGGCAGTCAGGTACTTTTCCATCTCTGAAGTGGGAACAACTACACTCTGCTTCTCAGGACATTTCGGCTCTTTGCATCTACCTGTAAAATGGGAACAACTCCAAGGATTGCTCCAAGAGAGACCAGCTCAATCAAAACTGCCCTGATGGTCCTTATACGTCCGTCAGTATCTGGCCGCACCTTTCCTTTTGCATTTAATCATCACAAATCCATCCCTGCCCCGTCATAGAACAGCTGAGGACATTTTGGCCTCACTTTTGGGAATGGTCCCAAAGTGGCAAGTACCCAAAAATAGACTCGGTCTCGGTCTCTTTGCAAAGTTCACACCCCTTCTCATTTGCCGAACTGGAGAGGACAGGGACAAGGTCCAGTTACACTCCCTTCTGGTCACTCCTAATAAGGTCCGATGATGACCTTGGGATTTTTGCTTGGTCTGGAGTTCTAACTATGGACCGACCCTTTTGATCAATCTTGCAGGAGTCGCACCTTGACAGGACGAAAGGGGTATTTCTCCAAGCTCAGGTTAAAACTGATTTTTGGACAAAGAGGAAGGGAGGAGAGGAAGAAGTACATGCTCCAGGTCCAACATTTCACAGATGAAAACATGGGGCCGAGCCACATCCGAGTGGGGTCAAAACAGGATGACCAGGCATCCTCCTTTTCCAGAACAAGTCCTACATGTCAACCTTCTGTCCAAGAGGAATTTCAAAATGTCCTCCGTTTTGAGCATGAATGTACATTTATATGAGTGTTTTTTAGCTTTTGTTTGGTCATGGTCTACTTTTGCCTTGAATGCCCTCCATTTTGCAGTGCCTTGCCCTCCTTGGCGGTGAAGACATCTGGTCACCCTGGATCAACACGAGGAAGAGCGCACAAAGCTACTGTTTGCAGCAGGAAAAACAACAACCCTGGAATTGATGCACTGAGTTTATAAAAGTCTGCAAAAAGTGAAAACCCAAATGAGTTGACTGGGAAAAGCAAACCTCCACCTTTGTTCTCTCCAATCCCTCCTGTGGATTCATTGTGTGCAAACTACTTTTGCACTTTGCATTCAGTTTGCAGCAATGGAAGTGAGCAAGAACGAAGGGGGAAAGCGGGAGGAAGAGAGAGAAACCGGGACATTATCGAAGCAGCTGAGAAAGTGGGACAGCAGAGGATTAACTGAGATAATCTCTGTCAACCAGAACTGTTTTTAACTATAGCATGTTATGTCACACACAAACACACCGCAACACACCTGCAAAATCATTTTATGAAGCTCCAGTGTAGATGCATCCTATAATCACTGAGAATCTAGTTAATTACAATTTTGCTTTTTCTCTGACTGCTCTACCATCCCTGCATCTGGAAAGCCAGAATCTAAAATCCTCAGGTGCTATATTTCCAAAGGTGTGGAGTTTTATTTTGCTTTTTTCAATAGAGGGAACATTCAGATACGCAGCTTCTCTCATGCTTCATGCAACCTGAGAAAATAAAACTTTGGGTAGGAAAGCCTTAAGTGTGCGTTTCTCCCTGTTTGCCCAAGCAGTGCTTCTTATTTGTAAGCTACTTAGATGGAGAAGAATTGGGTGCCCTGTTTTAGCATCTATAATCCCTGCAATCCAAGCAGGGAGGGAATATTTTTCTTTTCATTGGAAATATTTATTTCCACTTGAGAAATGCAAAAAGTGGTGATAACAAGTTTGCAAAGCGGTTGCAAAATTACAAAGTTGCTTACACCCAAACAAGTCTAATGTCTCAAGAAGGGGGGTGAGTCTTTCCCATACTGCAATACCACTGAACTATGAATCCTCCTTGTTTCTAAGTACAGTAATTCTTCCAATAAACATGGGAAACGTTTGGCCCTGGGGCTGTATCTGGCCCTCCTTGAGTCCTAATTTGGTTTCCCAATTTTTTGTTCTGGTTTCTTCCCTTTTCAAAAAGGTCCCCTAAGGTTATATTACCTGCAGGAACAGCTGTAAGCCAAAATATTTCAAGTCCCTCCCTTTTTGTCTTTGGTTTAATGCATCACTGGAATGCACAGAACTTCTCTTTTAGTTTAATTAGATTTTAATGCATATTGCATATTTTTAATTGCATTGTTCTTTTAAATGGGAAGCTGCTGTGAATCTCAATTCTTTGGGGGGAAAGTGGCATATATATAAAAATAATGAGTAGTTTGAGTGTTGGACTATGACTCTGGACTCTGGCCATACAAACCGGTGACCTTAGGTGAGTCACACTCTCTCAGCCTCAGAGGAAGGCAATGGCAAACTCCCTCTGAAGAAATCTGCCAAGAAAACCCGGAGATAGGTCCACGTTAGGGTTGCCATAAATTGGAAACGACTTGAAGGCACAAGCCAAATAACAACGCACAAGCCTCCTATACAAAATATATAATTTCCTCCTATAACATCAACCTCAGTGAGCGACATCCTTGCTAGCATCATCCAGATGTGCTGGGTTGCATCTCCCATCACTCTCCCTGGTCTTTGGCTATGGTGGCTGTGGATAGTGGGAGTTGTAGTCCATCACAAAAGGCCATCTACTCAACAAAGAAACCTGAAATGCAGTATACGCCAAATCCGAGAAGCCTCAACTACTGGAAAAACTAGACATTTATGCACCTTTGCCTAAAAACCAAAGAATCCTAGGAGCTCTTCTTTTGCAAGGTCTTCAGCCTTCTCTGCCCAAGAGTGCCAGTGCTTCCCAAAACTACAAATCCCAGGTAGAATGGAGCCGTGGCAGTTAAAGTGGTATGAAACTGCATTCTTTCTACAGTGCAGATGCACCCTGTGAAAGATGAAGACATTTTGGGGTGCACCAGGTTGGCAAAAGCTGCAAAAAAAAAGCCCCCACACCAAATGCATTCACACATTCAAAACTATTAACAACAACCACAACAACCACTCTTTCCACCAAACGAAAGCAGCTAACATATATTATTATTATTATTATTATTATTATTACTTAAGAAGCAGAATTCATTTTTAACATTTTCCCTAGAGCGTTCTACGTACCTACGTTGCCCAATGTTCCTTTCTTATGACTTCCTAGCTCTTCAGGTGAGCCGAGAGGCAACGCATACCTGTAACTCGATACACATACCTGCAATTAAATATGTCGGAAACAAACACGGGAAGTGACAAGAGGCAAAACTATGCACAATTCCAGTCCGGCTGAGATAAGGATCAACACCTTGAATGAGGATTGCAGGCCTGATGGAAAGTATAATAGCTGACCGGACCTCCCTCTTGCATGACAGTCCTCTTAAAAACCACAAATTCTGGTGCAACTTTGCTCAAATACCATGAATTCAGGGATGGAGGGAAAAGGGGAAAGGAGGAAAGGAGGAGAAAGGGTGGCCCAAGGTCACGGCAATGGCCATGGAGACAGATTTCCACAGAAATACACACAAACACAAAACACCCAGGAGACATGCATGTACACACAGAGGAGCACACAAATCATGTCAAAATCTGACTTGGAAGGACAGAGATGGCACTCTGCTGTGGTTTGCCATCCAAAGAAAAATAACAACACACCCACAAAAGCCACAAACACACCGTCGTCGACAGCTTCACACCCTTTTCCTTTTTTCTTTTTGCATACAGCAACAACCACAAATCCAGGTTGACCAGATGTCCTAACCGCAAAGGAGGACAAGGCTCCGCAAAACGTAGGACACGACGAATACAAAAGCTAAAGACACTCGTAACAATATCAATCCGTGCTTCTTATTGGTGCTCAAAAACGGAGGACATTTTCAAATTCTTCCTTGAAATAAGGTTGAGATGTAGGACGCATCTTGGGGGAAAAAAAAAAAAAGAAGAGGATGCCTGGTCACTCTGCAATGAATCTGAAAAATAAAACACCTTTCCAATATACAAAAGGAAATCTTTTTGGAGGCTCTTTCATTTCTTTCCTGAATGAATGAATGAATGAATGGTCGAGGAAAGAAAATGTCAAAATGTATCCCCTGGTTTCATCAAAGGAATTATCCTTCTTGAAGATGCTCTCTGGCTCCCCAATGGATTGGAGTTAGGTAGATTTATTTCCTTTTGGGAAATATATATACCGGTATGTATATATATATATTTTTTAAAAAATGAGGTTAATTTGAGCCTACCTCTCAGTGCCGGAATGGAGGAAGACAAAAAGGACTGAGGGAATGGAGTCTTTTTGCTCACCAACAGGCTGCCCTGCATGGCTTTGCTTGGCTATTTTTACCACTCTTTATACTGCTGTCAGAGGCAGAGAAAGAGACGCGTAGCATGCCGGGAAGACCAAGGAGGGGGAGAGGGAGAGACTTGGCATCAAAGGGCACCCTATGAGTCTCGGAGACGTGAGTGGCATAGCAATAGGAAAGAAGATGGAGAAAAGGCCGAGGAAGACGGAAATCCAAACACAGAGGTTGCGGCCTTCCAAAAACTAGAAGCATCAAGTGATGGAGATGCAAAAAAATAAATCTTGCATTTTCTACACAACTCCCCAACACACACTGCCAAGGAGTCGGCAACCTTTTTGCATCACTCTTGACATTATTTCCAAGCCAGTGCCCAGATTAATTGAGAAGAAGGAGAGCCGAAGTGTCTTGCTTTGTCCTTTCGTCGCGGTCTGGAAATATTCGAAGCTAGATTATGGACCTTATCACACGGAGGCAAATTGCTTAAATCCCATGCAGAAATGGGATTTAAAAATCTGAAACAACCCCACAAAAGCACAGACATATTTGGGTAAAGGATAAATAAGGTGGCATTAACCCGAACGGAAAGTCACCAAAACCCGCTCCTTTTTACTTTCGGAAGTTCCTAAAAGTAAAAAGGAGCGGGTTTTGTCAGCTTTCCGTTCGGGTTATTTTTGTGTTATTTCTCTTTCACGCAAACATTGTCTGAGGAACGATCCACAATTGTGGGTTTTGTCTACTCTCTGTTCGGGTTAACTCCAAACGTCATGTGAAAAAATGGGTTGTTTTCACTTTAAAATCTAGTTTCTCCACAGGATTTGTCCTGTGTGATAAACTCCATGGTCGAAACGGAAAAACCAGCATGCCTTTTGAAAGGGGAAAGTACAAATAAATAGTATTTAAATGAAAGCGGTGTCCAATTGCATTATTTCTACAAGGCAGATTAGACCCAAGACACTCCACTCCAAATATTTTGCATTGCACCAGGGATAACGAAAAAAAAATATGCATCTGAGGAAATAGATTTAAGTCTACAAAAGGTCATGCTGCTAACTTCTTTCTTTTGTTTCAAAGGTGTTACAAGATCTCTCTGCATACTAATAACAATATATTGCTTTCAGGTTATTTGCCTCCCCCCCCCCCCGCAACCCAGCTAAAATGAGGATTTTAACTAAGCTTAAAAGGAACAGGGAAACTTGGGTGATGCATTTGACTGCAATATCTTTGCTAATAAAAGAAACTGACACCAAAAATTAATGCCCGCAAAGGGCTTGATCCTGTGCAACAACATTGTCCCCCTGAATAGGGAAGAAGATAGAAAGGGGGCCAGATTTTCATCTGAAATAATCAAAGGATTTCCCCACCAAATATTCACCAAGATTCCTTTGGCATTATCCTGTTTATTTGCATCACATTTGGGTTGATGGTTGGGCCAAAGCCACAGTCGATCACTGCCAACCTTTTGGCCCCTGGCTGCCGATTTGAGTATTTTTCCCCCCAATGGGTACTTTCCACTCCACCTCATGCCCCTTAGCATCCTGTTTTGGAGCCATTAAAAAAAGGAAATAGGATTTATGTCTGGAAAAATTAAATCTGTTATCAAGAGACTGTGCCAACTGTCTGGTCCATGGTCGGTGACCTCACTTGCCCTCTTTTTGGTTCTTCTGTCGGAGATTCTTGATTCATCAATTCAAAGTTGTGTCCCTAACCACTACCGCCACCATAAAAATAATACAATAATCCACTCGGATGTAAATTATTCTGGATTAAAAGAATGCAGATTAAAATAGAAGACATCTGATGACCAAAGGCAAGCCAAGAGAGAATCACATTCACCGCTCTTTCAAAGAAGTTGTGAGAAAGGGCTAAATGGATGTTTGACGAGATTGTGCTTGTTTCTTTAAATCTGATTTATTTATTTTTGCACAGAAAATCAATGCCATTTTTCCTTGGTCTGGTACAATCTCCAGATACATAGCATACCTGTCTGGGGATGATGGGGGTCATAGTCCAAACAACCCTAGGTGGGATCTAGTTGGAGAAGGCTAGCTGGTCTTCAGCACAGTTATGGAGTGCTTCCATGTTCTGGTCTTCTTCTTTTTTGCAAATATGAACCGTCAGAAGAAAATAACGCACATATTTTCTGCCCGCCCCAGCAAAAGACACTGTTAATTCTGAGCATCACGTGTACAAAAATTGCTGGTGCTTTCGTTTGTATATATTAAACATATTTACATTTATATTTCTTTGCAAATTAAAATACATTACAATTTAAATAATCATAGCGGGTTTGTTGGAGGGTGGGTTTTTTTTGGCTGAAAATTGAGGCTGTGCCAGCAGGGGCGACATTATTTGGACAATCTGGGGAGTAATCTGCACATGAGGTTTACAAATCTTGGCGTAATTCCATTTTTGGAGACAACCACGGACCATTTGAATTTTTCTCCTTCTGCACAAGATATGAGAACCTTTGCACATTTTCCTCCCACATTTTGGAACTTTTGGTTACTCTTTTTTGGGTTGTGTGTGAATTTTTTTCACCCTGAAATATGGAAAAATGTTGACCACTTTCTCAAAAAAGCATCCCAGTGTTTCCAAACTCTCATCAAAGAAGAGAAAAATGGCAAGCATCTCTCGTGCTAATGGGTGCTATTGACTTATTTTGAGATTTTGGAAGGATCGGGGGGGGGGGGATTTTCCCCATGTCCTCCAACAATTGGCATTGAGTCTGCCAAGGTTAGAGCTGCTACAGGATCCCATAGGAGGTAACTTTGGGAGTTAAAGTGGAATCATCTTGAGAACCTCTGATGTCGAAATGGTGATCGTGACCTGAAAGCTACTGTTAGTCTGAGCTAAAGTAAACCCACAGTTGCGGTGAGGTTTACCTCCATGTTGACTCACCTTTCAATGGGTCTCCTCTAGCATATATTTTGATCTCAGAGGAGATGCAGAGATGGGCAACTTGCAACCTTCTGGATGTTGCCGAACTCGAACACCCATCAGCCCTAGCCAGGAGAACTGTGGGTGAGGGCTGATGGAGTTACAACCCAACCAAATCTGTTAAGGCAGCCAGTTGTGGTCTTCCTCTAAAGGAGGAGGATGAACTTGTTAGGACAGTGAGGTAGAACCTCATGGAGAAAGCAAAGAATACTTCTGAATTAGCAACTGGGCATGGCTGCCTTCACTCCTGTTTCAACTGAATAGTGGTCATCATTATTACTGGGACAAAAACACTGACTACCTTGGCCTTTTGTTCAGACATGACAGGGCTGTGTGTGTGTTTTAAGTCCTTCCATGTGCCATTGGAAATTCCTGTGATCCCTGACTGCTAGCCATGAGATTGAGGAGTATTTGTGAATCCACTAACCTTTAGAGGAAGACCCCAAATTCCTTGGCACTATCACAAAAGGCAGGCAGAAAGCAGAGGAACCTGGGTTTTTCCTCCTCCCAGTGTTACTGGCTACCCAACTCCCATCAGTGACAGCCAGGTTGGCCAGTGGTCAGGGATCATCATAAGCCATGTGTCCAACAGACATCGGAAGGATAGCTATAGGTTGCCCCCAGCTCTGATTTAGAGAAATTTGCGATCAATACCACAGCTCTTAAGCTTCGTAGTAATGATTAGTACTTTCTTGGGCAGAGGCAGTGCATTGTTGGGATGCAAGGACAAACCACAGGGTTGGAGGGTGCTGTTGCATCTATGCCCCGCTTCCTGCCTTCAGACAGAAACAGATCGTGGATGACGGTGTATCTCACTGGGACACAGAGTTTGGATTGTGGTCTGAGCCTCTGAATCTGTGTTGGCCAAGCCTCTGATGGTTGGGGTAGCCATCTTGAAGATGTGATCGGTATCCAATGCCAGCTCATTTTCTTTCCAGGTGGAGAGATTTGTTTCAGCAAAGTGCCCACCCTTGGCTGTGTCTTTATGGGAAGCTGCCGTTGCAATTTCCCACAATTCCCCTGCCCTGGGGAATTGTAGGAAATTTACAAGGGTGGCAACCTGGAATAGGGAGAGCCTGTGTCTAGGCACAGAATTTGGAACTTCTTGGACAACACTGCCAGCCACAGCACAGCCCTTGGCTAGGGGATTCTGGGAGATGTTACTCTTGGTAGACCACTAGGGTTCTTGGTGTTCCAAGAATGACTTCTCCCAGAATCCCCCAGCAAATTATCAGAGCAGTGGAGAGCTGGAGAAGGCATTCCAGCAGCCGAACCAACTTCACACCGAGCTCCTTGCCTTTCTGCAGATATTTTGGAAAGAATTGTGTCGCAGCCCCACCGATTCTTCCCTGCCCCCCTTGACAGTCCCACAACAACCCAGCCGATTTGGCACTTGTGTGGCTTCTCTTTTACCGTCGCCTTGGCTTTCGATTTCCGGCCCTTAATTCCAGGACGGGTGGGAGAAGGTGATGTTGTAAAGGCTTGCCCATTTGGCAAAGACCCGTTTTTCGGTGATGAACCGGTGATGGTAGCCCTTCTTGCTCCACTCGTTGTGGATGTAAGTGATGCATTCATCGGGGCTTTTCGGTTCGTAGTAGTGGTAGGGCATCTTGCGGGCACGGGTTTTCCGGCTAAGGGGGCACAGAAAGAAGGAGATATCAAATAAAACTAGCTTTTAAAACTTGCTGTTTAATTTTGGGTTTTGCCTGTTTAATTCAAACAAAACAAAAACATCCAGCCCTCCACATTGGTGGCTTCGACTTTTGCGGATTTGATTATGGACGGATTTGATTAATACATTCTCTCTAGGAATCTCTAGGTCCTCCAGCTCGCCTCTATGGGCAGTATCTGTAGAAATCACGCTGGAGGACCAGCTCTCCACTGCTCTAATAATTCGCTGGGGGATATTCCTAGTGATAACACTTCTTTAGGCCTTTGTAGGTCCTCTAGCGCATTTCTATGGACAACATGTGGCAGATGTTGATCACAGAGTTGCGCTGGAGGACTTACAAACGCCTAGAGAAATGTTTTCTCAGGTAAAAAATACTGTATATACTGTCAACCTCAAAAAATACTGTCAACCTCACGTATAAGCCGAGGGCAGGTTTTGGGGCTCAAATGCTGGATTTCGATGGGACCCGTGGATAAGTTGAGGGTAGAACTTAGGAGCGTGTAACAAAGGACATAAAGGATGACACAAAGGAATACAATGCCAACAAACATAGAAAATCGCAGCAGGCTTAACTGTGCTCGGACTAAAGGCTGGATGGATGAGAGAGTAAAGGGGCTTCCAGGACTCTTAGCTTTCACTGTGGATGGTTTCCTTTTTTAAAAAAATAAGAGTTAAAGTACTGCACTTCCATTGACCTATGGATAAGTCGACTCAGGTTTTTTGGGGTCAATTTTTTGTCTAAAATTTCTAGAATTATACCTGAGTAGATACAGTACATTGACACATGGATAAGTTGACTCAACTTTTTTTGAGTCAATTTTTTGACTAACGTTTCTAGACTTATACTTGAGTAGATACAATACATTGACCCATGAATAAGTAGACTCAGGTTTGTTTGGGTTAATTTTTTGACAAACATTTCTAGATTTATACCTGAGTAGATACAGTACATTGACCCATGAATAAGTCAACTCAGGTTTGTTTGGGTTAATTTTTTGACTAACATTTCTAAATTTATACATGAGTAGATACAGTACATTGACCCATGAATAAGCTGACTCAGGTTTTTTGGGGTCAATTTTTTGTCTAAAATTTCTAGACTTATACCTGAGTATATACAGTAGTGTTTTATTTTTATTTTTCACTTTCACAGGAGTCTTGTGCCCCTAATGCCAGCGAATGTGGAGGGCCCGCTGTATTATTCCGTTATTAACAATACAACATAGTAATATTATGTAACCCAATTTTTAACAGAACAAACAAACAAAAAGCTCACTGGGCACTGAGTATTATGTCCCACAAATAAGATTTTCAATGTTTGTATGAAATCTTTGGTTCAACGGGTATATAGATATACTTCTCCCGAGCCAACAATGACTATTTGGGGAGGAGGGGGGCTTACATGCAGTAGTTTGCAGGAATCATCCCATACACGTGAATCCTGTCGCACAGCTCGATCGCAATCCCCATGGTGAACCAGCCGGTGCTCAGCCATGATCGTGACATCTCTCTGTGGAGGTGATGGTGTTATTGCCAAAGGAAATCCAAAAAGAAAGGAAGCAAGGGACATTAGCTGCAGTGATTTTTCCGCTTTTTTCCAATCCAAGAGCCAGGTTTGTATGTGTATCTCTGAAGCATTTATTTACCAGAATGAGCCAGAAGCAATGCAGAGTGCCATCTGCATGACACAACTATGTTTTGTATGCTTTTGGAGATCGTTGGGGGACTTAGAAGTCTCCACCAGAGAGCTCTGGTTCTCTGAATCAGAGCACTAGATCTTCTTAGAAGAGAATCTAAGATCTCTTTCACAATGACAGCATTTGGGCAGCAGTTTAAACAGACTGGGCTCCTCCTTATGGAACCTTGGGATTTATAGTTTGGAAAGCCAGTGTGGTGTACTGGTTTGAGTATTGGACTAGGACTCTAGAACCAAAGTTCCAAACCCCAGCCGATCATGAAAATGTCTCAGTTGACCTTGGGCAAGTCATGCTGTCTCAGCCTCAGAGGAGGGCAATGGCAAACCCAATGGCAGGTAAATATTGTTTTATTCAAGGAGGCCTTTTTTAAATGTCTTGTGGCAGATGGAGCTTTTAATGAGGGAGGTCATTGTTCCTATGTTATCATGTCTTGAATTTGCTTCTAAAACTCTTTTAAACTTGTGTTTTTTAAATAGAAGTTTAGTCGAATTGCATTTTAACTTTCGTATTAAGAATTTTGTTGGTTGTATTGTATTTTCCAAATGCACTATATATATATATATATATATATATATATATATATATATATATATCTGTTTGTAGTTTCAACGACAAGGCAAACTTATCACGGGGCTTTCCTTGGCAAGATTTGTTCAGAGAGGTTTTTCCATCGCCATCCTCCGAGGCTGAGAGTGTGTGTCTAACAGCACCTTAAAACAAAGCCTTGGGAATGGTACCTTTTTGCACTACAACTCCCAGAATAGTATTCAAGTTAGTCATTTTCCACACTATTTCCCCACTCTTTGCTGTCTTTCTGTGGCAGGTATAAAACCTATTCTGTTGGAATAAAAAGGCTTTACCTGCTTGCAGAAAGATAGCAAAGAAGGAGGCCAGTATAACTTCTTGAGAAGGGAGTTCAAACGTCTGGGAGTCACTACGAAGAAGGCTCTGCCCTGTATTCTCACCAAATTTACCTATGAGGGTGATGAAACAGAGAGAAGGGTCTCCCCAGTAGATCTCAAGACACAGGTAGATCTGTCTAAGAGAATACCGTCCTTCAGATAACCTGGACCTGAGTTCTATATGGCTTTATAGACCATTTTTTAATCTTTGAATTCTGCCCAGAAATGGATGGGCAAAGCTCTTGCAACAACAAACGTGTTAAGGCAGCGGTGATGGTCAAGCCAGCCTTGCAGAAAATGTAACTTCCCTTCCCTCCTTCCCCCAGCAATGCTGAAGGAGCACCTTTTTTTTTACCTGTCCTTCCCTGTCTCTTTTCTGAACAAGGCGTCAAACTGGTGCATGCGCTCATTGGTCACCACGAAGAAAGACACGTTGGGGAAAGACAGGCTGGCCCGTTGGATGACCTTGTTCAAGATCTTCTGCATCCGACCGTCCGGACCCCAGAAAATGAGGGTGTTCTCCGGCGTCTTGTTGACAAACTCTTGGGGCTTCCTCAGGACCCGGAAGAGGCTGGAATGGGCCGCCACCCGGAAGGTGGTTTTGTTCCCGACGTCCGCCGCGTAGCCGGTGGTGGGTGCGTCGTTCATGCGGATGACGCACTCGGCTTGGTCGATGACCGGCCCCAGCTTGCTCCCGAGTAAGTGGCTGGAGCTGGTGATCATCACGCATTGCCCACAGTGACGGTCTAGAGTCTGCAAAAAGAAATGATCAATAGGAATTTGAAGCATAGTCGGTCCTTGGGATCCACTGGGATTTAGTTCCAGGAGACCCTACAGATGTCAAAAATCCATGGACGCTCAAGTTCCATTAGATACAATGGCATAGTCAAATGGTGTCCCTTATATAAAGGGGCAAAATCAAGATTTGCTTTTGGGATATGCAGTGGACCCTCCACATTTGTTGGGGTTAGGGGCACAGGAACCCCACGAAAGTGGGAAAACTGCAAATGAAAAAACAAACCCTTTTAAAAACCTGTCTAGGAACACTACTTGGAACATGCAATATTATCTCATGGTACTTCACTGCTTCCTAGATTCTGGGCTAGAATTTGAATCATGCACAATCCCAGGCATCAGTCTGTAACAACTGCGTAACCGAGACTGCTACTAATATTAATAATGGTTGCAAGAAATCCTGCCTCCATCACCCCAGACTCCAGGGACCTTGGCTGACTGTTGCAAAACGCCCTGGACAAATTCAGTATATTCCCCTGCCTTGTTTCCCGAGACGGTGCGAAATCCGTTTTCCCCCCATTTCCTGAGGTTGGAAGGCAGGTGCGGTTTGACTTTTGAAGCGGAGCTGTAATGGAAGATCTCATTCCGGCTGTTGGAGTTGTAGAAGATCAGCAGCATGAAAAGGCCGAAGAGGATGACAAAGATGACCGCCGGTGGGCTCTGCGGGCAAAAGAAAAAAAGAAAATAAAGGATGGAAAGTCCAAGAAGGATTGGAAAAAGCCTCCAAGATACTTATAGATTTAATAATAATAATAATAATAATAATAATAATAATAATAATACATTTTATTTATAGCCCGCCTCTCCCTGCAGATCGAGGTGGGTTGCAACAAATAAAAACAACAATAAAACATAAATATACAATTAAAATCCACATTTCTAAATAATCCCCCACCCCAACCCCACTCCCAATCATAAAAAAAAAGAAGCAAACTGAAAACAACAGCAATTTAAAACGAATAGCAATAAAAATACTAATTATTTAATTCCATTTTCATGGCCACCTTTGTAAGATTTTTTTTTTTTTTTACAAATATATTTTTATCGTTATACAAATTTACAAGCTTGCTGAAATCCTATCGGAATTCTCATTACAGATATAAAATTCTTCGTTCATTAAGTCGTTTCAACATTATGTTACGTGAAATACCAAAAAAGAATAATATTTCCTCATTACGCTTCCCTTCATGTTCTCCTGACATGAAGTCCCTTCTGGTTTTATCAAGATCTGAGATCATGGCGGAAATTAAAAATTAATTAATTTTAAAATTAAATTAAATTAAAAACTTTCCGGAAGAATACTCATATTACGACACAAAATATTTTGGAAAATCAAATTTGAACTTAGACATTTGTCAGTTTTTTAATTGTACGGTGTTTTTAGACAGTAAGCCACTTTGGGTCTCAATACTGGGAGAAAAGTGGGATACAAATTAATTAATTAATACTAATACTAATACTAATACCAATAATAAATGAAACTTTTCAAAGACCACAGCGGGAGCTTCCTGGTGCATTATTACCATTATCTTCTTCTTTTTAATCCAATGTCCATTAAATATTAATTTTCATTTCCCGTCAGCTACTTTGGAGCTGAAAAACCAGGGCAAAAATAAAGAAGTAAATGGCTTGAAATCCAATATACTAATAGCAATCTCATTGCCAAACTTTTATGTAAGCAAATGGGCACAAGCCGTGCCCAAGAGAGGAGCATCCTGCCAACAATTTTGCTAAAAGATTTCTAGTTCTAGAAAAATAACTTAAGGGAAGGAAAGGTTTGGAAAAAGAGAGGAAGGGACCCTCCAAAAGCAAAACGGGAACTGCTCGAAAGCACAAAATGGAGGCTACGGAAATACAGGAGGAATCCAAATAGGGGCAAACAAAATGGAGTATCCCAGCAAAGGGCATGGGCTGAGTAATTGGAACCCAGAACCATGTTGCCACATGGCAATCCTATCCTGAGGCTTTCTTGGCAAGATTTGTTCAGAGGAGGTTTGCTTTTGCCTTCCCCGAGGCTGAGAGAGTGTGACTTGCCCAAGCTGAGTTTCCATGATCGCGCCGGAATTCGAACCCAGGTCTCTAAGAGCCGTCCTGTTGGGTGCAAAAGTACTTTATTGTTTTATTTCTGAGTACTGAAGCCATCTCAAAAGAAGTGTGTGTTTAAATCTTTGCATCTGTGTAGTAGTGGTTTGAGCGTCGGACTCTGGAGACCAAGGTTCAAATCCTGTCTCGGCCAAGGAAACACCCTGGGTGACCATGGGCAAGTCACACTCTCTCAGCCTCAGAGGAGGGCCATGGCAGGCCTGCTCTGAAAAGACTTACCAAGAAAATCCTGTGATAGGTTCGCCTTAGGGTCGCCATAAGTCGGAAAAGCCTTGAAGATACACAACACACTCCTTCCACCATTTTGGTCGCTCTTCCCTGGTTATCCTCCATCTTGTCCATATCTTCCTTGAATTTTGGTGCCCGGATGGCTTCAATAAACTCATTTTGGGGTCAAAAAGGACCCAAACTACGGTCCTTACCGTGTGGTGTTTCATGTCGCTGTCCCGGGTTCAAGTTAGGAGCCCCTTCGATCAGCGTAACTTAGGCACCTGCAAGGAAATCCAAAAAGGAGAGGGTTAAATTGGTTGTAGCGGCGCTAGTCCCTGTTGTTTTGGCTCCCGGTGTCCTCCATTTCCAGGACACATCCTACATTTCAGCCTTCGGTCCAGGAAGAGTTCCACAACATCCTCCATGCTTGGCTTATGGAAACCTACTGAGTGACCTTAGGCGAGTCACACTCTCTCAGCCCCAGAAAACCCCATGATAACGTTGTTTTACGGTCGCCATAAGTCAGAAACAACTTGAAGGTACAAGATAGAGATTTGGATGTAGGAGTCTGGGAGACCTGGGTCCGAATCCCCGCTTGGCCCATGGAAACCAATGTTGGGTGAATCACACTCTCTCAGCCCCAGAAAATCCTGCCATAAATCAGAAATGACTTGAAGGCACAAGTCAGCAATAAAATTAATGTGATTTGCTCTAATTGTGTATCATAAAACTCAGCCTCAAAGACCTTCTTCTCAGGTCTCTCACGACTACGTCTCAGGCCTCCATTTTCTTCTCTGCTTTTTCCATCTATTTTGCCTTATTTTTACACATATGGCCTTATTTATTTCACTTTTTATAGTGTTTTTCCCTCAAAAGAGCAACAGTCCCTCCTTCAAGGGGTGTCACAGTACCAGATAATCAAGAAAAAGGCCAAATGTGTTTAAAAAACAGCCACCATTTTGTGAAGGAAAAAGAGTTTTATCTTATTACCTCAGCCTCAGAATCCCCTCAGCCGGTGAAGGCCTCAGAGAATTGTGAAAGTTTTTCATCAAAAAGAAATAAAAAACCAACTTTTTTCATTAAAATCAAGAACAAAATATCAATCAAAAAACAATTCACCTTTAAAAATTATTTTTTTATTCAATTTTAACCACTTCATATAATACAAATTTAAAGAAAGGAAAATTACTAATCGGCCCAGTATAGCACAGATAGAGATTTAGAGTTGAAAGAACATATTATTATTATTATTATTATTATTATTATTAATAATATTTATAATATCCCAGAATTCATAAATAGTTCTTTACCAATCTTAAAATCTACCAATTTTAAAGAAAGGATAATAATAATAATAATAATAAATAACTGTTACTATTATTATTAATATTAATATTAATATTTATAATTATAAAATCCCATAATTTATAAAGAGGCCTTCTACCAATTTTAAAGAAAGGAAAATTATTATTATCATTATTTTTATTATTATTTATAAAATCCCATAATTTATAAAGAAGAGGCCTCATCTACCAATTTTAAGGAAAGGATAATAATAATAATAATAATAATAATATCCCAGAATTTATAGAGGCCTCATCTACCAATTTTAAAGAAAGGACAATTACTAATTGGCCCAGTATGGCACAGATAGAGATTTAGAGTTGAAAAAACGTATTATTATTATTATTATTATTATTATTAATTATTTTGTATCCCACTCTTTTCTCAGAGCTTATAAAGAAGAAGCGTCATCCACACTGCAGAAATTATCCAGTTTGACCCCACTAACTGCTGTGGCTCAATGCTATGGAATCCTGGGATTTGTAGTTCATCATGGCACCGGAGCCATCTGACAGGAAAGGCTAAATGGCTCATGAAACGACAAATCCCAGGATTCCATAGTGCTGAGCCACAGCAGTTTAAAAGCAGTGTCAAACTGGATTATTTCTGCAGTATAGATGAGGCCAGAGAGGCATTCAGCAATCAAAAAGAGATTGTAATTTAAAAAAAGAGAGAGAGAATTATATTTTATTTCAGCAATTTTTTCTGCAAACCTAAATCAAACTGTGATGCTGAATATATCTTTTGCCTGCTGGTGTTTACATATTAAATAAAGAGATATTGTGTTTTGCAAAACTTTGAAGGATTGTTTGCAATGTTTCTTAATTGTTGCATCTTAACTGTTGCAAATTTTGCCATCAAAAGAAGGGAACAAAAAAAACCCCTTAATTTTCCCTTTATTTAAACCAAAAAAAGGAAACTTTTCTACCTTCTAGTTTTACTTTTTAAACACCACTAAGTCCTGGTTCCTTATGAGGCTTCTATTAGAAGTTTAGAAAAGTAATTTTTCCAGTTTGCCCAGTAGAAATCCAGTTCTAACCCCCCCCCAAAAAAACTTCTAAAAAAGGAAAGGCCTGGGGTCTTTGTGCATGTCTACACTATAGAAATAATGCAGTTTGACACCACTTTAACTCCTGTAGCTCCATTCTATGGAATCCTGGGATCTGTAGTTTAGCAAAACTACAAATCCCAGGATCGCCTATCGATTTATGGTGATCCCATAAATTCGGAGCTGGTGCCAAAGCGAGCCCGTGTGTTGTGTTGGAGTCAGTCAGTGGGAGGCGAGTTCGAATCCCCACTCGGCCACGGAAACCTCCTGGATAGGGCAAGTCACACTCTCTCAGCCTCAGGGCAAATTGTGCCAAGACGATCCCACAATAGGTTCACTTTAGGATTGCCGTCTAGTCCAAAATGACTTGAAGGCACAAGAATGACAACAAGCCGCGTCACAGAGGTTTAAAAGCTTTTTTTTTTTCCTTTAAAAGCCCTAATTAGCGATTTTTCCTACATTGCTCTCAGCTCAAAGCAATTGGGGAAAAACAAATCTCTAATGGATGCAAAAAGGGAGAGAGGAGGTTGGAAGGCATCCAGCAATGGCAAAGACCACATTATTGTTGGGATTAATGGGGGAGAGAAATGGAAAGCCAAGCATGACTGGAATGCAGGACCGGCCGGCATACATTATCCCCCAAAGGCAGATTTTGTTCCCCTAAAAACTCTGGGAAGAAGTCAAGGAAAGAGGAGAGAATTGCAAAATGCCCTTTTTCTGGCCAGCATCAAGGTTGCAAAGAAAGCAAGGCAGGGAGTGAATTTGGCCCATTCCACCCAAATGCAAAGTTTTATACTGAATTCAACCCCTTTCACCCAAATGCAAAATTTTATATTGAATTTGGCCTCTTTCACCCAAATGCAAATTTTTACATTGAATTCAGCCCTTCTCACGCAAATGCAAAATTTTATATTGAATTCAACCTTTTTCACCCAAATGCAAAATTTTATAATGAATTCAGCCTCTTTCACCGAAATGCAAAATTTTATACTGAAATCAACCCCTTTCATCCAAATGCAAAATTTTGTATTGAATTCGGCCCCTTTCACCCAAATGCAAAATTTTATATTGAATCTGGCCTCTTTCACACAAATGCAAAATTTTACATTGAATTTAGCCCTTCTCATCCAAATGCAAAATTTTATACTGAATTCAACCCCTTTCACCCAAATGCAAAGTTTTATATTGAATTCAGCCCTTCTCACCCAAATGCAAAATTTTATACTGAATTCAACCCTTCACCCAAATGCAAAATTTTAGATTGAATTTAGCCTCTTTCACCCAAATGCAAAATTTTGTATTGTTTGCAAAAGCCGAGGTCTCAATCCAGCGTCAGTCCTGCTTTGAGTAGACCCATTAAAACAACACATTATTAGCATGCTTTCCAACAGTCACGATTTGGCAGCAACAATCCCGATTAATCCTTTGCCATCCCACTTTTTCAGCTGCTTTTAAACAGTCCCGGTTTCTCTTTCCTCCTCTCCCTTTGTCCTCAGCTTTCTCCCATTGCTGCAATCTGAGTTCAAAATGCAAAAATTAGGTCCAAAACGCACTGCAAAAATAATCCAGATTGAGACCACTCTAACTGCCTTGGCTCAGTGTTAGGGAAGACTGAGAATTGTAGTTTGCTGTGGCACCAGAGCTGTCTAAGAGAGAAAGTTCAATGTCTCACAAAGCTAGATTTCCCATTATTATTCCCTAGCATTGAGCCAGGGCAGTTCAGTTTTCATCTCTATCGGCCTTGTGCCAGAGCAGGTCTTTTGTAAAGCTAATGGCTCTTGCCCACTCAGGACCAAGCCACTGACCCCAAACTGGCTCCAAATTCTGGGGGCCATGACCAAAAAGACTCATCTCTGTTCTTGGCATAAAACCTATAGGGAAACATTATAAGAAAAAACAGCATTATCTGGCGCTCCTTACCAAGGCAGGATGTCTGATATGAGCAAAGCCAGGCGCATGGTTTGGGGGATCTTCTCCTTCGTGGGGTGCCATGAGACGGTGCCAGTCCCGGCTGCAGGACCACCCTTCCATGATCCACTTTGTACGCTCGCTTCCCTTTTATCACATCATTGCTGCTGGACCAGGGTGGGGCTGAGTGCGAATCTGGTCAGCCCAGCTCTCAGAGAGCTGCTGAAGGAGAAGAAAATAAGAAAAAGAAGACACACACACACAGTCGGCCCCTCCACCTTTGTGGCCCTGATGTTGTTTGCGGATTTGATTATTGACAGATCGGATTAATATGTTCTCTCTAGGACTCTTTAGGTCCTTCAGCATGACTCTATATATGATTTTTGCCAGAGGTTCCTCATTTGAAGATGTGTGGGATAAATCATTAGACAGTTGCCCCCCATAGAAAGAAAGAAAGAAAGAAAGAAAGAAAGAAAGAAAGAAGATAGATAGATAGATAGATAGATAGATAGAGGTGCTTCATAAATCATGAGCTCCTGAACCACTTCCCCCATAGATAGATAGATAGATAGATAGAGAGATAGATAGATAGAGAGATAGAGAGAGAGAGATAGAGAGAGAGATAGATAGATAGAATAGATAGACAGAGAGACAGACAGAGAGAGAGATAAGGGTGTTTCATAAATATTAGCTCATGAAATATTTTTGAAATACTTCCCCCGCCATAGACAGACAGATAGATAGATAGATAGATAGATAGATGATATATATGTTTTATAAATCATTAGCTTCTGAAATACTTTCCCCAGATAGATAGATAGATAGATAGACAGACAAATAGAGGTTTTTCATAAATCATGAGCTCCTGAAACACTTCTCCCCATAGATGATAGATAGATATGTTTCATAAATCGTTAACTTCTTAAACACTTCCCTCCCAGATAAATAAGATAGATAGATAGATAGATATGTTTTTTAAATCATTATCTTCTGAAATACTCCCCCCCCATAGATAGATAGATAGACAGATAGAGGTTTTTCATAAATATGAGCTCCTGAAACACTTCTCCCATAGATGATAAATAGATAAATAGATGAGTTTCATAAATCGTTAACTCCTGAAACACTTCCCTCCCAGATATATAGATAGACAGAGAGAGAGATAAGGGTGTTTCATAAATATTAGCTCATGAAATACTTTTTGAAATACTTCCCCTTTCCCAGATAGATAGATAGATAGACAGATATGTTTTATAAGTCATTAGCTTCTGAAATACTCCCTCCATAGACAGAGATAGATAGATAGATAGATAGATAGATAGATAGATATAGAGGTGTCTCATAAATTAGCTCCTGAAACACTTTGCCCCATATAGATATAGATATAGATAGATATAGATATAGATATAGAAGGGGGTGTTTCATCAATCATTAGCTCCTGAAACACTTCCCCCTAGATAGATAGATAGATAGATAGATAGATAGATAGATAGATTCCCAGGCAGCAGAGACAGAGAGATTGGAGCCAAATTTGCAAAACCACCATCACCATCATCCTTGACTTGGTGTATCTGGCACTAGGATAATCTATCTATCTATCTATTTATCTATCTATCTATCTATCTATCTATCTATCTATCTATCATCTGGGGGGATGGATGTTTCAGGAGCTAATGATTTCTCCCACACCTCTTCCAATGAGGCAGATCTGGGCTGTTTTCTTGTGACCCCAGAGTATTATTACATTCTCCCCCAAAGCCATACCCATCATGCTTGGATGCCTGGATCCTTTCCGAAGAGGCCCACCCTACCTCTTAAAAACAAAAACACTATATATATATATATATATATATATATATGTATGTATGTATCTTTCAAGAATCAAGACTAATGTTCTAAGGAAGGCCTGCTGGGCTAGGAACTCACCCACTTGACAGACAATCCAAATCCAAGCCAGGCGATGGAGATCAAGCCAAGGGTGCAAATTTAGGAGCCACCCAGGGGGAGATCAGGGTTGCATGTGGGGATGTGCCGGCATTGCCAGCCCTAGGGATGCCACTGCCTTGATGTGCCACCACCAACAACCCTAGTGCCAGATACGCCAAGGCAAGGATGATGGTGATGGTGGTCTTGCAAATCTGGCTCCAAATGTGGCTCCGAATCTCTCTGTCTCTGATGCCTGGGAACTCTCTGATGCTCGGATGGACTTGCCCATCTCCCACCAGAAGGAGCTGTGGAAAAAACCTCTGTGATCCAGGCAAAGCGGATGGGGTTTTGCTCAGCTTCTGGGTCCTAAATGCCCTGTGGTTTCCCAAATCCATTCACCCTCCATGAGAACAGCAAATCTTCCTCCTCCTCATGTGCAATGACCAGATTTCAATGATCAGAAACATTTAGGGGAGGAAACCATCAGGAAAACCAGATCCTGAATGGTGGTGATGCATCAGAGAAAGGAGACTGTGGCCTCCAGCCAGCAATATATATATATATATTGTAAAGAGCATTTTTAATCAAAACTTGGGGGGAGATTGCAAATCCCAGAATCCTTCAACCAATGTGGCTCCTGGCCAAGAGTGGTCCGTCCATAAGTCCACAGCCTCCCATGTTTGCGGTCTAGAAAAAGAAATGTTTGATTCAATCTTGCTTGGTATTGACTGAGATCTCACCACTTTTCTGTCCCATGATTCTCATGCCAAGGAAGCCCAAAGTGATCTTTATTTATTTGTGAAGTCCACTCCCAGAATGCCTCACAGGGGTGTGCAAGGTATTTGCACTATTTTAGGGGATTCTGGGAGGGGAAAAGAGAATGCCACGAAAACCAAACCGGTTTGAAAAACAAAGTGCTAAAACAGGAGGAACAAATCATCCCAAAAAGGCAGACCTAATTCCACTCAAAGGCTGACCGCAGAGGATGCATTTTACCAAAGGGGCCATGGTAAAAGGAGACATGGCACTGTTTGGGTGCCACAACCAAAAAGCGCATCCACACATCCAGATATAACCCAGTTTGACACCGCTTCAGCCGCCAAGACTCAATGTTACGCAACCTTGGGCTTTGCACTTTGCCGTGGCACCGGAGCTCTCCGACAGAGAAGGCCAAAGGCCTCACCGAACTACAATTCCCCGAATCCCATAGTATGGAGCCGTGACGATTAAAGCGGCGTCAAACTGGGTTACATCTGCAGTGCGGATGCAGCCAAACAAGTCGCCCGCGGAGATAGCGAAGGGTCTGCAGAGAACATCTTTCGTTCCCTGGTGCAGAAAAGCACCATCTTGCAGAAAACCCAAAGGCTTTTTGGTCTGGAAAAGGGCAACCTTGGAGAGAACCTGCAAGCCAGCCACCTTGGCTCTTTCCTGGCCTCTTTAGCAGAGATGCCCCTGTTTCCCTTGGTTACTCTTCCCTTGAAGTACAGTTGCCATAGCAACACAGCATCAGATTTTTGGGATTTCCCCCCCCCCCCCTTCTCCCTCTTCTCAAGAGAGATGGAGGATGCTATCCACCCACCAAGCCTTTGCTGGGGTTGGAAGAACATTCCCCATTTTGTTTTGGGAGGAGATCAGAGGATGGTTAAAAGTGCTCTCGCTGCCAGAGGAAATGGAGGATGCTCTAGAATGGCAGTTCTGCAAGTGTGCAAATGTGTGCGTAGCCGAGTGTGGAAAAGACACGCCACGAAGAAGGTAGCTAAGCTGGAACGTGGCTTTTTCCTTGTGGCAACAGGGCCGCAACTCAGTTGCATTGCAAAAACAACGGCTGGAATTCAGCATGGGAACCAATCTTTGACCCATAGAGTTGGAAGGGGCACCCAGAGGCCATGAAGTCTTAACTGGAGCATCCCTAGTCCAGAAAACGTCCCGAGAAACGAGACCCTTTTTAAATGTCCAACCGTTTCTAAGTCCATTTACAAAGGCTGCTGTATCCGCCCAGCAGAAAGATTGCTGTTTGACATAATGCGGCTTTAACTGCTGTGGCAGAATACGAAGGAATCCTGGGATTTGTAGTTTCGTGAGAAACAGCAGGCCCTTGGTATCCGCTGGGGTTTGGTTCCAGGACCCCTCATGGATGCCAAAATCTGTGCATGCTCAATTCCCATTGTATTAGATAGTATTTCTTATATAAAATGGCAAAACCAAGTTTTGCTTTTTGGAATTTATATATATTTTTGGATGCTTGGATCTGTGGACAAAAAATACGGAGGGCTGACTGTATTTAGCCTTCTCTATCAGAGAGAGCTCTGATACCCTGCCAAACTACAAATCCCAGGATTCCGTAGCATGCAGCCATGGCAGTTAAAGCGGTGTCAAACTGCATTAATTCTGCAGTGCAGATGCAACCTTTGCCAATGGACTTAGAAACAGCTGGACATTCGAAAGGGTCTCTTTTGTTGGACAGCCACTCATTGGGGATGCTTTAGTTAGACTTAATGTCCTCTGGGGGCCCCTTCTAAGTCCGTGCTTTGACATCTGAGATGTAAATGAAAACTATAAATGGAAGATGGGTCTAAAAAGGACTCAAATATTCCCATTCAAAAGGCAAAGCAATGGTTTCTTCCCATACAGTTGCGTTGCAGAGGCTGTTTTGGGAAGGAGATACAGCCCTGCAAGCAATCCAAACCTAGCAAACATGGGAGGTAATGGAAACCTTGTCGGTTTTATTAATTGGAAAGGCTATTTTTAAACAGTCGGGAAGGTTCCCAGAACAGGAGGCTGGCAGCTTCGTCCAAGTCGCATTTGGAAAAGTTTTGTGTAAAGGCTTCCTTCCCAATGCTTGAAATAGCAACCACAAGACCAAGCACTCCTTGAACCTGAGGAAGAGCTCTGGAGAATCTGGAAGCTAGCACACTTTGGGGTGTTTCATTTCCTCCGAATAAAAGCATTGCCTTCCTGGAGGCTTTATTTCCCATTCTCAGCCCAGCAGAGTTATATTCACAAAGTGGCTTTTTGGACTACAACTCCCAGAATCCCCTAGCCACCATTCATTGCCAATTGGCAGTTCTGGGAGCCCAGAAAGCCAATTTTATTTTTTTTAAACTGGAGGTTTTGTTTAGTTTCGACAGCAAACAGTTATAAATAAGATATTCCTCTCAACCTGCACAAATTGTCGGGATGATGTACAAAGAGCCAAAGCGAATTAAGAGACAAAAGGATGCATCTGCACTGCAGAAATAATCCAGTTTGGCACCACATTAAGTGCCATGGCTCAATTGCTACGGAGTTCAGGGAATTGTAGTTTGTTGTGGCAACCACAGCTCTCTGACAGAGAAAGCTAAATGTCTCACAAAACTACAATTCCCCGACAATTTCATGAAGAAATCTGCGCAGGTAGAGAGGAATATCTTATTTATAACTATTTGCTGTTGAGATGAAACAAATCCTCCAATTTCAAAGGCAGTCTACCACTGAACTGCAAACTAACTACCTAACTAAATAAATAAAATAACTTTCTGGACTCCCAGAATGGCCAACTGGCAATGGTGGCTAGGGGATACTGGGAACTGTAGTCCAAAAAGCCACTTTCCTCAGCTCTGTGAGTTGCAATTGTAGAGGCATGGTGACGGAAATAAGTTGCATTCTTCACCTATTTGTGGGTTTCCTATTTGGAGTAAGCAGAATACTGGACTAGACAGACCTTTGTTCAGATCCAGCTAGTCTTTGCTTATCTTTTTGTACTGGTTTTCCCAACATCCACAGATACTACCCCCTCATAGAAAAAGCGAGACAGCCCTTTAGATGTGGGGATTGTCTCGCTGATTTAAAAAGAACAACTCCGAGAAACACATTGCCACAGAGAACCGCCATGCTCCTTTCTAACCTGGGGATACCATAGTATTAATAATAATAATATATTTTAAAAAACCAGTGCAATTCACTTCTGAAAAGTTTTACTCGGGCAAAAAGCAAAGATTGCAAACGACAGCGGTCTGAGGGTATATAATACACAACCCTTGTGTGGGTCAGTTAAGGACCGCAATACGCGTTCCCAGTAAATCCGACCCTTGAAAACTTTCAAAGGATCCTTTGTCTTCCCTCGCTGCCCCCCAAAATCCCCCAAACAAAGAGGGAATTGTTCCCATCGTCCCCTCCTGCAGAAATCTGGAAGGAAAATGTAAGAGCCAGCGGATGCCAAGCGCTCGGCCTTGCGTTCTTTTCATCAGAAATATGTTATGATCTTTGTGTGTTTCTGCCTGAAAACATTTCCAAAATTCTCTCTCATTGTGGAAGGAAAGTATGCTTCTCCAGATGCCGTTGGACTCCAGCTCCCATCAGCCTGCCAAGCAGCATCTCGAGAGCCACGGATTTGTAACCCTTGGCCTGTCGCAAAGCTGGGGTACATGCCGCTCTTCAGATGTTGTTGGACTGCAATCCCCATCAGCCCCAGCCAGCATAGTCCATGATATGAGATGCATTTGGAAGGTCTTATGTTCCCAGACTTTGCCTTGGTGCATTATCGCAGAAATAATGGAGTTGGGCACTGCTTTAAATGTAATTTTTGCAATAACAGGGTAAATGTGGCCACGTATTTTTCAGCCACTCCTTACTTTGGACTTTAGGGAACCAGAAAATCCCTTTCCCAAAACAGTAAGCAGGAAAATATTTGGGAACGTTGTTTTCTCGATTCTGAATGTTTTGCACCATGCAATGCGTCCAATGGACAACACCTCATTCCAGCCCAAACTAAATTAATAGATAACTTTGGAAAAAGTTATTACAATTAAATATAGTTAACTCCCCTTTCAGTAAGATGCTTCCCAAGCCTGTTTTGTTTTTCCCCGACTATAAATATGATAATACACTTAATAAACTTCTGCATGCAGAGGAAGGAAAACGGGTTCCTTGCTTCTCGGCAGGAAGTTTTTAAAAAATGTGCAGATAACATTATCAGGAAGAGACACAGCTTGCAAATACGCCATTTCATACCCAGATGTTTCACAGTTCTCTTTCTACCGCTTGTGCAAAACCACACACCCGCCACACACACCCAAAGGTATCCGCTTCCTCTATTTTTGAATTTTTGTTGTTGTTGCGTGCCTTCAAGTCATTTCCGACTTATGGTGAATGTATCATAAGGTTTTCTTGGCATGTTTGTCCCCAGAAAGACTTGGCCATGGCCATCCCCTGAGGCTGAGAGAGTGTGACTTGCCCAAGGTCACCCAGCAGGTTTACATGACCACGCACACACACACAAGATTTCATTCAACATTTCTATTTCTAGACTGCAAACCTGGGAGGCTGGGGATGGCTTATGGATGGATTCGAACCCTGGACTCCAGAGTCCTAGTCCAACGCTCAAACCACACCACATTCACACTCACAGGCATCTTCTTCCTCTATTTTAGAAGGCCACATTTGAGGCCAAAACAGCAACGAAATGAAGAACAAAGAGACCCACACAAGTTACACACTTTGTGTAAGACCTCATAGTCATGCCCAATTCACCCCACTATTATCTTATCAGTATTAACGCAACGTAGCAATGTCTCAAATCCATCATCTCTTTCCCTACACACCAAGGATGTCACAGTGTCCCACTTAATACCCATTGCTTTGGCTCTGCCACTGAAAACGCACACAAAACTTTCATTTTAATAACATTTTGTTATTCAGCACCGGCATCGTCATCCAAAGCAGCCTGAGAAGAACAAGTCTCTTGGAACTGGAAAAATAAAATAAAATTTCAGGCGGGGGAAACTCATAGACTGCACCAGTTATTGTCTTTAAAAAGTCACAGGTCTTTAAAGTTAGGACTATTTGGTGATTCAGCCCTGGTCAAAACAGCCTCTGTCGTTGGAGAAAATAAATAACACTATTTTTCTTGGATTGATTGTGTCAACCTTTTAGCATCCGGATAGACTGACCTCATAGACCGAGAAGGTCCAATTCAGAGATGCTTTTCCAAGATGCCCAGAAGAGTTATTGCCCAGAATTATTCCTAAATTGAAATTTTTCAAGTCTGGGCATGAGGTATTTCCAAGCAAGGCAGCCGTCTACCTGTGCAAGGTGAGGCTTTTCAAGTGGCGAAGCGTTCCACAGGTGCGGAGTGGTACCCTACCCATCTGGCCATGAAGGATGAGTGAAAACAATGTTCCTTTTCTTTGCCCAGCGGGAAAAGACAGCTTTTTCGGTGATGAAACGGTGCCCGCCTCGCGGGGCTCGTTCGTGCGCCAGGTACATCTTGCATTCGTCCAGCCGGCCCTTCTCAAAATAGTGGTAAGGCACAGCAGGTTGGCTCTGGTTCCTGCCAAAGGAAATTATTCTTTTCAAAAAAGGCATTTTTTATCAGTTGAAAAATGGATTCCTACTTTTTTAGGGCTGCCAGCCTGAAAACTGGAGAGGACTCCTGTACCTTTAGTGTAGAAGAGGGACTTTCAGCAGGATTGAGGATCAGCAATACACAACATTAATTGAAACACATTCATTAAATCATGCAACTGTTTAAAAGGACAAGTAAGACATGCACATTTTAAAATCCACCAAATCTAACACTGGGGGTCTTGGGCTGTAATCAGAATTAACTTACAGTTGGCCCTCCATATCGACGGATTAGAAATATTCCCAAAAGATATGCATTCCAAAAAGCGAGCCTTGCTTTTGCCATTTTATATAAGGAATACATTTCAATACGCAACTGTATTTAATGGGCATCCACAGATTTTGTTATCCACGGAGAGTCCTGGAAGCAAAGCTCAGTGGATACCAAGGGACCACTGTACTTATTTTTTAGAGCATGGAGAAGTTATTTCTTAGGGACGACAACATCCTGAATCCTCCACCCCGTGCCACCAAATTGAGGGAACTATGGTCCTCCAAAGTAACTTTTCCAGGCTCTGGTTTCCTACCCGGGAAAGACAGAAGACATTTCCCAAGCTCCGTCACAGCTGTACCTGCAGTAACTTTCGCTGACCATGCCGAAGACGAAGATCTGTTCGCACAACTCCATGGCCAAAACCATGGTGAACCAGCCGGTGCTGAGGAAGGAGCCGGACTTCATCCTGCCAATTTGAGAGAGGAGTTAAAACGCTCGCCGGACCTTGGATGTCCATCTCCTTCAGCCTTGGTGACCTGGCTCAATGGAAAAGTGTAAGTCTTGCATGCAGCAAGTCCCAGGTTCAGTCCATGGCATCTCCATGGATGCATTTATGATGTGATGGACTTTTGGGGGGAAGAGAAATGTTGTTGCATTTACAGTCGGCCCTCAATGTTTGCGGGGTTTAGGGGGGCAGGATCTCAGCAAAAGTGGAAAACCCATGAATATACTTCTCTAGGCATTCCTAGGTCATCCAGCGCTGCAAGAACTACAAATGCCTAGAGAGGTGTTCTCTCCAAGCATTTCTAGATCCTCCAGTGCAATTCTATGATCAGACAGCATGAGAAGCATTGCGTTCAACCATTGCACTATAGCACTAGAACTTCCTAGCAAATAAGTCCGAGTCCCACATCAAACTAAACATTCCAGAATTCCACAGGATGCCCTGATGATGTTCTTACCTTATTTGTTTTTATTATTTATCGAACAAATGTATTGAATAAATTTATCTCCCATCTTTCTCCAAGTGACTTACAAGAAATATAAAATACAGCTAAAATATTATACAAATGTTGAACCAAACTTAAACAAAAGTTTAAACAGTTATAGCACATTTACTTATTCAGAGTGGAGTTCATCTACATGGAAGAAGCAGTAGCTTGAAAGAGGCATCTACCCTCTTCAGTCCTTCTCCTCTCTAGGAAAGAATCTACATGTGCCATCATAGCAGTTTGATACCACTTTAACTATCCTGGCTTTATGCTATGGAATCCTGGGATCTGTAATTTGATGAGGGATTCTCTGCTAGAGAGAGGGAGAGGAGTATCTAGTCTACCCTCCTGAATGACAGTGGTATTAATTCATAGAAGCATAGATTTGGAAGAGACTTCAAGGGCCATCAAATCTAACCTCATGCCTCACCTATTCTTCCCTGTTTCCAGTTGGAAGAGTTCGTCACAGTGGGCCATCATCTTCTCGGTCAGCGTGTAGAGATGGATGCTCGGGTACATCTCCTTCACCTTCAGGAGGGTCCTGTAGACCAAGCCGATCTTCTCCCTGTTCATCAGCCTGGTGGGCCCCCAGATGACGTAGATGGTGTCCCGCGACTGCTTGAAGAAGTAGGACTGGTTCCGCAGGAGGAGAGGGATGCTGGTGTGAGAGACGACCCGGATGGTGCTCCGGCCGCCCACATCCTCCTCGTAGCCCTGCGTAGGGGCCTGGTTCATGCGCAGGACGCACTCCTTCTCATCGATCTCCTTCCCCGAACGGGAACCCAACATCTGCCCCGAGCTGGATACCACGGCACAGTGGCGACATGGCGCTCGGGCCAACGGCTAAACCGAGTGAGAGAGAATGGAAGATTGTAGCATGATGGAACTGTGTCTGGCTGCTCTTCTCTCCCTCCGAGACCAGAGCAAAGGCACTCGAGGGGCTCACATTGGCCACTATGGCTATGGCATGACAGGACATGTGTCTGGCTGCTCTTCTCTTCCTCAGAGGCCAGAGTAATCACTTCAAAATGCCATCTCCAAAGCTCAGCTTGATACAGTTTAACCCACTGCTATTCAAAAGTGGTGGTCCTTAGACCATCCTGCCTCCAGCCACTGGATATCAGTCCACAGAAAGCATCCAGCAAGGAATGAAACTGCTGTTGCCAATGGGCACAAATATGGTACTGGTCCCGGGGAGAGGGGAGCCAGTCACCCTCATCAGATAGCCCAAGGACCACTGGTCCAATCCATTCAAGTCATGCCAGGATTTGGCCTCCTGTGTCTGTGGGGCAGGTTTGAAGGGGTCAGCATTCCCGCCATTGCAATTTTCCTTCCCTAGTTGACCTACCTTCCCCTCCGGTACGCTGATGAAACCCTCAAATTGGGCAGCTGCGGATGCCACTGGAAATTGCCTCTCCTGTTCTTCCAGATGTTGGCAGCTTAGCCAACACAACAGCACACAGGAGTGTGGGCAGAGCAAGATGTAAAGAAGGGAGATGGCAGAGAGCGCAACCAGGATGAAGAAGAGGCGAAGCTGAAAGAGAGAGGAGCATGGTTTCGCATTTGTGTGTGCCTCCCCAGATTCCTGCAGACAATCTTCCGTTCTTTTTTCAATTTTTCCTTTGGACAAAAAAGGTGACTTGCCAATGTGTAAGAGTAGCAATTCACCCTGTAACCTTTAACGCTAACTTCTTTTCCTTTAAATGTAGAAACTGTGAACCTTCTGGGAGATCCAGGAAGGTATGGTGGTTTTAGCATTGGACTCTGCAAAGCGGCATTCGAATCCCGCTGGGTGACCTTGGGCTAGTCACAGTCTCTCAGCCTCAGAGGATGGCCATGGCAAACCCTCTCTAAAGAAACCTGCCAAGAAAACCCTGTGATATGGCCTTAGAGTGGTCCAAAGTTGGAAACAACTTGAAGGCACAACAAAAATAAACTTTCTAATCATTTCTGGCTTGGATATTTTTGCATGGTCCATGTAGCCCCTGAATATCTCCCGGGGCAGAAACCTGGCTTCTGGACTCACAGATTTTGCCCACCTTTGCACTGTACCACAGCTTAGCATTATACACAAACAGGGGGGCAGTGTATCAACCTTAGGGTTAGCTGCAGAACACCGATGATCCATTAATCCCCCAAAATGACACTCACCACTTAGAGCCTTATTGTTTGCAAAACACGGCTGTGAGATCTAAGTGGATATGGAGCAGCAGTGAGATTTTAAGAGGCTTGTTGCAGATAGCATAATTGGCTTAGGTCCTGCTGCAGCTACAAGTGAGCAAAGAAGCTTTCAAGAATTCAAGTTTACAGGGAGAAAGGAGCAGTTCCAGGTTGCAACAACAGCCCTGCAAGATGCAGCTGGAGCTGACTTGTTTAGCATTATATGCAAACGAATCCCGCCTTGGCCATGTAAAACCCACTGGATATCCTTGGCACACTCTCTGAGCCTCAGAAGATGGCAATGGCAAATCCCCTTTGATGAAAAGTGCCAAGACAACCCCAGGATAGGGTCGCCTTAGGGTTGCCATAAGTCAGGAAGGCATTGAAGGCACACAACAACAACAACATGGCATACTTACAAACACCTGCATCCTTTTAAGGTCTTCTCAGCCATCTATCTGCCTTGGGGTCCAACACCCTGCAAAGAAAAACAACACAATGCAATGGAGATAGTTCAAGCCAATGGAGAGAAGGAGAGGGAAACATTGGAGGGTGTGTGTCTCTCTCTTTCTCAGAGTGGCAGAATTCAAAGATAAAGCCGCGTTAGTCTGCAGAATCAGTATATAGAGAAATCTTGTAGCACTTTTGAGACGAATTGAAAGAAAGAAGTTGGCAGCATGAGCTTTCCTAGACTTCAGTCTACTTTCTCAGATGCATTTTTCTCTTTCTCAGGGTCTCTCTAAGGTCTTCTCAGCCATCTATCTGCCTTGGGTCTCTCCTTCTTGGGGAGACTAGAGCTGCCACAAGATATTACCAAACCGAGAGCCAGCGTGGCATAGTGGTTTGAGGGTTGGACTATGACTCTGGAGACCAGGGCTCGATTCCCAGCTTGGCCATGAAACCCACTGGGTGACCTTGGGCAAGTCACTCTCTCTCAGCCTCAGGGGAAGCCAATGGCCAACCTCCTCTGAACAAAATCTTGCCAAGAAAACCCCAGGACAGCGTGGCCTTAAGTCAGAAAGGACTTGAAGGCACACAAGAAGAAGAAGAAGAAGAAAGGGACCCAAAAGGTGTCCAGGGTGGCAAGCCAGCCAGCCAGGTTAGAAGCCCTGGGCGATCTCTTTTGGGGATCCACTGGCACCCCACTCTCAGGATCCGAGGGCCAAGGGGCACCTACCGGCCTCAGGGGCCTCCAACATCCCAGGATCCGTCAGCTCTCCAAAAGCGCCTTCTTGGCCAGCTTGGAAGCAGCTTCTTCTTCTTCCTCCTCCTCCTCCTCCTCTTCTGGGTCCTGGATCTTCTTTTCCTCTATTCCCTGGGCAGCCAGGGCTCTCTCCTCTTCCGAGGCTCAAGCAAGCAGCCGAGGGGAGTCTTCCTTCCCCCTCCAAAAAGCTGGCTTTCTCTGGCTTTCTTTGGAAAGCCGAGGGCGCACGGCTGGAGATGCCAAAGGCGCACAGCCAGGGTCCCCCCCTGAGCAAAAAGGTCTCTTTGGAGGGAAGATCCTGGGGGCTAGGATGGCCCCCTTGGAGAGGAAGGGGGGGAATCGCTTGCCTTATCCTTTGGGGGGGGCTTTAGGATAGGAATAGGTTGCTTTCTCTTCTGGGGTCCCCCTGAAGATGGAGCCTGGCTGCGCCCTGCGTCTCCAAGCGCCCAGCCAGCGCCAGCCTCTTCCTTGCAGGTGTCCAGGCTCCAAAAGGGGGGGATCTGGGGGTCTTTGGGGGCCAGCTTCCCTGAGATCTGGGCCTCCGACCTCCCCGATGCCCGGGCCAGACCTTAGTGGGGAGGGATCCTGGGAGTTGTAGGCGAGAACATCTGGAAAGCAGCGGTGGAGAGCATCAGGCAGGACTTGTCTTTGGGTGGACTGCAGCACCAGTGGAGAGGAATGATGGGGGTTAGAGTCCAGGGAGAGTTTGGAGCAGGGGTGCCCAATATATTTTTTTGGTCCTCCCAGGTTTGGGGACTTCCACTCCCAGAAGCCCCAGCGAGCTTGGGCAACAGGCATTGTGGGAGATGAAGTCCCAAACATCTGGAGGAATCAAAGGTTGGGAATCCGGGAGGGCTAGCGCCAGGGCGGTGTAGTGGTGGGACTAGGGCTGCAGAAATATTGCAGAAGCAATGCAGTTGGACTTGGCTTTCTCCCTGCTCTGCAAGTCTGAGATGTGTAGTTTGTTGTGGCATCAGAGCTCCCTGACAGAGAAGGCTAAATATCTCATTTTTCTGTGCCTTCAAGGTCCTTTCTGACTAATGGAGACCCCCTAAACTATCATGGGATTTTTTTGCTTGGCAAGTTTCTTCAGAGGGGCTTTGCCACCCACCACCAAACTACGAATCCCAGGAGTCCTTAGCATGGAGCCATGGCAGTTAAGCAGTGTCAAAACTGCATAAACCCTGCAGTGTAGATGCAGTCAGGGTTGCTGTGGAAATAAAAGTGGAGTGGAAGAGGTGAGTTGCATCCTTCAGCTTACCAAAGGAAAAGTGGAATATAAATGTCCCACAGAACCAGCTTGGCGTAGTTGTACGAGTGTTGGGTTGTGACTCTAGAGATCAAAGTTCGATTCCCCACTCAGCCATGAAACTCGCTGGGTGACCTTGGGCAAGTCACACACTCTCAGCCTCAGGGGAAGGCAATGGCAAGCCTCCTCAAACAAATCTTGCCAAGAAAACCTCATAAATTGGAAATGACAACACACATAAATGTCCCACACATTCCCCATGCTTGAATTAAAACAAACATGCCTGTTAGGCCACACTGTCACAGCAAAGACAATTAGGGAGATGCTGCGGATTAATGAAGAAAACGAGGCATAAAGTGGCATCACTCAAGCAGGCACCAAAACCTTCGGTGCCTTCTGCAGCCAAAGTGAGATCTGCCCATGCAAGAGTTTCCATCCCCTGCCTTCATATCTGTAAGAAAGATATGAGACTGTTTGCATGAATAGGTTGATCAATCTGCTTAAGCAAACAAGCATTTATTAGCCTATTGATAATATCTGACGGCTGGGATTATTGCACTTCTTGGGCCTTCCTAGAAAGAGCAATGGGTAGTTTTTAGGAACGGGAGGATTTATACCATGAGAGGGGGAAAATACTGTATGATCACAAAGCGAGTTTTCCCTGAAAGTCCATGTCACATGGAGCTTTTGTCTCTTGTCATAAATAATCGCTTATGGTCACTCTTAAGGGCATATTAGAAAGTGTAAGGTGTGTTCTAGAAAAACAATAGCAAGCCATTTTTCAGGAGTTTTCTTTAATTCTTTAAATTAAGAGTATATACCTTCCTCTATCTCCCTACCCCATGCATTGGAACCACTCTGCTTGAGGGCATTTTGATGCTTCCTAGCCCCTGATCTTTAACTCCACCTGGCCTCATTGGGGTCACCATGAAAACCCCCACAGCTTTACCAAGAGCTTGGGGATATTACCCAAACTTTTCATGGTTAGCTCGCGGCGAGTTTCATAATATAGCCATGCCAGTTCCAAAGTCCAGGATTCAGCATTCAGGCCCAGCAGTTGCAAAGAGTCTCAGCTTCATTCACCCCGGGGTTGGTGTGTCTCTCTGCGTGTGTGTGTGTGGAAATTCCCCAAGCCTGGCAGAAAATGTGTGCCCTATACTCAGCCCTACAAGTACAACCCAGCTGCCAGAATGGGGAATGGCTGCGACTTCACTTCCCTACAGAACCTGCCCCTTGATGGTCACAAAATGGCCACTGCAATTCATCACTCCCTGGAAAAAACCATCTCCTTCAGTCTTGTAGTCTTTACTGGTTTTCAGTTGTTGTTTGCATCCCCCCCGGGTGAGTTGTGTGGATCAGTGTCCCTTGCACCCTACCCTAGGAGGACTCTGGAGTCAAATGGAAGATGGCTTTCTCCGCTACCCACCAAGGGAGCATCTTTCCCTTTCTAACATTCATGTCGTGTGGTCTTCCACCCATTGGCACAGCCGTTGGGCATAACAAGCCGGGTGAACTGTGGAGAAGCTTTGATTCCTGTAGCGGATACTTTTCCAGAGGCTCTCCAGCTTCTTGCGGAAGCCAAAAACAGTGAAGAAGTCAATGATGCCCACAAAATAGCGGTAATCTGGCCCGTCGATCACGTGGAAAGGGTTCCGGGAGTTGGGTAGGAGACGCAGGTTCTGGTCTAGGTAGAAAGAGGTGTCCTCCAGGCTGGGCCCCCGGATGATGTGGCTGTTCCCCACAGTGTCCATTTGGCCAAAGTAGCTGGGTATCTCATCACAGCTGTTGCCTCGCAAGAGGTAAGGTGCCAGGACGTCTCGCATAAAAGCCTCACTTCTCGTTGAAATGTTGAGATCGATTTCGGTGCTGGGCCGGTGTTTCAGGTAGAGCCCCAGCACGGTCTGGAGGGTGCCCTTGCTTTCGGGGGACAGCTTGTAAAAGTGGTCGGCGCTAGAGAAGACCTGGCTGATGTACGAAGACGCGGAGGGCCTAGGTTCGTTGGCAGGCGAGGCCACAGTCTGGTGGCGGAAGAAACTCTCGTTGACAGACCTGTCGAAAGGAAGAAGAAGAGGAGATTGTATGGTGCTGTGAGGTGGTTGGAGGTCGGAGAAGGGTTGGGGTTTTTTTTGGGACTACATTAAGAAGTGTGGAAACAGCCCCGGGGTGTAGCTTCTCCTTAGGGGGGCACAAGCTTCCCTTGCCCCCCATCCCAGGGTCCATTGATACTGCTATTTGCATGTGGGGACAGCTGTTATGTCGTCCATTGGGGTCAACAGACGCTTTTCCTCCAAAGCTTGGAAAAAATTACATTTGCAGAGGATGACGTCTCCCAGAATCCCCATATTAGCGTGGGAATTGTGTGCATTGTAGGTTTGGTTGCTTGTTTAAATGGAACATGGTTAAGTTCTGTTTTCCTCCCAATGCAAATAGCAGCTTCAGAGGAGAAGCTTTGAAGCCTAGGAATGGATGGGTTGCCAGAAAAGTTGCTGGTCACAATGCACTCCACATGTTTTCCCAAAACATGGAGGAGGGAATTTGCAGGGAAGGGAAGGCAGGAACCAAAAAGGAATACAGTGGTGTTATCCACCAGAGTTTGGTTCCAGGACCCTCTGTGCGGATACCAAAATCCATGGATGCTCAAGTCCCATTAAATACAATGGCGTAGTCAAATGGTGCCCCTTATATAAAATGGCAAAATCAAGGTTTGCTATTTGGAATGTATACTTTTAAAAAAATATTTTCAAGCCATGGATGCTTGACTCCACAGAGAAAGAATCCATGGATGCAGAGGGCCAAGTGTATCTGCCTTTTTTGTTGTCCGCATAGGGTAGAAGTGGACACAGTCCATCTGCACACACCCCAGGCTCCAATGCATTTTGGAAAAGGTCTTACATTGTTGTCCTGGCGATAATGTCGACCAGTGCCTTGTTCAGGATCCGCTCATCCTCATGGAGCGGCTGGAGTCCTACCAGGAGACTGTAATCGATCACGTGCAGCTTTTTAAGGAATTGGGTGTCCAGCTCCACTTGTCGCACCAACCAGGCACGCTGTTGCTCTGCATGAGCGAGAGAGGATGCGTTGGCAGAGAAAAAAAACACTATTGTGACTCCAAAAACCAGCGTAGTAGTTTAAGGACTCTGGAGACCAGGGTTCGAATCCCTACTCAGCCATGGAAACCCACTAGGTGACCTCTCAGCCTCCGAGGAAAGCAAAGGCAAACCCTCCTCTGAGCAAACCTTTCCAAGAAAACCTCATGATAGGTTCGCCTTAGGGTTGCCGTAAGTCAGCAATGACTCGAAGACACGCAACAACAGCAGTGCATTACGGATAACATCATTGTGACTTGTGTTACTTCCAAGGTGTGTGTCTGTCGGACCACGGGTGGACGTCAGAGTGGCTATTTTCAGACTCACAGGGATAGGAAACCTACCGAGGCAGATGGTATTATCTCCAAAGTTGAGGTCCTTGAAGACCATAATGACTTTGCTGCCCTCTGGGGCCGCGTCCGTCCAACGGTTGACCTGGCATCCTTTAATATCATACCTGGGATGTAGAAAAAGGGAGAGCTGAAGTACAGAGTCACATTCTCTCGGCCTCAGAGGATGGCAAGGGCAAACCTCCTTTGAAGAAACTTGCCAAGAAAAACCCATGATAGGGTTGCCATAAGCCAGAAAGGACACAACAACAACGATCCTATGACAGAATATTGTTCAACATAATGTGCTCAGTTTTTATTCTGTATATTTCAAATTATGTTTTAAATGTATTTTGTTTCTTAAGGATGTGTTTGAAATAGACACTTAACTGGTTTGTAGCCTTAATACTGTAGTCTTAGCTCAACTGTTATTTTAAATTTTGTAAGCTGCCTTGAGTCCCTTGACAGGAGAAAAGCAGGATATACATTGAATGAAGAACAAATGAATGAATGAATGAGTGAATGAATAAATACTCTGTCCTCTGGGGGATCCACACAACATCCCTGCAAGGTAGGTTATCCTTGTCTCCCTCTCTGCAATGCTAGAAATTGGAGGACAGGATTTGTATTTGGAGAGGCAATGGCTTCATTTTGCTTTCTCCCCATGAAAGCATCCCAATGTCATCTCAAAAAAATGGTGACATGTAGGAGACTCACCTCTCCAAGATCCTCTCATGAGGATAAAAGACACTTTGCATGATGATGAAGTATTTCTAGAGGAGAAAAAAGAGACGGCATAAATTTCCATCTGTATCTGTTTTAACTTTCATAAGCCACCTTAAGTCTCAAACTGGGGAAATAGTGGGTTATAAACAACAACAACAATGATAATTTGATGGGTCTACTTTAGCTAGGGCAAATAAAATAGGATACAGGACTATAACTCCCAGAATTCCCTGGGAGCAGGGCCAGAGAACCTGCTTGCCTTGGGCAAGTCACACTCTCTCATCCTCAGAAGAAGGCAGAGACAAAAATAACCAAAACCATCTGAACAAATCTTGCCAAGAACAAATCTTGCCAAGATGCCCTAATTGCAAAGGAGGACAAGGCAGTGCAAAGTGGAGGATGGTCAAGAAAAATGTGGGACAGGACCAAAGAAAAGCTCAAAACACTCATATAAATATAAATGCTTCTTGATGCTCAAAATGGAGGACGTTTTGAAATTCCTCCTAGACAGAAAGTTGAAATGGAGGTTATGTCCTGGAAAAGGAGGAAATGTCTGGTCACCCTGACCAAGAAACCCCTCTGATAGGGTTCCAGTGGTTCCCAAACTTTGGTCCTACAAATGTTTAGGACTTCAGCTCCCAGAACTCCTGACCAAGTTGACTGTGGCTTCTGGGAGTTGAAGTCCAAGACTCCTGGAGGACTAAACTTTGGGAATCACTGCCTTAGGATCACACCATTATCACACCCAAAGTTCAGAAAATGGACATGCTTTGATCACAACTTCTATAGTCCTCCAGCTAGCATGGCTTGTGGACTCTGGCCATTGTTGTTGGCTGCTTTCAGGTTGGAAATGACTTGAAGGCACCCAACAACAATGATCAGTGTCCACAAGCCATGCTAGCTGGAGGACTATGGAACTTGTGGCCAAAGCATGTCCGTTTTCTGAACTTGGGGTATGATAACACTTTTGACCAGGAGGTTCTGCTTGGACTTACTGGTAGTTACAACTTATGGGAACTTACCTTCTTTTCTGGAGGGATGATTATACTGTGAACCCCTATTAGAAGGAAGAAAACATGGGTGAGAGTGGAGATGATTCCTTGTTGCTGTCAAGGCTCAGTTTTGTTCATGTAGGTCTGGGGTCCCTTACCCAAGAATTTGACCAGGATGGAGTGTGGATATCTCTCCATGTGGTCGAGGTATTTGGGCAAGCTGGCAAGGAGGAACCGGATCTCCTTCCTACTCTGGGTCTTCAGGAAGAAGTGTTTGTCATTGCTGATGAGAACAACAGGGATAGATGGTTACATCCCCAGGAAAGATGGAGAAGAGGGTCCCTCATCCCACCCCAAAGGTGGATTTTCCCAAAAGTGAACTTCCCAAAGGTGGGCTTTTCCATAGGTGGACTTCCCAAATATGAACTTTCCAAAGGTGGACTTCCCAAAAGTGAATTTGCCAAATGTGGACTTTCCCAAAGGTGGACTTCTCAAATATGACCTTCCCAAAGGTGGACTTCCCATTAGTGAATTTGCCAAATGTGGACTTTCCCAAAGATGAACTTCCCAAAGGTGGACTTCCCATCAGCGAATTTCTCAAAGGTGGACTTCCCAAAGGCGAACCTTCCCAGAGGTGGACTTTTGGCCACTTCCATTTGTTTGTGGCGGTGTTTCTTACGTGAGGAAAAAATCAGCACTGCTCTTGGAGTTGCTGATAAACTGCAGGTAGGAGTTCTCGCAAGACAATGATTTTTGGTACTCAGGGTCCACCATGCCAAGAAACTGCCGGAACCAAGCGAAAACGGGACCGGCATATGTCCGCATCTCAAAACCCTGCGGGGAAAATAATAATTCGACAGTTGAATATGCTGTCTGAATTTTTAAAAATGAGCATTAAAGACCAGTCTCTTCTAGCAGGCTCATCCAGATTATTTTTAAATGATGATTTTTTAAAAGAAATATGGATTGTTTTAGTAGGTGTACAGATCAACAGCAAGAACTGTCCCGAAATGTCCCAGAAATGCCCACAAGGAGCGACAGAACGCATACTTTCCAACTATCCCAATTTAGCAGGGACAATCCCGATTAATCCTCTGCCATCCCGCTTTATGTGTACATCTCATTTGTCCTTTTCAATTGATGTGTGTTTTAACTGACATTGTTAGTCTGTTTTTTGTTGTTGTTCCCCATCTTGATCCATGAAACTCATCTTCCATAAAACTCAGCAGCCTTGCTGAGTTTCATGCTCTCCCTTAAAGCACTCATTGGCCCAAGCCTGGTTGGGTTTGATGGGAGTTGGAGTCGGACACATCTGGAGGATGCTAGTCACACTCTCTCAGCCTCAGAGGATAGCAATGGCAGCACCCCCCCCCCCCGAAGAAACTTGCCGAGAAAACCCTATGATAGGTTCGCCCTAGGTTTCTATAAGTCGGAAATGACTTGAAGGGACACAAGAAGAAGAAGAAGAACAAGTGCATTGAATGACTTCAACTTGGCCACCTCCACTAGACGTGGCAACGTGGCCCAACATTTTGGAAAGCGTCCCTTCTCGGCCCCGATTTGCCCCATCTCTGTGATTTGCTCCTACCTCATGGATCTGCTTAAGCACTGCCCTACAATCTGACTCCTTCCTGACATCCTGGGGAGAAAGAAAGAAAGAGAAAGAAGGATTAGGAATGGAATGGCGTTGTGAAAGATAGATGCAGTGCAAGAAGACCAGCCAAGTGCCAACTGTGTGCCAACTTGATCACATTTGGGGGACATTTCTGTGCTGTTTTAGCCCTAAGAGAGGACTTTTGCCAAACAAAAAGCTCCCTCCTGAGCCTAAAATGGCTCAAAATGACTCAAAACATCAACTTTCAGCTTTCTTCCTGTTGGAGAAAGCCCACTTCTTTTCTTGGACATGTCCTACATTTCATCCTTCTGTCCAGGAGGAACATGACTAAGAAGCATGGATTTATATTTCTAGGAGTGCTTTCAGCTTTTGTTTGGTCGTGTCCTCCATTTTTCTTGAATGTCCCACATTCTGCGGTTAGGAAGACATCTGGTCACTTTGCTCCTGGGGATAAAACGGCTCATGGGTGGCCAAAGAGATGGGGAAAAGTCCCCTCCACAAACCCTAGGGAGCAAAAAAATGGCCAAAGAAATAGCCGCATGTGGACACGGGACACGGTCTGCCCTTGGCCCACCTTTTCTTGACGGTGGTTGCACCCCAAAACTTGGTCCTCACCACGGCTGCCGGGTTATCGATCGCTTCTTGGACCGAAGCCTTGAGCCCTTGCTTGAGCATGCAAGTGAACTCGTAGAACTCGTGGTCCTCGTTGATCTCAAAGAAGCCCAAGAGCTTCCATTCCTCATGGATCCTCCACAGGATTCGGTACATGATTGGGGGAAGCCTCCGTTGGCTCCTTCGCCGTGAGTCTTGGACCTCGACCTGGAAGGAGGAGAGATATGGGGACATCCAAGGGTTAGCCATTGAGAGACCTCATGCTGGTGTTATATTTGGGTATGTGGGTGCCGCTCTTGACAGATCCACTGTGGCCCTTGAGACCTCTACCGAGGACCCCCTAAGTCTCTATTTTAAATTTTATTACTGCAAAGAGAAATTATATATATATATATATATATATATATATATATAGAAATAGATAGATAGATAGTAAGCCCTCTGTATCCACGGATTTTTTTAACCCCCAGATTCAAGCATCCATGGCTTGAAAATATTTTAAAAATGTATACCTTCTAAAAAAGCAAACCTTCATTTTGCCATTTTATATAAGGAACGCCATTTGATTAGGCCATTGTATTTAATGGGATTTTAAATTGATGTGTGTTTTGACTGATGTTGTTAGCCTGTTAATTGTTGTTGTTCCCTATCTTGATCCTGGAGGAGAGGCGGCTAAGAAATAAATATTATTATTATTATTATATGCCATAAGTCCAAGTCCATGATTACAACGATCCACTTCTCATTCCCTCAGAGGTCCTTGTGGATCGGGAAGCGATAAACAAATGACTTAAACCAATGATAGAAAACAAAATTGGCCACGTTTGGGTCCACAGCAGCCTGTATCACAGAGGGATGGGTTTTTCCCATCCCTTCCCATCCCATCCCATGGCGACCTAGCCTTCCCAACGCTCCCTAGTGAATGTGGTGCTTTGTGAGCCAAAGAAGGTCCATAGACGCAACACAATGGACCACAAAAAGACCACTCTGGAGAAGCAGGAGGGGTCAAGAGAAATACAAAGCTGAAATACCTTTTTAGGTACATGTTTGGAAGTCATGATAACGTCTGGCCGCCGTCACTTCCTAGACAAGATGGTGGCCACTGGACAGTTCTAGTCTCCTTAGAAACCATGGAATGCCCTCAGAGGTCCATCGCATGGTGAGACCAGGTGGCATCTAGCCATCGCATGGTGAGACCAGGTAGGATTTAGCCATCACATGTTGAGACCAGGTGGCATCTAGCCATTGCATGTTGAGACCAGGTGGCATCTAGCCATCGCATGGTGAGACCAGGTGGCATCTAGCCATCACATGGTAAGACCAGGTGGCATCTAGCCATCGCATGGTGAGACCAGGTGGCATCTAGCCATCACATGGTGAGACCAGGTGGCATCTAGCCATCACATGGTAAGACCAGGTGGCATCTAGCCATCACATGGTGAGACCAGGTGGCATCTAGCCATCGCATGGTGAGACCAGGTGGCATCTAGCCATCGCATGGTGAGACCAGGTGGCATCTAGCCATCGCATGGTGAGACCAGGTAGGATTTAGCCATCACATGTTGAGACCAGGTGGCATCTAGCCATTGCATGTTGAGACCAGGTGGCATCTAACCATCGCATGGTGAGACCAGGTGGCATCTAGCCATCACATGGTAAGACCAGGTGAGATTTAGCCATCGCATGGTGAGACCAGGTGAGATTTAGCCATCGCATGGTGAGACCAGGTGAGATTTAGCCATCGCATGGTGAGACCAGGTGAGATTTAGCCATCGCATGGTGAGACCAGGTGAGATTTAGCCATCGCATGGTGAGACCAGGTGAGATTTAGCCATCGCATGGTGAGACCAGGTGGGATTTAGGTGGCCCAGGAGGGTCTGGGGTGAGGAAGGTCTTTTGGTGTGGTACAAAAAGTAGCAGCTGGATCTCAACACAATCCAGGGACAAGATCTTCCACTACACTTGCAGGCACCAAGCTAACTTGGGGGGAGGTCCATGGCAGGCCATGGGGCAGCACTTTCCCAATTATAGTTACTTGGTCATCTATATATATAGTTCTTGGCATTGCTGTCAATAGGCTGGGGTCACGATCCTGCTGGGCACCCGATTTTTCTGCAGGGCAGCGGAGAGGAGTATACATAGTTCAGAGCTATTGCCATATATATATATATATATATATATATATGGCAATAGCTCTGAACTATGTTCATTTCTGACTTTTGACTACTCTATCACAGGGTTTTCTTGGCAAGATTGGTTCAGAGGAGGTTTGCTATATTGCCATCCCCTGAGGCTGAGAGAGCGTGACTTGCCCAAGGTCACCAAGTGGGTTTCTCGACTATGCCACTTTGGCTCTCATATTCATATATATATATATATATATATATATATGTGTGTGTGTGTGTGTGTGTGTGTATACATTATATATGTATATGCATATATACCTACTGAGTGACCTTGGGTAAGTCACACGCTCTCAGCCTCAGAAGATGGCAATGGCAAACCCCCCCTCTGAAAAAAACTTGCCAAGAAAACCTGTCACCATAAATTGGAAATGTCTTGAAGGCACACAACATGTATATATGGATGTGTATATATATATATATATATATATATATATATATATATATACACACATATATATATTCATGTTGTTGTCTGTGTGTGTGTGTGTGTGTGTGTGTATATATATATATATATATATATATATATATATGATAGAGGCTGTTTATGTATATGATATATATCATATATATGATAGAGGCTGTCAATGTATGTGATATATTCTTACCTCCATAGTCAACACCAAGAGGAAGATTCCAATGCTGTCAGAAGAAGAAACAATGATGGATTCGGATTTAAAAGGATGGATTCAGGATTACTAGAGGAAGCAAGCCATAATCCTAATGCTTTCATGGTTCTTCATGCCCCCTTTGCCACCATCGCTTCTCTCCGCTGCCCTGCAGAAAAATCGGGTGCCCAGCAGGATCGTGACCCCAGCCTATTGACAGCAATGCCAAGATATAGAAAGAGCTTGAAAAGGTTACCTTGTTTTTTAAGACTGCATCTCCCCAAAAAGGCAACGCTTCCAATTTCAGGGCAGGGCTGCTTTTCTATCCACAGGATCCTGCCCTGCCAACTGAATCCAGAGCCAAACACCCAAAAGAGCCCAGAATACTGGAAACGATTCAAAACACTCAGCATTTTCTCTTGTATGCCTGGCTTAGTTTAACTCTTTTATCACAATCCTGAAAAAAAAGGAGCTCTGGCAGGCTGAAATGGAAGGACAGGCAGCATAGGGTCCTCATTTTTGCTGGTTTATTATTAAACATTTATTTGCATTTATTAAAACCATGGGAGTCCGTAGCTGTGAAATCCAGCCTAGAAGTGTGTCTAAACAAAGTCAACTACTTTTAAAGGCAAGCTACTGGTTTCTTTGCTCATCTTCCATTTCATATTTGGGAGTTTGTGTTGTTGTTGTTTTAAAAGAAAGGCCTCTTAGACCTAAAATGGCCCAAGGTGGTGAAAATCCTTCCCATATTCCCTAAAGATTATTTGGGGGAAATTATTATTGAGACCTAGATGCCATAGGCAAGTCCATGGGCCATACTTTATCAAACTTGGTCCTTCCTTTTATCCAGATATCTAGCTAAATTCATTCTCCCCATTGAACTTTCCAAGTATTAAAAACCCTAAAGGCACCAGATTCTATTACTCCTCGCCTAAGAAAACCCTATGGAAATGCATGGGGTTGCCATTAAGTCGACAAGTGACTTTAAGGCACAGATTTGCACACTTTGCACTTACCACTTGTTGAACTTTCTAACTAAGAACCTACTACCTGAGTTTGCTTTTTCCTGCTTCTCTCTTCCAACCCTTTCTCCTTTCGTCGCCCCGTTTACATCTATAAACCTATAGGCAGGGATTTTCTCATTTCTGGTATTTGTAAGTCAGTCTGTGAATTCTTTGTGGCGAAGAGTGAGGCTAAAAAATTAATAATTCAAACACAGAGACATACTTTGGGAGACAGGAGCCCGTTTACTGAGCCGCTGGGCAGAATTCAGCTTGTGCATTGTCTCTCCTTCAAAAAGCCAGAAACTTGCATTATGGAAAGTAAAAATGTGAATGTTTCAAGGAGACGATTCTGGAATCTATCCGAGGGATCCCTCTGGCTATGACCCTGATGCTTTCAGAGAAAGCGAAACCATGAAGAAATAACAAAACATGTGTGACAAAACTTCATCCACAAAGAATTTGGTCCATGCTTTATTGCTGGAGCTTTCAACGTTATCCGCCAGATGATGAGCGACTGAGGTCAGCGTTCCAACATGTGGATTTCTAACAGAAACTGGAGAAGAAACCTAAAAATATATGCATTTATTGTGACTTCAACATGTTTTGAGCCAGGGACACATCTACAACAATAAAAGGCAAGCACACAAATGTTGATAATCCCCTTTGCTTTCGGAATGGAAGAACGCTGGGAGGGAACTGAAATGGCAGCAAAAAGCAACTCTGAAAACGGTTCTCCCTGCTTGTCCGTCCCTCAGTTATTGAAGCAAAGCGGCTGACTTTGCTGATGACAGATGCGTGATTTAAACTGTCAAATAGCCATTTGCAAACTGTGGTCCTCCAGATGTTTTGGACGTTAGATCCCAGAATTCCTGACTGTTGGCCAAGCTGGCTAAGGCTTCTGGGAGTTGGAAGTCCAAAACAAAAGGAGGACCAAACTTTGGGAATCACGGCTGTAGAAGAACCCCAAGTTCAACTCTTGGTTCCAAAAAGAGACATAACAAAACGGCAGCCATATTCCAGGATGACACCAGAGGGCACTCATGCGCTTCTTGTGCCCCTCTTTGGAAAACTAGAATAGCCAGGGCTCCAAATCAATTTGGAAGTGTCTCATTCAGGGCCTACTTGTTCTGTATTGGGCAGCCTGGAAGCTTAGCCCTCCTGACTTACACAGCTACTGAATGCAGATGCTGGGCCCTGCGTTAAAACTATGGCACCTAAAAAGGTGGCTGCTGCTGCTGCTGCATAAAGTACTAGTTGGGAAAAGGAGAAGTGTAGAAAAGAGGTCTTTCCTTCTAGAAAGCTCGAGCTGCACCTGATGGACAATACTTTCAATGGGATTGTGGAAAGCGTGGTCAAAAACATATGGAGAGCCAAAGGTTCTCCTTAGGATGTCGAGGAGGGAGGACATGGGGCTAGTTAAGAAATTAGCTCAGTCTACGCATCCCAAATTGGAAGGGGTAGAGAAGAGCATTTTTGGGGATCCCTGAAGGAGAAGCAGCTTCAAATCCCTTTGGTCCATAAACACTGGAAGCTATGGCTGGACTGAGACGCGATGGGAACAGTGTTCGAATTCTATTGCCTTGACCAGCCTGCTAGCTCCGAGGGGCTGAACGAGGAAGGAAACATGCCAGCCCAGCTAGCTTTTCTTGCTAGCGTTTCCCCCGTTGGTCCTCTTCTTCCACCTTGCCGCCTTCAAGCCGATTTCTTTGCAGACTTCCGGTTCTTCCATGTGATGATGGCTATAAAAGTTCCTGTCGACACAGAAGGGAGAAACTAAGTAAACACATGCTTTGGAAAACCTACAACAGTTCATACAGGGGGATGGAGCAGAAAAGAGGGCATTCTATGGGGAAGGGAGGATGGAGAAATGCAAAGGAAGGTGTGCCCCACAGCAATGTTTCTTTGGGTATTGGGCAGGAAGAACCTATTTGGATGCTTTTGACTGGCTTTAAGTGAAGAATGCAAGGACCCCCATTTTGGATCACACTAAAGTGTGATCTAGTCAAATGTTCTGATCCCATCATGGCCAACCAGTTGCCAGCTGGAAGGCCATGACTCTGCCTGAATCTGCAATACAGAAATAATGCATGCAAAGGGATCTTGGAGCACCTTTGAGATTAACTGAAAGACAGAAAACATGCAGTTTGACACTGCTTTAACTGCCCTGGCTCAATGCTGTGGAATGATGGGATTTCTAGTTTGGTGAGATATTTACCCTTCTCTGTCAGAGAACTCTAGTGCCACAGCAAAGTACAAAATCCAATATTTGATAGAATGGAGGCATGAGAGTTAAAGCGGTTTCAAACTGCATTATTTATGCACTGCGGATGAACTTTGTAACTCAGAGTTAAGACCTTCTTTACCTGTTTTCAAAGGAAAAGACTATAAAGAAGAATTTAAATATAAATCTCTTATATGTACTATTCCGAAAGGTTGAATAGTCTTTTATGACAATTCTTTCTAGAGCATCTGAGAGATACACAGACGCAAAGTGTACAGCCTTGACTCACCTACAAAGAGCAGCAACAGCAGCCCTGCGACCACTGGGATGATGACAGAATACTCCCGCGGCAAGAAGAACGTGTGAATCGGGTGTTCGCTCTCAATGAAGGGCTGGAGAGACAAATATACATGGTTGGCAAGGAAAAAACTCTCTACTCTTCCTCTGGGAGTTGCAGGATGCCTAAAAGCCAATGCTACCAATGCAGAATATCCCTCATTTGCACTATTGGAAAGATATACTGCCGAGTCTGATCAGGCATGGCCCCAGCATAACAAGAACTTCCAAGTAATAAGAGGCATTTATTACTCTGTAAGCAAACAAGTAAGGTTGAGAATACCCAGAGCTTTTGCAATTCTCTCCATAATCCGTTGTCCCCAGCTCTGGTTCTCATTTTGAAGATCTATGACTCCAAATGCATCCATGTACTTGTGGAGAATGGCATGGATCTGGGAGACATAGGTCCAAGACACACTGCAGAAATAATCCCATTTGAAACTGCTTTAACTGCCCTGGCTCAATGCTTCTGGGAAGTATAGTTTTGTGAGACATTTAGCCTTCTCTATCAGAGAGCTCTGGTGCCACAATGAACTATAATTCTCAGTATTTCCTAACACTGAGCCAGGGCAGTTAAAGTGGTCTTAAACTGGATTATTTCTGCAGTGTGTTTTGGACCAGAGCACCAATCCAGTCACTTAAACCAGGGGTAGGCAACCTTTTTGAGCCGGGGGCCGGGTTGCTGTCCCTCAGACAATTGGGGGGCCGAAGCACCATAAATAAATAAATAAATAAATAAATATTTAAAAAATTAAAAAAAATATGCATGCACACTCTCTCAGCCCCAGAAAAGTCATGGCAAAACCCCTGTGGAGATTTTGCCAAGAAAACCCCAAGAACAAGTAATAATAACAATAATTAATATCATCATGGCAGGCGGCGGGGGCGGCGGCGGCAGAACCAGCCTGGGGCCGGTCCAAAGGCCTCAGGGGGCCGCATCCGGCCCCCGGGCCTTAGGTTGCCTACCCCTGACTTAAACTCTCAATCTCTCTTGCTCTCTCAGCTTAACCTCTCCAGAGAATAAAATTCTCCTTCAGAATAAAATGCAAAGGAGTATCATGCATCTTGCCTTTAGATCCTTAGAGAAAAGATGGACTATATTAAAGGAATAAAGAAGAAAAGCCAGCCAGCAGAATTCATACCAGTGCGATGATCCAGATGGTATAGTAAGCAAAGAGGACGAGGCTGAAGGCTACTAAGCCGTACCCAACTAATTGGTCAGTAGCAGTGGCCTGAAACATAAAACGAAGAAGAAATGTTTATCCATCATTTATTTTCATTTATTGCACTTTCTAAACCATCTACTAACCACAGTCCTCTGGATTGTTCTTCTTGTCACATGCCTTCAAGTTGTTTCTGACTTATGGCAACCCTAAGATGAACCTATCCTGGAGTTTTCTTGGCAAGTTTCATAGAATCATACAATCCTAGAGTTGGAAGAGACCCCGACAGTCATCTAGTCTAACCCCATTCTACCATGCAGGAAGACACAATCAAAGCATCCTTGAGAGATGACCATACTGCCTCTGTTTAAAGACCTCCAGAGAAGGAGACTCCACCACTCTCTGCAGCAGAATATTCGAATGTCGAACAGCTCTTACCATCAAGAATCATTGGAGCTCTTTAAACAGAGGCTGAAATGCTGTAGCTGTGTGTATTGCTACATGGCAGAATAGGGCTGGACTAGATGGCCCTGAAGGTTCTTCCAACTCTATGATTCTGATTTACAGGACTATAAGTTAACCTCATGTATAAGTCAAGGGCAGGATTTGGGGCCAAGATTATGGATTTTGTTATGATTCTTGGATAAGTAGAGGGTAAAACTTAGGGGCATGTAACAAAGATTGATGCAAAAGAAAATAATGCCAAAGAACTTAGAAAATTCTGGCAGGCTTTACTCTCTGTGTTCATCCTAAAAGCTGGATGGATGAGAGAATAGAGGGGATCCATGCTTCTTTCTGGTGCTCTCAAGATGGACTAAGCTCTCGCCTTTTATCACTCTATTTAGAGAAAGTCTCATATATATATATATATGTTTGTGTGTGTGTGTATGAGGTAAAGTACAGTACTTCCATTGACCCATGGATAAGTGGACTCAGGTTTTTTTTGTGTTAATTTTTGGACTAAAATTTCTAGGCATAAATATGAGTAGATACAGTATGTCTCTTTAGGTGTAACCTGCTAACAATGTTAGCTTAAACATGAGGAGGAACGTCCTGGCAGTAAGCGCTGTTTGACGGTGGCACATGCGGCCTCAGAGAATGGTGGAGCCTCCTTCTTTAGAGGTTTTTAAACAGAGGCTGGATGGGTTTTTGTGGGTTTTTCGTGCTGTGAGTCCGTGTTCTAGAAGAATGCATTCCTGACATTTCGGCTGCATCTGTGGCTGGCATCTTCAGAGAATGGCGGCATGGAGGTGTGTGGGGTATATATACTGTGTAAGGTTAACAGAGTAGATATGTTTTCCTGGTCTGGAGTTTTTCCAGTCTCCGAGTGTCTTAGGGGTGCATTGCAGGATGGGGTTGGACTGGATGGCCCTTGAGGTCTCTCCCGACTCTTCTATGATGCAATGGAGTCTCCTCCTTTGGAGGTCTTTAAAAAGAGGCTGGATGGCCATATTTTGACAGTGCTTTGATTGAGAGTTCCTGCATGGCAGAATGGGTTTGGATTGGATGGTCTTTGGGGATCCCTTCCAACTCTTATGATTCTATGAAAGCCCTAGGATAGGGTCATCTAAAGCTGCTTCCACATTGTAGAATAATTGCAGTTTGACACCGCTTTATCTGCCAGGGCTCCAAGTTAAGGAACCCTGGGGATTTGTAGTTTTGTGAAGCACTAGAGCTCTCTGACAGAGAAGGCTGGGGAGCTCACAGGAGGAAAAACATATCCCAGAACTCCAAAGCATTCAGCCATGGCAGTTAAAGCGGTATGAAACTGGGTTAACTCTGCAGTGAGGATGGCAGTGTGATCCTTGGATGGTGTCCTTTTGGGGAGGGACTTAAGAAGCCTTTCTTCCAGAGAGATCTCTAGTGCTTCAAGCCTCTGCAGCCAGTATGCATAGATTTAATGCTTTTTTCCTCCCAAAATCCCAATTTTATTTATTTCCTGCTAAATTAGCCAGTCCTCTCCTAAAGCCAAAAAAGAGAGAGAGAAAACTCACCATAGTCAAACGCAACTTCCGGCCAAAGAGGATCTATTTTCGTTGCCATAGAGTTGGAAGAGAAAGAGCGGCCGCACAACCATAGAGACGAACAGTTGGGCCTCCACGCATGCGCACAGCGCGTAGCTTTGGGCCGCCGCCATAGACTCGGTTCCATAAAGGGAGGCTAATAATACAGACCGACTCTCCGTGTTTGCGGGTTCTGGGGGATTATTCGTATCATTTTAACCTTATTCCTTTTTGATGTGAGCCGTTCAAATCGAAGACAAGTCTTTATGGGTTGCAATGGGAACCATGAAGGCCGGGGTGATTTCAAAATGGCGCCCCTAGAAGTGACGTATGACATTGCTAGCCTCTGATTGGCCCGCTACAGACCGGGAGCAGGCACTCTAGGACGAGAGACTCTGTGGAAATGACCTCACCTGTGTACCATAGATATAGACGCTGAATAGAGTGATACACGGAATTCAACTTCTGGGTTTAAAAAACCCTTCACTTCATATATTCAAATGTATATAGATATCTTATCTTGATTTAAAGGCCCTTCCCCTCATATATATATATATATATATATATATATGCATATATATATATATATATATATATATATGCGTGTGTGTGTGTGTGTGTGTATGAAGTGAAGGGTCTTTAAGCTCAGATAAAGATATCTATGGTTTAAACCTCATACACATACACAATATGTATCTGAGGTGAAGGGTCTTTAAATCCAGATAGCTTACCTGTTTTCTGCATGTTGTTGTGTATCTTCAGGCTGTTTCCAACTTCTCACAGGGTTTTCATGGCAAGACAAGTGTGATTCATGCATGATAGGCGTGTTCCCTGGTATCTCTATGCCAGAGGTGAGGACAAATGCAGCCCTCCAAATGTGGGACTCTAACTCCCAGCAGCCCCAGTCAACACACCCAATGCAGTCAAATCCCAGCATTTGACTTGGGAGCCAGTGTGGTCCAGTGGTTTGAGTGTTGGACTATGACACTGGAGCCTAGTTGCTGCAAACTGTAGTCTAATGTTGTTTGTACTCAGTTAACTCAGCAATGGGGAGAGGAAAGGAAAGGGGGGAGTCCTGCCCTTCCCAGCAGGCTCAGGCAAAAGCAAACAGCTGCAGCATCTCCTTGTTTGTGTGTTCTTCCTCATTATTCACTTTTGTCATCTTGACCACAGTCTGATGATATTCCTTGTGACCACATGTCCTAGTATGTGTGTGTGTGTGTATAAATATATATATTACCAAATAAAAAGCTAAAAGCACAAATAAAAATTCATTTGATAGGGTCCATTGACAGCTGTATTACAGGTACTGTATTTTATTATCCTTTGAATATTTTAATTTTATTATCCTCACTCAAAACAGAGAGATAGGATGGATCCTTCTAAAGTTCTTTTTTTCCTAGGAGCAGCAGCAGAAAAGACTTGTGTTTGTTTCTCAAAGGGGACAAATGACCGCAAACATGGTGCTACTCAATGGGCTTCTTCATCATGCCCCAAATGGAGGACGTTTTGGAATTCATCCTGGACAGAAGGTTGAAATGTAGGCCATGTCCTGGAAAAGGAGGACATCTGGTCACCCTTTGCATGCACCAAATATGGGCTGTGATGGTGGGTTAGACTTCGCTTGTAAAATTGTTGTAGGGACTTCCAATATCAAGTGTGTGGCGTGTATGGCTTTGAAACATCAACCCTGCAATGCTAAGAAGATTTACTCAGAGTTATTCCTATAAAACCCATGCTGGCTCTCCAATCTCAGAAGACCCTTCTAATAGTTCTTAAGAAACCACCAATCTTATAGAGTACAATATCATCCAAAATCCACAAAACTCTACTTTGCTATAGGGCCAACGTAGCTACCCCAACGTATGTTTTCATCAGTGTTATACAGTCATCCTTCCACATTTGCGGCTTCAACTTTTGCAGATTTGATTAATATGTTCTCTCTAGGAATCTCTAGGTCCTCTTGCGCAACTCTGCCAAACATTGACCATAGAGTTTCACTGAAGGACTTAGGAAATACTTCTCTTGGCATTTGTAGGTCCTCCAACATGATTCTATGGTCACCTTCTGGCAGATGTTCACCAAAGAGTTGTGCTGAAGGACCTAGGGAATCCGAGAGGTATTTTCTCAGGTTAAAAAAAATAATAGTGATATTTTATTTGTGGTGTTTCAACATTCACAGGGGTCCTAACCCCACTATATTTAGTGGTTTGGGAATTCGCAAACCGTGAAATGCAGAAGACGAAAACAATAAAACAAGAAGAAACCAGGCGAGACAGCTCAGGTGTGATGTACCAAAAAGAAAAACAAATCACCTTTATTTTCCCCAAAAAAACTGTAACGACATTTGACATTATAGTGAATTCCTCTTTATATTTGTGGCTTCTCTACATAAGGAACCAGATAACAGAGAGTACAAACACGATTGGTTGAGTCAAAGACGGCACAGCATTCCGTTAGAAAAACAGAAAAACACCAGAGGAGCAAGTTAAAAACTGTGTGTGTCGGGGGGAAGAAAACCACACGCACCCACGCAGCTCATTCTCCTCCAGCCCCACAAACTTTTCAAAGAATAATCAAAGTAACAGAGCAGCAGAACTAAATACCGCTTCTAGACTTTCTTTTAGCCGCAAGGGCGTGTTTGTTTTTTTTTTTACAAAAGATTTTAATCTGCTTTTTTTTTTTTAAAAGATTAGAAAGTGTTAAAACTATCTCTTCAAGCTATTTTGGAAGTTTGCATAGTCCCGTTTGTCCCTTTCCCAAAAAAATATCTGCGCTCTCGCTCTCGCTATAGAATTATCTGAATATAAATCGAGCGCAGCTTCTCATCTGAACTCCAATAACTTTTTTTTTCTCCAAGAAAATAAATGCAATTGCTCTCTTTCCCTCTCTATCTCTCTCTCTAACCCTCTCAAAAATATGGGCTTAAAAAGCAAAAACAACCCCCCCAGCAAATATTATTTTCTTTAAGCACAGCCAAGAATTAAGAGACCATCCTCTTAAAAAGTTCCCAGTTCCTTTTACTTCTCCAAGTGGTGGGTTAAGGGTAGGGGAGATTTTTCTCTCCCCCTTACTAGCTGAAAAAAGAAGAGGAAAAGGCTAGCAAAGGAAATGGCCATGTGCAGACATCCCACAGTGTGTGGGGTGGATGGACTCTGCAGAATAAGTCCCTTTGGATGGAGAGGGCTCTGATCCCACAAACATTTGCTACCAGGCACAGAGTGAGGGGATCAGGCCCTCGAGAGACCTTCTGCCCCGTCCACAGGGCTTTCAAAACACGTGTGTGTGTGTGGGGGGGGAAGCAAATGGTAGATTATTTCTGTAGCTAGCGGGAAGAAGGAACACTGGATCCATTTAGCAGCTCCTGAGATCAAGCGGGGGAGAGATCTGCTCTCCCCTTTGCCTCCCCTCTCCAGGAGGGGTGGCCCTTATAACGCGGGTGATGCTCTAACGCAATGCGTACCTGGCGTGGGATGTACGTGGGTGGTTGGGTGTGAAGCCTCCCAGAGGTCCACCGCATGTGCGCAGAACCCGCTGGCACAGTCACCATTTTCTTCTTTTTTAAAAAAAAAAATGGGGGGGGGGGAAGAATAAACAGAATGAAATGTTAACTTCATTTTTCTTTCTTTTTTTTAAAAAAACGCAAACTCTTAAATCAAACCATTCCTTAGGAGTCTTAACCATTCTTAAAAGAAACCAACCATGTCTTTTTTTAAAAATATATATATATATACCAAAAAGGAAATAAATTCTCTGAAGGAGATGGGAAGAGTGGCAAATTTAGAACGCATGAGCTTTTGCCCTGGCACAAAATGTCACCTACCCGCCCTTTTGTGGCAGGCAAATTGGGGAATTTTTAGCTTCCCATTTCTACTTTCCTCATCGTTCTGGCCTTTCACGCTGCACATTTATAGCACTATGGTTTCACTTTGACATGATGATGTCTTATGAAATCTTGGGATTTGCAGTTTAGGGAGGGGTAGTTAGAATTCTCAGCCAGAGAGCATTAGTTTGTTCCCAAACTACAAACCTCAGGATGCCACAGAATGCAGCCATAGCCATTAATGTGGAACAATAGTATTATAATTGTGTAGTGTGAAAGGGCCCCTCTCTTTATAAGCCATGAAGTGGACTGAATGGAGCATGGATGTGACCTCAGCCAGCACCACTTACAAGCTGAAAATCACTGAAATCCTTCAGAGCGGGTTTTTAATAGATTCTCCAAACATAATAATAATAAAGGTTTTGGTTGAACTTGAATCTCATGCTCTCATTTGGCACTGGATTTGAAGGGAGAAGAGACCAGCTCTGCTATTTCCCTTGCTCAGACTCAAGCCTTTGCCCCTGCAAAAGCTTTTTACGTGACCAAAAGCAACACATTTCTGATAAAGCGTCACTGGCAAAAATTCTGGAAACACCTAGGACACAACTAGGTTCAGAAGAACATGACTATTAAGACAAAAGAAACTTTCATGGGCCCCTACACCCCTAGGCAAAGCTAGGAATAATAATAATAATAAAAACAAATCAAGATAGCAATGAAACAAGGACTTTAAAAAAAAAAAGCTGCAAAAACACCAGCCTGCTGGGTTGATAAACATAATTCAAGACATTTCAAGATCAAGAACAAAAAAAGCAAAGGTCTCCGGATGGAACCACAGTGGTTTTGAGAAATTTCAGTCAAAAAAGGAAAAGGAAAGAGCATTCTCCAAACAGAATCTCCATGTCAACTAGAAAGAAAGACACCAATCATTCCAAGAGAGATAATGCCTGCTATGCAACTAACATCTGAAGCAGCAGAATTGTTGTCTAAACGTGTTCCCAGCTCTACCACCACAGATCGACTGAACAAGAGGACTGCACTTTAGGATGCCGTTTTAGGATGGTCAGAATGGACCTAGGAGAAAAGACAATCCCTACCATTCTTCCCAGTCATTTGGCCTTCACAAGCACAATGGGTGAGACAAGTCTTTTTGTTTCAATATTAGAAATTTCTCTGGGCGTGAGAGAATACTAGAGGCCTGTGTTTCATCTTGGCATCCCGTTTTAAGGCCAAGGATTAAAGCAGCTGGAAAGGTTGTCAAGTGCTGGGAGATAAGGCCAAAGAATCTCTAAGTTAGCACAATAAAAGCAATGATGCTCTTCCCTACTTTCGATATAGACTTTACAGTCCCTTCATACTTAGTGAGCCTTTGGCCGCTGAAGGAAGAAGCAACTTCACTCCCTTTTCATGTCCAGGCTAAGGCTACACTAAAGAAATGCCAAGCCCAAAGAAATATAAAAGCATCTCATCTGGAGATAGCCACAATTAGAGCAAAAGGCACATGCCTGGTGCTCTTTCCTTCTTTCCCCCAAGGAATACATGCCTCCAGATATTGCAGCAAAGCTACCTCGGTTGTGAGCATCTATTCTTGCAGTGCTGTGGCGACTCAAGATGCAGTTATTACAGCAGTGCTAAAAACCTGGACTTCCCTTGCCAGTTCCCAGTTGTCCCCTTGAATTCCTTCTGGGGTATCCCAGCTCTCTGCACTGAGGTTACAAGTACAATTGTTAGTCTGAAAGGGAACACAAGGGGGAGAGAAAAAGATTCATAGACATCCCCACTGACCCCTTGCTGCATGTGAAAGTGTGCGTGCGTGTATGTGTGTAGACAAGGTGCGGAGCGACAAAAAGAAGGTAGCGCCTTCCACCACATGCTCTTGTGACGGTGGCCAGTAGAGTAACCCGTGTGAGTTTAAAACAGTGAGTGTGCTATCCACAGAGTAGCAGCAAGGAAAGTGAAGGGGATGGAGGGTGATGGTGACATTATCAAGATAGCTTATAGTCTGAAACTGTACACAAAGGGCTAGTACACAACCAGCAGCCAGCTCTGCTGATTGCTGATCTTGGATCTAGCCGCCAAAAACATCAGAATGTCACAGTATCACAAGATTTTTTCAGAGTGCTTCCTCTGAGGACACAAACTGTTCTGCCACATCTCAGCATGGGGGGCGGGGGGTGGTGGTGGTTAGGTTAAAGAAGGAAAGCTGAAGCACAGATTTTTACAGAAAGAAAACCTCTCATCCCCTGAAATGGCTTTAGGTAAAACTAGGAAAATGTCATAGCTAAGCCTTTCATTTTGTAAAAACCAAAAGCTTAAGAGATGGCACATAGCAAGAGTAGAGTCCCAAAATGATAGATGTTATCCACCTTCAACCCCTAGGTAAGGAAACACTCCAGGCAAACAGAAGTCTGGCAGAGTAAAGAGAAGTCTGGGTCAGACAGTCTGTCTCTGCTCTGTTAGCTTTCTGCTTGCAAGTAGATTCTCTTTCCTCAAGGGGAGCATTAAATGGCACTTCTAACCTCTGTTGTTTCAATGCTCAGTTCACTCTATCAACGACAGGATTCTACTGCCATTCCATTTCATGTGCCCAGAGTAAATTAAAATCCACCTACTAATTCTGCCTCCCCCAAACTCTGGCCTGCCAAGTGATTATGGACAACAATTCCCATCACCCACCAGCCAGTGTGCTTGATGGAGACTGCAGTCCAACCAATCCAGAGGATTCAGAGCAGGGAAAGGCCACACTAAATGGAGCAGGTGTGCAGACAGATTCAGGCACATTTTAGACTGGGCTGGGTACCATGTGACTGCCCAGATGTTTTTGGACTGCAATCCCTTGCCATGTTGACAAGGGCTGTTGGGAATTGCAGGCCAAGAACAGGAGGGTGACACCTGCCCATCAATTCTGGATAAAGCTTCTCCATGAGAGAGCTGGCAGGAGTGGAGGAAAAGAGACAGCCTGTTCCCAAAGATGGCCCAACGGGACCAAGGTGTCCCAAATATGGACACTCAAATCCCAGATTTGGACAGTCAAAACCCTCCCACTCAGAATAACAACCATTTTCTGTTTTTCTGACCTAGATATGGGAACGGTATCAAAATATCTTTCTAAACAGGCCACAAACAAATAGCCATCACTTGGGCTACAGGACGCTTCATCATTTTAACCATCCCCAACAGATATACAACATTGGCTGTTTGTTGCAGAAGACAAGTAGAAAGAGAGGGTGGATTCTGCTCCTGGAAGCAGCTTGCTCTGGTCCTCTTCACGGGTACAGCAGGAATCCTTAAAGTGCTCCCTTTCAAGTCTCCGCTTCCATGCTCTGCAACAGAAGGGTGAGGGATTTCTCTAAGACCGTAGCTGGCAATACTAACAGGTGCTTGGCATTCACCATCTCTGTTCTGAAACAATGAACTTCCACTTCTCAGTGACTTTTGAATGCACTTTTGGAAGAAGAAGGGGAGAAAAAGAATAAAACAAATCCAAGCCATTTTCCTATTTGTGGATGTTCTTTGGGTTTTTTTTTAAAGGGTGCATTTTCTGTGTCACAGCTGCGGTCCCCATGGCGAAGTGCGATCCAAAAGGTGAAATCCCAGAGCCACATTTGTTAATGCACCCCAAATGGCTGCTTTTTTGGCCTCACTTCTGCATTCCATTGGCAACAGTTCTTCTCCCCGTGCAATTTCAGCAAGGTAGATTTCTTTCTTTTTGGTGGTGGTGGTAGAGGGGGAGTGTTCACAGTGGTATAGCCCAATGGCTGAGAAAGACAGAGATAGGATTGGAGGGATGCCACAAACGACAATTTGTTGCACAGAATGAGTGTCTGTGACACGAAGTGTGGGATCTTCTCCTTCCACCTTAGAGGTTGCTGTTATTTTTTAATTTCAAGGCGACACTTGAGATTGGCAGGACAATTAGGAGATGTTTCCATCTTACATCTATCTCAAAGCCTCCTCACATTCAAACCAAAAGTGCTTATGTCCCTGGAGTGTTGCTCCCAGAAGTTTTGGAGTGCACACAGACTGGGTTTCGGAAGAGGAGGGAAGTTTTGGGAAGTCCTGCCTGGAATGTTGTGTGAAGAAAGGGTTCAAAAGGGAATGAGGGAGAAAGGGCTGGGGAGGGAAGGAATGGCATCCATCACAACAGTGAATGGGGTGGGAGACCGTTTCCAGCAGGTCTGCCCCATCTTGTTCACATTTTAATGGGTTTCAATTACCACTGGCTCGTAAACTCCAGATGAGACTCTGTATGAGAAGGAGGGAGTGAGAGGGAAAGAAAACATTAATGTATGTACACAGGTGTGCACAGATTGCATGCTAAAGAGCCTAAAGTTAAGCTACAAAATTAAGAAGCGTTCTATCATAGATATAGAAGGGAACTAACCTGGCCTGAAATCAAACGTCAGAAAGCTTTTTTGGTGGGTGGGTGGAGAAAAGAGAGACAGACAGACAGTGCTTTAATACAGCAAACCTTACTGTGTTATTAGCAGGGCATTTCTAGCATACTAAGAGATGAATTTCCACTGGGTTTCCTGATTCTCGTCACCTCGACCCTGCCTTTGGATGCCATGCTTTAGTGGACTGATAATTCTGCAGACAGGACACATTGAACTGACATATAGAGCCTAGCACAGTGAGGGAGGCAGGACGAGCCTGGGACAAGGGAAATTTACCAAGGGAAATCACCTGAGGAAGAGCCAGCAAAAACGGTGTCCTCTACTGTTCTGGGCTACAACTTTCACAGTTCCTGAGCATTGGCTGGGGCTTTCGGGAGTTGTAGCCCAACCAAGCACTTCAGCAATTACAGGCTGAAGGAGCATGCATATGACCTAGTATCTATACTATTAAGGAGCAGAATTCAAAAGACAAAGCTGGGGCTGCAGCTCAGAGATAAAGCCCATGCTCTGCTTGCAGAAAGGCCCAGGTTCAATTCTGAGCATTTTTAGATGATCCTGAAGGAGGACTGGAGGGAACTCAGATCCTTCAAATGGTGTAAACTTCAAACTCCAGAAGCCCCATCCAGCATGGCCAATGGTAAGGGGATACACGTATCTAGCACAGGCATATCCAGAGGGCCCAAATCCTTCATTTCTGATGTAGCCAACAAACAAGAAGCCAACAACAAGAAGGAAACCTCATCAGTCTAATAGGATAGGGAAGCATATACTGTAGATGTGAGGTGACCTTTAGTTTGAGCATGTGGTATCTCGAGCAGTGGCATCACTTTCACTGCCTAGGTTTTTCCCCCTTGTCCCTTGAATTTCTTTTTCTCCAGTACTTCCAAGTCATCTCCTCACCCCACCCCCAGCACGTGTCCCCCTTAAGAAGTACAATTTCATCACGCAAAACACAAGTCTAAGCATCAACGAGGCTTTACCCTCAGCATCTGCTTAAGGACCGTACCTGTTTGCAAGCTGTATCCCGCTGAGAGTAGTTCTGCCATCTCTGCTCACAAACAGCCTCAGGTTACTATCTATAGAGGAAATCAAAACAAGAAGAATGAAATGTAGAACCACCACAATCCTCAAGAGGCCTCTCAGAAACTGAATGCTTATGATGCTGAGCAAGGGAATCTTTTCTGTGTTTACTACTTTGCTCAGTCACAAAATTACAGTCTTCTGTGCAGGGCAGCCTGGCAATAGCACATTTGAGAACACACTGCCTATCCTACACTAGCAGCTAGACTCGCAAGAGGGAAGTGATGTTCACCATGAGTCAGTCAACTTGAAGACACATAGCAACAACAAGTGCTAGCACAGCGTAACTCCGCTGTGGTTATTTTACGCTACACAGTGATGACGTAGGACCTTGGCCAATATGTGTTCAAAAAGCAGACAAAAAGCAGCTCCACCATGCCTAAGCCCAGAGGCAAATGAAAGGCCCTCCCTCCATTCCAATTGCTACCGCCCTGATCTTGGAGGGAGAGAAGAACCAGCAATATCTGTTGGACTTGATCTCTTTCCCCACTGTCATTCCTTTTTTCTTTTGTGTCATGTCTTTTTAGATTGTAAGCCTGAGTGCAGGGAACCATCACATTAACAATCTGTAAACTGTTCTGAGAGCCTTTGTGGCTGAAGAGCAGGGTATAAATAGTCTAAATAAATAAATAGCATGATCAGTTCTTCATAATGAGGAGGCAAAGTAATAATTGTCCAGGCCAGGTCTTAAACTAAGAAAACCGAACCTGGGTATGGAGCAGCAGAACTGAACCCCACGTAGGATGTGCTAGCAGCCTGACCTTCAGTGTTACTGACATCCGTGAAGTCCTGACTCTGCATGATTTTCTCCACAATATCATCTGCATCAATCCGGGTGTCATCTACCCATGTGGGGTGGCTCTCCACAGAATCCTTTTTCCGCCTGATTGAAAGAAGAAAGAAGGGAGAATGAAGGTATGCTCTGGTGATTAATACCTAATTTCTGCCTATAATGGGAAAGGGTTTCTTATACAATCTGTAAAAGAGTTATCCTTGATGCTCACTTTCCATTTCTGGGACTGTCTTTTTTTTTTTTTAAAAGCATACAGGCTTATTCATTTTTAACATGAAAACTTATATGTAACTTGAAAAACTTAATGTCCTGTTCATGAGAGACAGCAGGCTACCCGCTCACATGTATATTTTATTCTGCGCATCTCCACATCTTCTGTTATGGTTTTTCACTTATTCATGCTTTGCCTGAGGCTTATGCATGATGTAGTTTTACAAAATTCATGCATGTGCATCTCATTCTAAACCAGCAACTGAGAACTGGAACATGGTGGTATAATACACCATCTATTCATTTTCTTAACCCCACAATGGAGGGGAGGAGACCACAGCTACCTTCTTTGGGTGCCACCAAACTGGCTTTGTGAGGTGCCACAGGATTCTCACCCTTGTATTAGAGCAACCAGTTATTACACCCACCTGGATGACCTCTCTGACAGCAGGTTGGGTCTTGGTGGGCGAGGAGGCTTCTCTGGCTTGTGGTCTCGCTCACCCTCTGGGCATTCCACTGTCATGCTGAGGCCACCTGAGGCGCTGCTGCTGGTGGAGGTGTTCCGACGGTGGGTCAGATCGGACATGCTGGAGGATCGCGAGTGCTCAGTGCTGTAGCCTGGGAACGGAAGGCAGTTCAGTACTATGAGTGGCCCATTTCAACACACACCACAACCAACAGAAGTATGTATACATGGATCCTTCCACACATTAATTGGGGAGTGATGGCAAACATGTGCCCAGCCCCAGATGCTGTTGGACTCCAACTCTCATCATCCCTTGCCACTGGCTATGCTCGCTGGGGCTGAGGGAAAATGCAGTCCAAGAACTCCTAGAGATCCACATGCCTTCCACCCCGGCTTTATTTCGAAGGTGGACAACTTATTTTTGAAAGCTACAGCAGCTTCTTAACCCTCTTAGTGTAGATCAGGCTGTTCTATCCTAATAATGTATTTAATAGATATTCCTCCTGTTGAGATTCTAAACTTATTTTCTGCCTACATTTTGGTTTGTTTAAATTCAGCTTCTGCAGTTAGGTACTTCCACTGTTGCTGCAGTAAAGGCTCTAGAAGTCCTCTCTATCCAGTAAGAATCCCCTCCAGATGTTGCTGGATTGCATAGTCCATCAAACACAGCCAGTATAGTCGAAGAATGAGAAATGGGTGTGAGCTGCAGGCCAAGACATCTGTAGGGCTACACTTCACCCATTCCTGCTTTACGGGGCTTAAATGAAACAATTTATGCTCCAGGAAAACGATTTAAGGTAGGCAAGAGGCCCACCAAAAGCGAAGGCAACAGCTAAGAATTTCAGTGTGATGCCAACAGTGTGAGTTTCTGACTTGGACCAGGCAACTGCTTGCAGAAATGATGAATAATCCCTCAACTCACACTGGAATACACTGAGGCCATTTTTATATATATATATATATATTTATATATATATATATATGTGTGTGTGTATATATATATATATGTGTATATATATATACACTGAGGCCATTTTTAGTGGAATACACTGAGGCCATTTATATATATATATAAATGGCCTCAGTGTATTCCACTAAAAATGGCCTCAGTGTATATATATATACACATATATATATATACACACACACACACACACATATATATATATTACACACACACACACACACACATATATATATATATATGTATATATATATATATATGTGTGTGTGTGTGTGTGTTTGTGTGACTATATATATATATGTGTGTGTGTGAAATGCACACATCTCATAAGCTGTCTAGTTTGGTTCTCAGCTTCAAGGAAGATGGAAACCAAAAGTCCCAAGAGGCTGCCAGGATATGAATTGAAGCCCTCCAGATGTTTTTGAATTACAACTCCCAGCATTCCTTGCTAAAGGTTATGCTGGCTTAAGCTGATAGGAGTTGAAGTCCAACATCTGGAGGGCCTCACCACTTCCACCCCTGTATTAAGGATTAGAAAACACAAAGTTCAGCCTTTTTGCCAAACAGCATGTTATGAGTCTTCTTTGCTCTTTAGCATCCCATCTGGGCTCTTGCCAAAACAATTATGTGGCTGCAAAGTTCCAAAGAGTGTGTGGAAAAGAACAGAATTAAACAGAATGAAGTTCCCTGAGACACAACTGCATGGCGTACTTTGGGTTTCGTTGACAAGCTTATGCGACGAGCAGTTACCAGAGATTTTGGATTGCTGGCTGGCGTAACTTGAGTTCCGTGAATGTCCTGAGTGGAACACTTCCTCTGGACTGGACAGATTCTGGTCTGGTTCTTCTGGCACCCCTGGTTAAAAAAAGGTGACAAAGTCAGAGAGAAAAATACAGGCAGATCTCAGATATGCAGTTCTGCTTCTTCCTGTTGGGAAGCTCTGTGGAATCTCTGCTTCAACTGGCTCAGAATTAGGAAGCCACATCGTCAAATGTCAATATTATCCCTGAAGTAGCAGCCACAGTCCTGGAACTGCCAAACAATGTTCTGCTATGACTGGAAATGAGATTCCCTTGGTCCCTCTCCCACGACCTGCTGAGGGGCCGGCCAACTTCTAGACTAGCAATTACAAGTGTATCTCAGTTTACAGGTTAACAGTAGATGTGTTCCTGGGCATTATTTCTTTAACAGAAAATTAGGTACCAGAGGCAGAAATAACATGGAAAATATAGGGATAGGTTCCTGCACTACAAAAGAGAAGAGCAGTTCAACATATTTTAGCAAAACTAATGATATGCACATGTGAAATGAAACAACTGTGTCAGGTAAGCCTAGTGTTAAGTAAACCAAAACATTTCGAATCTTCTCAAGACCACTTAAAGGCTTCTTCCAAAATGCATCCAGGGATGAATTTTCCCCCCTTTCATCCAGTTTCCACTTTTCTGATTTGGTATCCAACATATAGGTCAATGCTTTTTTTAAAACATGCTAGGGTGTAGGGGGGGAAAACTGTATTCAAACAGAAAAGAGGGAAGCAGCCTAATCAATAGATTCAATGCAGCAGATAATAGTGGTGACCACCCAGAAAGCCTCAGCAGAAAGCCAAGAGTGAGCAAGCAGAAGCAAGGAGTCGCTCAGTGGGAAAGACCTACAGTGCTGAAATGCAAGAACCACAAGCTGGATGTTATTGCAGGCAGAGATTTGGCTTGAATACTTAGAAGGTAGGAGCTCCCCGTACCCGAGCCAAGAATGGTGGGTCTGGGCTTGCTCTGGCGGACTGAGCCAATAGTGGTTGATGTGCTGGTGGGGGTGGGAGTAGTAGTGCTGCTGCTGGTCGTCCCCTCGCCTTTACAAGTCAACTGGAGAGTAGAGTCCTGCCCAGGGATGGTGATGGATTTGGCTGTGGATGGAGGCCTGCAAAAAACAACAACACAGCACTGTTAAGGAAATGTGAAAAGTAGGGAAAATTCATACTTATCTTCCTGTATTACTCTACTGCAGTGAAAGAAAGAATAGGCAAGAAAAACGAATAAATGTAACACAACAGAAATGAAGAAGAGCAGGAATGATGTAGTAGTTTGAATATTGGACTAGGGCTCTAAGAAACAAAGGTTTAATTCCTTTTTCAGGCATGGAAACTCACTGGGTGACCTTGGGCAAATCACACTCTCCCAGCCTCTGAGGAAGGCAATGGCAAATTCCCACTGAAATCTTGTCCCCCCCCCCCCGGATATGGTCATCTTAGGGTTGCCATAAGTCTGAAATTACTTGAAGTCATATAACAACAAAGAAAAGAAGCCTCACCCTTTTTTGGAAAAGGTTAAAAGCTTTTAAAGAGTTCCACAGCAGCTGAACAAATGAAATCAACTGTATGGTAAGGAGTGCTGAGCACTGATTAACTGAGTTGGTGATTCTTAGCATATACAGAGATATTGCAGGAATGGCAAAACAGAGGCAGACAAATCCTTATCTGTCATTTTTAGATCAAAAGCCTGTTTCAAAATTACTCACGTTTTGAAGCAGGGGTCTCCAGACAGCAGGGACATGCCAATGGTTACCTGGGGAAGATTGAAATGTATTTTCATTTATTAAAATATCTTTATATCCCGTTTTCTATCTAGAGATCTTGGGGTGGCATACAACGAAATCAATCTGACAAATTTAAAACTGTAAATAATAAAACCATTTTAAAAGGCTAGAAACATATTAAGCAGTTTTAACACTTAAACTGCTGCTGTGAACCACCAGAAAGTATTTATATATTTATTTATTTATTTGGAGTATTTATACCTCACTCTTCAGCTACAAAGGCTCTCAGGGTGGCTTACAAATAGTTAATTAGATGGTTCCCTGCCCTCAGGCTTACAACCCAAAAAGACATGACACAAAAGGAGAAGGGAATGGTAGTGTGAAGGAGATGGACTGGAGGCAGGGCTCTCCTTCTTAATTTAGGCTAGAGAAGGGGGCATGGGATTCTTCAAGCAGACACTGACAGGCTGAAATTCAGGCACAGCAACCATCAGTGGGAACCCCCTTCCATATTTACCTTCAGGATGGAGTTGTCCTGCCGGGTATTTTTGGTGTCATAACCCTCCAGCAAGCAGCATCGGACGGTGAACCCAGAGCCTGCAAACTCTGCCAGATTCAGATCAGCAAACCCCAACTGCAAAGCCAACAGATTTGGGGATAGAATATAACAAAATAGCTTTATAAAAAGCAAAAAAAGCAAAAAGGCACACAAAGTGCAACAGGCTATAGAAATTGGCAGTATCTAGACTTCAGGAAGGAACATGTCACATTCCTAACCCCATTTTTTCCCCAGGAAGCGCTGATATAGAGGGTGAAGGAAACAGAAGTGTCATTCTGGCAAGGACAGCGTTAACCCGCCTGGAGTCATTGCATAACCAAGGACACAGAAGACACTAGGTCAATGATGTGGAAAAACTCACTCTGATGCCCGCACACACAAACATAATAAGGCACTCTTTGTACTGTGCCACCCCAGAATGCACTGCAGCATGCAGGCCAAGAGATGAAAGGATATTGTTGTAGATGAAATCAGAGCACTGTTCCTAAGGAACAAGATGGAGAGATTGTTGGAAAAGTATGTTCCCAGACTTTGAGAAATTCAGGGGAATGAGAGAGATGCTCCATTAAGGTTATGGTGAAAGTTTCAAAAACCTAATTTTAATGCGGAACAGGCTTCAAATTGAGACTTTCTCATATGCTGATCCTTCTAGGGGGAGCAAAAGACACTTCTGGGAGATATATTTTGAAGGACTGAAACTCTATCTGCCAATCACAGATCTAGAAGTAGTGAAAGCATGTGTGGAGAGTTGGACAGAAAGGATGTTACTAAGAGGAGTGAAAAATAGGCTTTTGAAGAAAAGGAGACCATGTCATGTCATGGGGCTCACCTTTAGGAGCTTTTATTAACTAGCACATTTCTCCTCAGACATTTTAGCTCACTGTGGGGCAAAGCTAACTCCAACATGCACAAATGTGGTTTATCAAGTGCTAGGACTTGATTTCTAAAGCAAGCTTTTCTTATTAAAGTTGTATCCTTAATTGAAGTCTCTTAATGCTGCTTGACCCTCCAAGCTTCACACTACAAGGCCCACAACCTTGTACAAATGACAGCACATTCCTTTTTGAAATGTGCTTGTGTGTCAAAAAGCATGTTGTATTATTTAAAGTAAGCTTTACAAAAATCTCATCTTAGGACTACTGAAGGAAGCATGAAGATATTTTATGTACAGACTCTGTCACCTCACCCACTGCTTATTCTTGGTATTTAAAATCATCTACTTTTGTAATGAGTGGTATTCCCCAGCTGGCAAACTCACCCTACCCTCTTCATATTAGTCAACAGCTGGGAACCCTGAAGGAAGAGGAGGATTCCCTTGTTATCTTTAATTCAGAGAGGTGACCTACTTCTTCCACACTTTAAATTCTGCCTGTCTTCAAGAGTCTCTTATCCACTTGCAAATGCCTTCCAGCCAGAAAAAGAAACAGGGAAAACCTTTTCTTTGTCAAGTAACAAGCCTCAGCTTTCTGAGTGCCTCTGTGGAGAGTGGAGAACTACAAGGCTCTCACTTTGCCAAGGCAGACCCACCCAAAGATGCTGTGGGCTCCTAACTCAGCTGCCATCAATGCTTTGTGCAAGCTGCTGACATCTGAGCTTTTTCCAGGAAATGGATTCCTGAGAGCAAGGAGGTGACTGAAGGCAGCCCGAGAGGAAGGTCAATCCTTTATAACAAAAGGACGTTCAGATATAATAATCTTTCTGTATGGCTTTATTTTTTCATCCAAACACCAGCACTGGCTCAGAAAACAAGATTTTCCAGTTCAGTGGTGTTTCCAGCAGGCTAACTTCCATCCATGTCCTCTTCTTCCAAAAATTAACTTCCTAGTCTGAAGTAGCCGAGGCCTAAGTTTGACTATTAGTCACTATTAGTCACCATCTCTCCATTGTCACATTTCATTTATGACTAAGTACCTGTCTCTGGCAGCACAACAGTAAGAATTTAGGATCCATGATATTATGTCTGCCTCCCTGATCCACAAATATCACCAGTAAAAGACTAGTTTTTGAACACTACATTGTATCAACTAACTAGTAATTGCAATTCTCTTCTTTTGTCCTTAAAGCTATTTTAAAATCCCAGAGGAATTTCATTTCTTTCTAACAGTGGGTTCAGAAAAATAACTTAAAAGCCTGAGAAAATGAAATGAGATGTTGCCACAACTGGCCTTCTGAGTAAAAGTTGCCAGTCTCTCCAAGAGAGAAGTACTTCTGGATATCACCTGATGGTGAACAACCTTCCTTCACATTCTACTTCTGGGACTCCAAGGGACATTCAGCTGGCCACTAGAGGAAATAGGATACTGGAACAGACAGGCCTTTGGGGCTTATCCAGTATGGCTCTTCTGCTTTTAAGCTATCTATTTAAAATATAACAGCGAGGAAGGCCTAGGAACCAGTGGCTCTCCAAATACGGTCAGACTTCCATCACTTCTGATCACTGGCCATGCTGGCTGGGGCTAACAGAAAGGGGATTCCAATTAAGTGTGGAGGGACACAAGTTACCTGAAATGTCTGTAAGGAATCTGGTCAAAGGCCTTAGAGGGAACCACTGACAACATGTTTAAATTATGGGCTGGAAAGACCAATGTCAACTTTATATGATTATTAGGTATCTTCTCTCAGCTTCAGCCTCCTGCCTCTGCATTATGGGGAACACCTAAACTACCTTGTGGACCTGTTGTAAGGATTGCTGAGAACATATGTGAAGTGCTATGATGAGGCTTATTAAGACATTATTGGCATGAGAACAAGCACCAGTTTCTGCTTTTCATTTCTCACATTCTTCTTACCTTGGAATAAGTTTTCCCTCCTTTCAGTTCCTATAATGAGAAGAAAAAAAAAGGGGGGAATAAGAGAGAAAGGACACATCAGTATTACTGTAGGACTGAGAGGAGAGCTGTTCTTCACCTTGTCAGAACATAATTATGGGTGTTCAGGGATTGCTCACTAGACACTAGCCTATTCAAATGAATATAGGCATCCATTCACTGCTTCAAATAACTTGCTCCATCACTGGCCATTTAGATAGGCTTCTTAGCATATCTGGAAAAGTGAAGTACCTTTAAGGTAAGGTAAAGTTATTCCTCATTAACAAGGTTGTCAAGTTGTTTCCGACCATAGGAACCCAGGGCAAATCAAACTATCCATCAGGCAGCAACCACTAAGGTGTGATCCTGATTATGTGCTTTCAGCCAGCTTATCTGAGTCTACTTTGTTTGCATTTGCTAGATCAGAGATGAAGAATATTCAGTCTCTTTGCTGGACTTTGCTGAACTACAATTCCCATTGTCTCTCAGCCACTGGCTATGTTGTGCAGAGTTGCAGTTCAAGATCATCTGGAGGGCTACTTCCTATCACTGCCGTACATCCTCTCCCTGGAATAGGAACCCATCTAGGAATGCATTTAGCTTGAGAATTATGCTACAAGGAGTAGGTGTTTGCAGCAGGCTACCAACTCACAGGTTGTGGTGGAACTTCATCATTCTAAGTATGAATATGCTGAGTCTAGAGGGAAGCAATCTTCAAAACAACAATGTTTTGCTGGGCACAGCACTGTAAACCAAAATAGCGTATTTGCACATGGCCAGCTTTGGCACTCTGACACACCCTGCCTGGAAGCATGTATCACTCACTCCCTTGAAGATAGTCATGGTGGTCCAAGAGAAGTCATCGTCCTAGAAGTAGCCATTATGTCTCACTGGTACCACTTAGGCCAGAGGCCAAAGAGAGGAGGGGAGTAAGAGATAATTTTTGAAAATAAAACAAAACAAAATAAATGCTTACCTTGCGGACAGACACGCGGCAGATGCAAGGATCCAGAAGGCCTGTAGCAGGATTGGCACTCATTTTACAGACAAAGGTAAATTTCTTCTTCCAGCGAACACAGTTCTCCTGAACTTCTTCCCTGTGTTTTTTAAAAAAGGACAATGCTGGGTGGTCAAGGACCTACCAAGAGATCTTACCATCATGGTACTTTGTTTGTAGACTTTATTCACACTAAGGGAAAAGCAGCATCGGGTGTCCTTAGGTTGAGGGACATGTCACACCTCACTGGGCAGATATGAACTGGTTTCAAGATCGCTGACATATGTCATACTCTATTTCGCTGATGCTGCAATATTAATGCAACACTGGAATTTGTTTGCTATATAACTTGCCTTAAATGATACATACTCATCAAGAAGGTAGGATAAATATTCTTATAAATAAAGAGTTAGAATCGAGAAAGTCAAGAGAGCGAGTTGGTATCTCAGTCATATCTATCAAAAGGAAAAAGCAGAAATTGTGTACTGAAGACTGTATGCTTTCTCTTTCTCTCTTCCTCTCCAGTTGCCTCCCACAAATGTACCAGTAATGCATGCTTTACCAGATGAAGTGAAAGGAACTGTGGGTAAATGACACTGGTCATAGGATACCTAACAAAAAGAGTAGCTGTGAGGAGGATGGTTTGACCAGGACAAGGCAGCTGATTTTGCTCCAGCAGATTCCTATAGCTTGGTTTTATGGGCAAACAAACATGAGAGGAAACATCTAGGCTACATCTCTTGGCAGCGAACTGGGACACACAGGGTTCAGCAAGGAGAAAATACAGGTTTCATTTCTTCTCTACACATGATCCTCAAGGATAGCCTTAGGGAGAGGAAAGAACATGGACAGAAGTGGACAAATCCTTTTTTTCAGTATGAACCACCACAAGCAAAATGTGTGCCTGTGTCTGCACTGGGGGAGGATGTACTTTTATGAATCAGGAAGGTCCGAATGATCTATTTATAGGTTACCCTTCAGACAATTAAGCTCAGGGCATAATTTTGGAGAGGATGAGAAACAGAGGATGCTGAGATGACCTGGAATTGGGAGTTCTGTAGCCACAAGCTAGTGTTTTTAAAAGCCTAGCAGGAGGGAAGAGTAGAAAAAAGGCACCAAGGAGGAACTAGATAAGACTGTGCTTTAATAATTAAAAGCAGCTTTCTCCCCCTAGGCTTTATGCAAGTGAACAGAATCAGTGTTGCTAGGATGAAAGGTGCTTTATTATTGCATGCTTGAGTGCTATTTGCTTCTGGCACTTGCATATTCAGGAATACACCCTCTTCACAAATCCATGGTATGGAAGCGAGGTCCAGAAAAGCTACATGCTCGCCAAAATGTAACCCACCCTCAAGTAATTATGTTAATTTTCAAATGCCACAGTATGGGTAATACCCTTCCAAGTGCAGTCTTTTTAAAAACAAAATGCAAGTGCTGGATTGGACCAATGCCTATCTAGTTTGCACATAGGAAAATACCTCTGGGAAGACCACCAGCAGGACATGAGGGCAAGCTTTCACTCGTCAGTCTGAGCCATTTTAGCCAGCCTACACACACACACACACACACACACACACTTCTCTGGTAGACTTTTGGATTATTTCTGATGGACCAATGCAGATATTTACAACTGTATATACCTTGGCATCTGAGAAAGTAGACCCAGTCTACAAATGGTTATGCTACAAACTTCTTTCCCTGTTGGTCTTAACATTACAGATCCCTCTGTATACTGATCCAGATTAATCTGGAAATAAATAATGTGACTGCTTTGCTGCAGTACTCATGTGTCTAACAACTACATTACTGATCTACGCCAAAGCCGTAAACTTTCCCAGGAGGACTTCGCCTCTGTTATTTCTGGTTAGCAAGCAGAGTCATGCTTCTCTTTTGATGCAGAATTCTAGAAATAAGCTTCAGATGGTACCATAAATTTTGGGTTGTCTCCCTGTGTGTGTGTGTGTGTGTGTGTGTGTGTGTGGTATTCTTTTTTCTGCCCATGTCCTCTCTTTAAAGAAAGAAAATTACAGGGGATGTGTTTTAAAAGCTGACCTGGGTTAAGACAGAAAAATGGAGCTCAGCTGCCAAATCTACAATTAGAGAGGGTGCATGCACAGAAAATGAACCAGCAAGGTGCCATTTTGTGTGTGAGACAAGGCACGGAGATGGAAAAAAAGTGACCAACATTTCACAATTAAACTAAGCCACAAAATAAGAAGCCAGAAATAGATGGGTCCAATTTTAAAACATTATCCAATAACTGAAAAAGAAAAAATTAAAATGAAAGTGACTAACCATAAGTGCCAGCTCACCACTGGTCTTGCAAGAGACTCTTCAGCAACAGAAGTCAGACCAGCCTTTTTGCCTGGCTAGTACGTGATCTCTGCCAGTCTGAAATATGTGCATTTTATTTCCTACACTTACCCTAGAATCAAGTAAGATACGCAAGTGTAAAATGAGTCTATGTAAAAGTCACTCTTGTGGTACAAACGTCACTTCTGTGCAGGCATACAGAAGTCAAGGAGCTGAAGAAAATACTTTACCTTTTGGAAATGGCCACTAACACTTCACAGTAAAGGAATGATTTTTTAAAATGGTTTATGTTTTTAAACATGTTTTTGCGAATTTTATCTATTTTTAAAAATCTGTTGATGTGAATTCTAAACATAGGGAAAGGATAAGGATGAATATTAACAGTAGTAATAACTCTACTGTTATGGTGTAAAGTCATTTTTTAAAAACAATACACATTTGAAATTAACAATATTAAAAGAGCACTAGTTCCAGTTGTAATGATGATTTTATCCTATTTATTTCTCTTAGTTTGCTAGTAAGGACAATGCGAACAAGATCTGAAAAATATAAACTATTTCTACATTACTCCTAAAGTCCCAGGAACATCATATTTCCAGTACAGCTCATTTTGTACAAAAGCTTCCTAAAGTTTTACAATGAAAAAACAGAAACAGGAGAAGCCATATATCCAACATCACACACGTATACATTCCCCAGTGTGCATGAAGACCAGATGTAGTTCTTCTCATTTACAGTCTTGAGTCTTCAGAATTTTTCAGGCTGGATATTGTAAGAAAAAAAGGTGAGCACAGGAAAGAAAGACAGATAGTTGGACTGGGGGAAGGTGGGAAATACTGCTGTCTATTTTGATTCCTAAAAAAAAAAAGACAGAAGGAAGAATGCAACCTGCCATTTATAACATGCACTGGAGGAAGTGTTGTGAAGACTGAAATAGGTTTTAGGTACAAAACAAATTTCAGGTGTCAAAGAATGTTATTGAAAGGGAAGAACCATTGGCGACAGCCTTTCTCCTGCAATATAAAAGCTAGGAATTACTCAAAAGGCTTAATAGCTTTGTTTACTTTTCATTCTTGGGGGTCACTGAGCTTTTGTGGTATCTGCCTGATTGAAATGCACACTTCCCAGTGAGGTATAAATCTGGGTCAAGCCCTCAAAGCAGCACTAATCCTCTTGTGTGATTGCTTGCACCAGATGGCTCCTCCAAGAACGCTGGGAAGGGGGGGATGCCCCCTTCGCAGCAAGGACTGTGGCACCCTACTTGTCCCTCACTAGGTAGGTCAAGCCAACCTCTTTCACCAACCAGGTCATTTCCCCTTAGTACTGTAAAGAAAGGAAAAGCAGCAGGCTTTTTCCTCCCTTTTTTGGACTTAACTGAGTCCTTTTTTCCAGACAGTATATTTTCATAAATTCTCCAGTCCCTCATCTGACACCAGACACATCAACAATAACAAAGTTGAGCAGAGTATCTACCCTGCTTTCACTTCTGTGAAAGTGTTTCTTGCTATTGGTGCCACTACCTAAGGCAGTGGTTCCCAAACTTTGGCCCTCCAGGGGTTTTGAACTTCAGCTCCCAGAAGCCCCAGCCTGGCCAATAGTTAGGCATTCTGGGAGCTAAAGTCCAAAACATCTGGAGAGTCAAATTGCCTTTGCAGACTGCCAGAAATAGTGCACATTAAATTGAGGCACTGCCCTGGCTCAGTGCTAGGGAGTCATGGGAATTGTATTTTTTTTTCTGGGACATTGAGCCTTCTCTGTCAGAGAGCTCTGGTGCCACAATAAATTACAGTTCCCATGATTCCCTAGCACTGAGCCAGGGCAGTGCCTCAATTTAATGTGCACTATTTCTGGCAGTCTGCAAAGGCCCAAAGTTTGGGAATCACTGACCTAAGGCACACTGGGGGACAAAGTGTCAAAAGCAGGAATTGGCAACAGCTGGAAGGTAGTGGGTCCTCAGTCATTTGTTTGTCCCCAACTGACCTCAAATGGCCTCTGTCACACTTTGTCCATCCCTGGTCTAAAAGATGATGCTGGTACTTCCTGTTCCTTTAATCCTTTGGAGCACCAGAAGTTGATGTTTACATCAAACACAAGCAAGCAGTTAATGGAAGACAAAACATAAACACGAGATTGTTATACTTACAACTTGTAGTTGCTTATTCAATGATTTATAAAGTGTATAAAGTGTAAAATGTAACATAAGCAGGACATCTGGAAATAAACAGATCATACAGAAATCAAAACAGGGAGAAGGAAGCACCTGAAGGCAGAAGATGGGAATATAATGGGTGTTTAGATGATTGCTCTGTTTCATGTATTACTTTCTTCAGGTGTAAATCTGTACCTTGCAAATATGGCAAAGATTTCAGCTTCATGACTGAAACATGAGGCTTCAAATTACTTTGCAATGGCATCCAGTAAAGAGTTTGAAGTATATGAATGGACAGATAAAATCCAATGAGTATTTAGCACAGGTGGCCTATGTCTGAATAGGCAGTGGGACTTTACCCTGAAATGATGGGATGAGGCCTCTGCTTGGATCATGAGCTGCTACTACTGTTTAGTCTGAGTCAGGAGGGCAATGTTTTAAAAGCTGCAAACTGGTATGTACAGAAGATACCACAAGAAATTGGAAAAGATCTGATTGATCATGAGTCCATTTGTGCAATGCCCTCCCAAGTTCTATTACATCCTGCCCTCCAGCAAATGCTGAAAACATGGCTGTTTCAAAGGTTTAGGAAACATAATTTAAGCCCCTATCTCTCCTGTTATGATCTACAGAGGAAGGTTTCTATTCTTAGGCGTGCTGCGTGTAGGTGTTAATTGGACTGCTTTCTGGCATGTTTTATTTTTATATTGTTTTTAATGGTTGCTAGGAAGCTTGAGGGTCTTTGAAAATTTGGAGCAGTTTGCTTTTGTGCTATTTTGTACTGTGATTTGAAGACTTTCTATCTCTTCCAGTTGTGGCTTCCAAGAGATGACTTTTCATCCCTTCCAGCTAAGGAGGACACATGCACCCAAAGGTGAGGAGTAGCTGCAAGCAAACTGAAATTCATGGAAGGATGGGAATCAGAGTTTCATAACTACCATCGACTGTGCTTTTGTGAGTAAGGATAGCAAGGGTTGTGCACATAAAAGATAAAACACAAGGGAAGAAGCAATGCTGTGATCAGGTACAGCTATCAACTGAGGACTTGTTCTTGTTAACTGCCATTAAGCTAACTCTTTTCTTACTGCCTTCCACCTTACCAAGCATTATGAAACAAGCACAGAAGATCCAATTTGAAGAGACCCAAATGCAGGTTAACAAAATGCCTGGGAATGGGAGTTAAATCAGGAAGAGGCTGCACTTTTGAGTAGGTCAACTAGGAATATATCACACCACCTAATTTGTCAGGTTTCATGATGGTTGTGTTGTGCTCTGCTGTCTAGATGCATAGGTCACAGGTAGTTCAAGGATGGTTTCTGCCAAAAGCCACAAGGAATTTGAGGAGTTGTGATCATGCTAAAAATATGAAGCAGTAGGATCATGGTTTTAAGATCCTAAATTACAAAAAATGTATGACACAGAAGCTTAAGATCCAAATAACTACAAAAGCCCAGAACACAATAGCAAGGCTCTGGATCAAAAGCATTTTGTCATGGCCACAAGATGCACCCATGATACAATCAGTCACCCTAAGAAAGTCACTCATTTGTGACTTTGCTCACGTCATCCAAGACAAAACAGCCAAAAACTCAACAGATGAACATTCAGCTGTTTAATTCTCTACTTGTCGTTTCTTTCTCAGAACACTGCAGTAATTTTCCAAGCAAAGGAGATGAGAAAAAGAAAAGAAAGAGCAAAGAAAGACTTTTTTTAAAAAATGGAAAGGGAATGGCTCAGACACAGATGATGTAAATGTTATCAAGTCAAGTTTGAACTAAATTGTTGACACAGTCCAACACTCAGATGTTCCAGCAAGCATTTGCTGAAGGTCACTCAAAGTTACTGCATCCTCCTACCCATGAAGTTACACTCATGCTTTCCTAACCCACACAGTTACTGAGCTGCCTCCAACCAAGACTTCCAACAATCCAATCCTGTTGCTAAATCTGGTCCAACGCCTTCATGTCACCTCCTGGCAGACTTTAAAAATCCTAAACATGTTATAATATTTGTAAGCACCTTTGTCTGGACAAAAGTTTAGTGAGACACATCAGTGCATGCTTTACCAGGATGGAGCATAAATAGACCCACTTGGGCAAAATATGCACAATGGAGGCCAGTTCAGTAAGACATTTAAGGCATGAAATCTGAACAGTAATGCTTCATCGGAGATAAAGAACATGCTCTAAAAGCACATCTGATTTGATTATCAGCCACTTGTAAACAGACAGTGATTGCTAAGAAACACTGGATAAGAGAGTAGCCAGGCACACAGTGCACACAGACTATATGTGAGATGCAACATACTGTAGTCACAGCTTTATTATAAGTCAGTTATATTTCAAAATGGAGCAAATTGTATGCAGAATCAGCAAGTCATCCTTCTACAACTGTAAGGCAGTCTTCCCTGCTTGTTACCAGGATTTGCATTCAAGCGCTAGATACCTGGTACTTACCCCTGGTACAATTTTTTAAACTCCTGTTGCTATATATGATTGCAATCTGAAGTACCCCTAAGCTACTGCATGCAGAGAGATTAAACATGACCCTGTAGCACTGCATCTTAAAAAAAGAAAAACAAAGAAAGCATTGTTTGAGATGAGATTATGAATTATGACTGGTTGCCACAAGAAAAAAGTGAAGCAGACCACAAACTGGAATAGGTAGGCAAACTTGACCCAAAGTCTTTTAGCCACATCTGTAGGGGGAAAAATATGGATTGCTTTTAGTCAGCAGCCAGGGAGATTTGCCAAAGAGAATTATCAGAAGGGTCATAAAGTGATCTCATGCTGCAGTTCAGGGCAGATGTGTCTCAACAGAAGCAACACAACAGCTGTACAGGCAATGCTCGCTTGTAGAGAAAAACATTCAGAAATTTCTGTAACACAATTGAACATCCTGTCACAAACTCCTGAGTTGACCAGAAATGCTCTCTTGAGTTTGCTGTCTAATCATCAATTTTGGAAAGAAATGGGTGGGCAAAAAAGGTTCCTCAGGGAGTCAAGTTTCAGTTGTCTCCTGAACTATTATTTAAGATATAATTTCCACTTACAGTGAGTGAGGTTAAGTCAGTAAAAAGGGTGGGTAGTGTTTTACTAGTTTGCACCGTATTTTGTTTTATTTTAATAAGCAGCTGGCATATGTTCTTGCTTGAAATTGTTACCTATAGGCATTTAAAATAGGATCACAAGTACTTAAATGGTGACAAATTGAGGCCAATCAGCCAAGAAAAAGTAATGATTAAGCAGAGAAGCAGATAATAAGCACCATTCTTTTCAGGCCATGTTGACACATTATGAACAATACAGAAAAACTGATTGTATACTTAAGATCATGTCATGTTATTGTGGATGTGAAACAACCATCACCCCCTGCAGCACACTCATAAACATAGGTTAGAATGCTGCTCTATAAAACATATATGAATATAGCAAGCACTCCTTTTATGCCATAATCTCTTCACAAAAAGGGTAGTTAATGAATGATACGCGGAAACTACTCTGTATCAGAACATCTTGCTATGGACCGTAGAGCTCTGAGCGATGTAATTTTGAGGCTAATACCAGAACTGAAATGGAAACTGACATCAAGTCACCTCACCTATTTGTTAAACTGGATAATGGGATGAAATTGAGAGATATAAGAGTCAAGAAGTTTTAAGATCTTTAGGTAATAGCTTTGGAGGCACATTCTTTCCTAGTAGGCCATTCTTAAAATTGGGATTTGGCTTATAGTATTAGCAAGTGTTCCTGAGAAGTGAAAGGAGACAGTTGGGAGCTTAACCCAGAAAGCCATTATCTGCACATGATTAGGGATGGCTGAAGCCAAAAGTGGAAAACTACTCAAGCTCCAATTCATTTGCAAGTATTTGTTTTTACAGGAAATTATACATCCCAGCAGTTCTGCAGGGTCTATGAAAGAGGACTTAGGAATAGCCTACCAAGTGCGATTATCAAAAGGCAACCAAGTTGACTTCTAGATGTTGAGGAAGACACCCATCATTTGTACACAAACTTCCCAAAAGTATCTGTGTGGCTAAAAAGAAAGAAAGTTTCTTTCCTCAAATGCAATAAACCCGATTATATAGAATCACACATTTTTAGGGTCTTGGTTCCAAAAGGTTATTAGGAAATCAAAGCTCCGACACACACATCTTCTCCCAGTCCAGATTTGACTAAGGGGACCAAGGGTTTGGACCCCCAGCATTGATGACTGCTGCTGAGGTGTAGTAAGCAACTCCTTTTTAGATGGCAATCTGCAAGCAGATCCACTCATCAAAGTGCACAACAGCCAAGCATATATTTTCTCCACGCACCATCTTTAGAAAAAGAATGAAAAGGCTTCCAGGCCTACAATATGAATAAACAGACCAGCAGGGCTCTCCATTTTTACTGTGCCTCCTTCAGCCAGGGTGAGACCTGGACCATAATTATTTGACCAGGGAGACTCACTAAAATGGAGCATGAGAAACTTTTGTAAGGTGAAAAGAGGTCAAGAGCTGCTGTTTAGCAAGGTCTCCTCTTCCTATTCTTTATCATCTCCAACTCACCCTTTGTAAATGGCTCCACCTAAGAACCTTGCCCTAATATAAAGCTAGATTAATACCTGTTGTGAACTTTCCCCTTCCTTTTATCTCTGAAGGTGCAGTGTTTAAACAAAGGTTAAACAGGAAGTGCTGGCATAACTCATATTATATAAGAGAGGTTATAAAAAAAAGAACCGTAATTAAACAAGAGGTTAAAACCTCAACAGGCTTGGGCATGTCCTGTCCTGAGTCACTGCAAGGTGCTGTCCAAAGCCATTATCAATATTAAACCAATCACCAAAAACATTATCAAACATCATGTGGTATTCTTATGGTATAGTAGAGTTCAATTCTGGATTCCCAAATCGGTAAGAGCTCTTTAACACTAAGCAGGGCCAGGCCTGGTTAGTACTTGGATAAGGGAACTTCCAAAGTATACAGTTGCTGTAGGCTATATTCAGAAGATGGCAATGGCAAACCAACTCTTGAGTATTCTTTGACTAAGAAAACCCTATGAAATTCATGGAAACTACCCTAAGTTGACAGGAGATTTGAAGGTACATACTGTCTAACAAGTTACAGAACCACTACTATTAAGCAAAGAATAGCATTCTCACTATAGAGAAGACTATATGTATATAGGGCTACTATTATTGATTATGGGACAGAGGAGTCTGCAGCTGTGTAGTCAAAATGGGCTTTTAAAGTTACAGCTGCAGTTAACATTATTTGTATGGTTTGAAATAGCTTGCAGGGAATACTTGATCAATACGATTTCATTAGTGAAGGTATTGGTTGAGGTTCTGAGTTTGCTTCTTCTGACAGATGCTTCCGCCTGAGAAAGTGGGAAGGGAGACTTTCACTGATCATCACTTTGGCCTGCTTTCTGTACCCGTGAAAAGCTTCTCTGTGGAGTTAGGGGAGCCTCTGCAGGCAGGCTTCCTCCTTTTGCTGGCTTTGATTCTGCCTGAGATCAGAAAGGCCACTTCATGACCACTTGGTAAGAATCCAAACCACTGTAATTATACATATATGCTATGAGCAATTTTATACACCAGGACTTGTTATGAGCCAATGGTTTAACATACGCATTCTTCTAATAAGTTGTACTTAAAGATACAATCAAAGGGAGACCTGGAAGAATCCAGAAGTGTGAATACCACAATGAATTCAACAAAGGAATTCTTGCTTGTTCTGAACACTGGAACTTTGTCACCCAGCTAAACAGGTTGGCAGCAAGTTAAGCAATTCTTCAGACAATGTGTAATTTACTTAGGAACTGATCCAATTGGAAGTTTCAAGGGGAAAGAATTAACCATGTGTTTCATTCTTTCCTACTAAGATCAATGGGGCTTAAAAGTGGTTAATTTGACCAGGTCATGCCCTTAATTTGTAATTGCAAAGAAGTGAAGGCCACTAGCATAGATGGCCCTAGAAGGAAATAAAATTCTACCAATGACTATCTTGCTCTGATGCCTAAAAACAAACAAATCCTACAATTTTTGTTACTAGGGAAGGTTTCTTTCCAAATACTGAATAGTGAGGGTGACAACCTCCTAAGAAATCTAGCTAGCCTTGTTTGGAAGACATAACCCTGACCTAAGGCAATTTTTTTAAACTTAGAAGGCATGATAAAAAGCTGAAAGAGTCCTTATTCAGTTCAATTGGTTAGAAAATCCTGCCAATCAAAGGAATTACCCCTCTTTGCTTGGACATATTTTAGTTAGCATCCTCCAATTCGACTCTTCTAAGGGTTTAATGAACTGAAGTAACCCTCTGAAAATATGACTGTACATCACATTTTTCTTAGCAACAGCATCCCTGATCTGATGCAGGAGGTGGGACTCATGAGAAGACAGTGGAAAGAGAAACAGCTACTAGAGAATTTTATTCCCTGTGACTCTTTCAGATTCACTCCCTCTTTTGCAGAAACTAGACTATTCATCTTGTGAACATAAGCACAACTGTTTCTAATGAGCAGAAACAATTTCTCAAAATGCAGGCCATACATGTGATTCAGGGCCATGATCAATGGTGCCACAGTGAGAGCAGCTCAGGATGAGAAGACAGTAATATCCACTATGGCTGCAACATGTTCATGGGCAAAGAATAGGTTTGCAGGAACAGGAGAAAAGGCCAAGGAGAATGGCTTCATTTTGCAGCAGAGGCACACTTCCAATCCCAAAAGGAAGGCTTTAAAGATTGTGGGACTAGCAATACCAAGCAGGAGGCATTGAAGACTGTCAGAAGCCCATCTGCCTTATGGCACTATCCACACAGAGGCTAACACACTACTGAAGCACTAGCTCCAAGTTTGGCTAGGTCAACTTATAAGCTTGGTCAATTAGGTCCAGAGCTGCCAAGTTAATGCTGAAAACCAATGTCAACATTAAAAATAAATAACCAGAAATCCAGTGATCCTGCTACAGCCATGTTGGGGAACCTGTGTCCCTCCAGATGTTGTTGGAATCCAACAAATGCGGATGGTGAGGGTTTAGTGCAACTCCTGGAGGGACATAGGTTTCTCATCTCTGCACTGGTAACTTGAACTGACAGAGTGCAAGGCTGGATCGATTCACAATGCTCTGGTTATAGGACATTCAATTGGTCCAATCTTTTTGAAAAGATACTCTTTCCATTACCTGATCAATGCTTGTGACTTAGTCAAACAGGTATTCCAGTCTCTGATAGAGGTTCCAAGTATAGGCAAGAGATGGAGATTATTCTGGATAGTTGCCACACTAAACTCTTGCGTATAAGGTCCCAGGGCATGGTCTGGATGCACAGATATAAGCAGGCTGAACAGGTCTGGCCAGTGCCTGGATAGCAGCATTGGGTTTCTGCTAAGGACAACTTTGATGGGCTGGGTGTTGTGTTTCACTTTGTATTTTCACTCTTTGTATATGTTTTAACTGCACTTACTTTTTTCAGTGAATGTTGTCACTATTAGCTGCCTTGAATGACATGGGGGAGGGGGGAGGAGATGGCGGCCAATTATGGTTATGTATAATGGGAAATGTGATTTGCATCCAAAGTTGAGCTCTTACTGATTTTATCCATGCGGCTCTTAACTGTCCCCTCAACATTTTGTCATGCTAGCCTTTGCAACAGCAAAGTCAAACAGAAAAAAGGATGTTGGAACACACAAAGGCCTACATCCTTACATAACAGGATGCAGACCTCTGTAGGACGGAAGTTTTTATCACCTCTTTCACAAAAAAGAACAGCACTTCTTCTGATGGTAGACTATAGCACAGAAAGCTTAGCTCAGAGGACCAAGCAGCAGTTGATGCTGGTTTCCGTTTGTGATGACACAGCTGCAAGAACCACAGCCCTGATGAAAATGCAAAGCATAAGAATCATGGCTATAGTGTGGCTATATAATATCTGGAAGAGTTGTATTTATACTTCAGGGATCACACTTATACTGACTACTCTGTTGCTCCCTTTAGGAGAAAGATATTCTTCCTTTGTTTACCTCAAGGTTGAATTCTGACACTGAAAAGCCACCCACCAACTGGCTTTATGAAAGAGAGCAACAACTAGCAGTGGAATAAAACCAATAAATAGAACAGAAACAGTCTGTGATAGCAAGTGGGTTATGAAGAAAAAGTTGGCCAGGCATAGTTTAGAAATCTTTGTAGTGAAGTTAAAACAAAGAGGGAAGAAGGATTCTGTGCAAACTCTGTTGTAGTCAAGACTTTTCTTAATCTCTGTCTCCTAGTCCCAAAGTCTCATATTCCAAAACTCCCTCTACCATCCATATGAGCATCAGCCCACCCCAGCCGTAGGCAGCATCTTTCCTCCTGCCTTTGACCCTCAGCAACCTTGTCATCAACATGTTTTGCATTTCTATGACTATTCATACAGTCTAGTTATAATGGTCCTTCTTGGGCACCAGTTCACTCCATGCATTTGAGGAAGGAGACAAAGTCTACGAAAGCTAATGCTAACTCCTTTCGCTTAGTTAGTCTCAAAAGTACAAAGATCCCTTTACATACAGTTATGTAGAGACACTCTTGCTCTTTTTCTAGATAGGAATAATTCTCCACCAGTGCCTAATTTAAAAAACAAACAAACCCTTACCCCAGAAATGCTGGGCAAAGATGCAACCAGAGAATTAGGAATTGTATAATTTATTTTAGTCTTGGAATCTGCACATTCTGTCGTTGCCAATTTCTTAACAGAAGGGATCTCTTGCCACTGTTTTAAATAGTTAGCCACATGCCAAGTTCAATAATTAGCATTGATCTATAAGAATGACGACAGAGGGAATATGCTGTGATAAGTTTATCAGAGCCAGGTTGCCATGCAAACAAAATACTGGCACACTGATTTTAACGTGACGCCTTGCAGATCTTGGGAGACAACAGAGAAAGGAATGGTAACCACAGAAATATCTCCTTGCTTTAATACAAGCTACACCCCTTTGTAACCATGTGAGAAATTGGCCACAGATCGGGTTTACTGAACACAAAGTTCTCCATACCCGCCACAGCATAATAAGGAGAACCTGATATAGACCAGCTGCAGTTATGCTATGGCACTGAGAAACCTATCAGAAAACTCCGCTATCTGTACTTGGAAACTGATTTGATTAAAAAGAGGAAAGAACTCAATGACTGACTTTCTAATTCAAATACCTAAAATGTACAGCTCCAAGGAGTGTGCAAAAGGGCACATTTCTGAGAATCCAGATTTCTTAAACAACTAGAAACCCCCACATGATCTAAAGCCTCTTCCAGGATTCTGTAAATTCCTGACTTTGCTAAGTCTTAATGCCTTTGTACAAGCTGCTCTCCAAGTCACACCACTTCAGTTTCTGCCTCAATTATGGGAACCATATGCTGAAAAGGAAAAAGCTACAAGCAGGACACAAGTAAGGAGCATGTACTGAAAAAGTGCAGTTCCTTCTAAACCTAGCAATACTAGTGTATATAAAACAAACAAAATTCAGACACTCCTAGGCTTGGAAACGGCATAAAGTTTCTAAATCCACCTTTCAATTTGTGGGTGTCAAAAGGCTTGGTTATACTGCATTTCAACTGTACACCTGGCTGGCTAGTTTACATTTCTAATCTCATCATATATTTTATCTCTTAGTGATCAGGATTCCCATTTTTTAAAAAAGCATTTCTAATAAATACAGCTGCTTGCCCACTTTCTGCAAAACAAACAAACAAACCAAAACCCAATTACATGGATGCTAACATACATTCACAACTCCCCCAGAGAAATCTACTTAAGTCAGTCACATGGATCTTTTCAACAGCAGAAAGTATCCCAGGAAAAGTAGACTGATCTGCAGTTTCATGCCTTGCTTTAAACAATACATTGCAAAAAACAAACACACCCATCTAGCATCTCAGCAGGTAGAACAAATAGTGCTTTCAAACAGTCATGAAAAGCAAGCATATTGAACACTTTTATCTAGACTCCAATTACTTAACAGATTTGTGATCACCATGTATCCCTCCTTCAGTGTGAAAGATTGTCATTAACAATACCTCATCATTCTCATGTTTCTGTAATCCTGTTCATCATAACCCAGTGTATTGTGGATCTTTGTTGTTGTGTTGTGTGCCTTCAAATCATTTCTGATTTATGGCAAACCTAACATGGGGTTTTCTTGGCAATTTTCTTCAGAGGATGTTTGCAATTGCCATTGCCATCCTCTGAGGCTGAGAGCATGTGAGTAGCCCAAGGCCACCTAGTGGGTTTCATGGCTGGGCTGAGATTCAAACTCATTTATATATCCGTTATTCATACCCAATGAGCCAATGAAACATGCAACAGTTGTGTTATACTCCCATTTGTCTTGTGTTCCACAACACTGAGGTAAGTGACACTATGTGGTGACTGGTTTTTTTTAATGAGAAGGATTTCTGAAGAGGAAAGAACAGAGAGAAAGCAAGAGAACCTAATGTGATACTTCACAGTGGTTTGTACTGAGCTGCAACAAGTTCACTGCCACATTTCTGTGTGGGTGGGTGTGACTAAATCACTGGATGTTCTGCAGGATGCTTGGCCAGATAAGCAACTCATGCAGTGGAGTTTCCCCAGGTGGTGGGATACACACTAAAAGCAAAAAGTATAAGAGAAGGAATTCTGATATAATGAGAAAGAAGGAAGCATCCTTCAAGCTATCTGAAGAATGGGGAATAAGGGGAGTCCAGCAGAACACCCCAGGTGTGTTTCTGTGTGTGCACTTTCAAGTTATCTGTTGACTTCTGGCAACCCCATGATTTCATAGAGCTTTCTTAAGCAAGGGATACTCACTGGTGGTTTTGCCAGTTCCTTCCTCTGAAATAGAGCCTACAGCACCTAGTATTCATTGGTGGTCTACCATTCAAGTACTAACCAGAGTTGACCCTCCAAGATGGGTTCTGGTGCCTTTAGGGTATTTAATTGTCCCAGGTCATGTGGCTTTTTCCTGCTCTTTCTGCTTTCCTCCTGTTCATGGAACTGCAAATCCATAAAACCTGTGTGGCCTATGTGCAACCATCCTTCACACAATCTCACACACTTATATATGCATTTTCAAAACCTTGAATTTTAGGAAGGTACCTGGTTCATTTTAATCCAAGATATAAAGACCCCACACTAAGCTGTGTGAAAGGGAGCAAATCCAAAAATAAAGAGAAATATTTAACGAAAATGGGAAGAGATGCCTTGTCCTGTATCCCACCCTTGATCCTTAAACCTGTTCCCTTATATGTCCAGAAGGCATCAAGGACCTATGGGGGAAGTTTCCATCAGAATGTGATGACTGATGCTCAGCTGAGTCCAACTGATCCCACAACATGAAGCTTAGTTAAAAGGGAACAAATTTCCACATGCTTTCAGATGGGGCAGACAGCCCTTGGGTGGGAGGGTGAATGATCAGGCTGCATACCCTACTGCCAGTTTTCCACTTTGTTGTCTTATGAGTAACCAAGCCTGTAGAGAGAGAAAAAAATGCACGCATTTGGCTTACATTAGAGGCAGTTTCTCTGCTGGAACACGTCTGCGATCTGCAACCACCACATGCAGAGCCCACTGCTGAACTTCAGCCAGCAAAGGGAGAAAGAAGCAGCTACATAAGGGTAGTAGCAAAAGCAGCACTAGCATAAGCAGAGAGAACAGCACCCCTGCATACAAGGTCAACAAGGAGGAGTAGTGAGCTTTACTTGCAAGCAAGCACACAGCCAATCTAGGTACAGAGGGGATTAATTCCTTCCTCTTCACAAATTCCTGAGATAAGCTGCTTTAACTCAAAGCAGGGTCAAACTAGAACGAGACAAATTGGGGGAAAATAAACTCTCAAGAATCAGGGACTGTTTAGACAATAAGGAGAAATCCAAATCTAGAAAATCCAAATCTAGAAAACTGCATGATTCACAGAGTCTACCCTCTGTGTGGTATCAAAGAGGCTTCTTTCAGGAAGCATTAGCAAAAGAAAAACATTCTTGCAATTATGATTGCTTTTGTTCCTGCATGTTGATAGAAAGAGACAAAAGCCTGACTTTGTGCTACATGGTTAGAAAACAATCATCCAAAAAAACCCCACAACACCCAGATCACTTCTATCTAGTTAGAGACCTACATGATTTTGTGCTAATAAAAGACTCTGTAAGTCACCTGCCATGAGTGTTTACCAAGATCGCTGAAGAGCAAGTCCAGGATTGTTTTGGAATTTGTATTGGCATGGTGCTAGGCAATAATCAATGTGCACATAGCTGACAACAAAAGCTACATTTGATTAGCAGTTACTATGAAACAGAACAGTCCTCTTTTCTTCAAATAAGAGAAAACTAGATTACAGATGCAACTTTTGAACAACAAAAAAAAAACAACCACACCCTTGTATGGAATTAGTTTTAGGATTCTGCTGCTTAACATTTCTGTCGGAATGTTTTAGTCTACAAAATTGATTCAAGGACATAAAAAGGAACCACACATGAAGCTTAGCAGGGTCTAACAGTGTGACTTTTCAGAATAGGCTTCCAAAGCAAAATGGTCCTTATAATTCTAGAATAAGCCATTCAAAAGCTTTAAAAGGAATCAAAAGCAGCAGCAGAAGGCAACACTGAGAATTTATCTTTCCAAATCCAAAGTTCCTCAGTTCATATTAAAACACACGTTCCTTACCTTCTGGGCAGCTGAAGTGTGGGAAAGTAACGTGATGTGAACTATAAACACTTTTTGTTTGAAGGCCCTAAGAAAGAGAGCACCCAATTTCCTGAAGAATTCAAGAACCCCATACAGCAAGCCATAAATGATCACAATTCTTCATCTCCCCAACCCCAGACAGAAAATGGGGATTTGCATTCAGATTGTGTGTGGTAGGGGAAGTCTCTTACTCACACAGCAAATGGCTCAGGAAAACATGTATCAAATAAGAAGTGGAGGGAGAAGGGGCACTACATGAATAACTTCTTACCTGGAAGATAAAGTGGCAAAATCCCCTCCATCTAGCAGCCTAATTTTGCAGAAGAGAACCCCGTTCACAAAAGGTACTGCTGTCAGCTCCTCTAAAGTGAAACTGGTTTGAAATTTGAACTTCTTTTTCTTCATCAAAAAAGCCATGGGCAAATTCAAAGACAATCAAAATAAAATTAAAAAAATCTAGAAACACCAATTTAAAAAACAGCAACTAACCACCACCAAGAATAATTAAAGAGCAGCAGCTCTAAGTACAAACAATAATGTCTGAAAAGGTGAAAACACAAAATAAAACTTAAAAAAAATATTCCCCAGTCAGTCCAAGATACAAAAAAAATTAGAGCCTATGAAAACTCAGTTCAGATGAAATGGCAGCTTAGCTTTAAATGAAAAAGCCTCCTCTCTCTTTGGTGGTCAGATCTGGCTATAGTATCATTGCTGATGAAGATTTTGGGTAAGGAGACGGGCAAGTTAAGTCTCTGGTTCATCTCCAAGGGGGCAGGAAGGAAGGGACGAAAATCTAAGCTCCAGACCAGCAGGAGCTCTCTTGATTACAGGCAGTGGCACTCTGTTTCTTTCAGGGTCCCGCTTGAAAGCATTGCTGGCTTCGCTCTGAGCTGGTGAACAGCACACAGCCGAGGCTCTAGAGTTCCAGTCTCCTCCCCTTGTGCCAAAGCTTCACGTGGCTAAGCGCATCTGCTGCATACGCGGCGGCGGCGGCTCCCACAGGTTTCTTGTCAGCCTAAGAAAGGGAGAGAGGTAGTTTAGACCAAGCCTGTTGTCAGTGCCTCCCTCCACTACAGCCTAATTATAGATAGATGAATATTTAAGTCTTGTGGCACATTCATTCTAAGAAGGAACTCAGGTTTCTTTCCAAAAATCCCCAAATACCATCCTCTCCTACATCTAGCAGATGCCACCACAACCTGTTTTTAGTTCTTCTCATGCTGTCCATCATGATTATTAGATTTTTAAGAGGCATCTTCAGCAAACATCCTCATAAAAGTATGCCAAAGCACTGTTGGCATACTGATTTTCCAGGTTAACACAGCTATGTCTTTGAATTCTCATAAAAGGGGGGTTGCTTAAATACATACGTTCATCCTGGCATACATACACCTGAGTTCTCTTGCTCCCCCTCACACATACTGTTCCATAAAGAACTTTCAAGAGAAAAATAGTAGCTCATATGTGTCTGTTGTGTGCTTTCAAGTTGGTTCTGACTTATGGTACACCCTTTCAGCCTCAGAAGATGGTAATGGCAAACCCTCTCTGAAGAAATTTACCAAGAAAACCCCATGACAGTTTCTCCTTAGGGTTGCCATAGGTCGGAAATGACTTGAAGGCACATAACAACAACAAACAGTGAATCTACCATGGGGTTTTCTTGGCAAGGTTTGTCCAGAGGAGGCTTGCCATTGCCTTCCCCTGAGGCTGAGAGAATGTGACTCGCCCAAGGTCACCCAGTGGGTTTCATGGCTGAGTGGGAATCAAACTTTGGTCCAGAGTCGTAGTCTAATACTTGGTAAATACCAAGAAAATTCATTTTCTTCCTTTAGCCTTGGCTTTTCAACAGCTTCAGTAAGTACTCAGTCTCCCCACAGTGAGGAGAAAGCAAGCAGATGATTTGCTTGAAACATTACAAAACAAGATTAAAACCCATCCAGCTTCTACAAAGCGTCAGATCCATCTTGGTCCAAAACACACTGCAGAAATAATCCAGTTTGAGATTGCTTCAACTGCCCTGGCCCAATGCTAGGGAATTCTAGGAATTGTAGTTTTGTGAGACATTGAGCCTTCTCTGTCAGAGAGCTCTGATGCCACAATAAACTACAATTCCCAGGCTTCCCTAGCAGTGAGCCGGGGGAATTAAAGTGGTCTCAAACTGGATTATTTCTGCAGTGTGTTTTGGACCTTAGTAACATCAGGGGTGAAAGTGCCTGAATTCAGCCAGCCTGCTAACTCTACAGGGCAAGTAAAGGTGACAGTTGGTCCTCTGTGTGTTTGTGTAGGCATGCAATCAGTTACCAAAGCAAACTCTGGTTAGGAGTTACTGATTGCAAAGAGACTATAAAATGTTGAGCTTGCCGACAGCAAAATTAAGCCTGTGATATGGCTTTCAAGAAACTAGCCTTCTCCTAACATTTTCCCCCCACCACAACTCTTTACCTCCAGAAATACTTCTAACTTCAGTGTCACAAGTTCAGGACGATCTCCAGCTACACAGATCTAGCCTGCTGTGTTCGGCTCTATTTCATGTAAACAGTTGATGGAGGTGACTCCTGGAAGCCCACTGGCGTTGCAAGCCTTCCACCAACTTGGCCTCAATGCCATACAGAGAAAATCACCCACTTTCTCCTGATCTTAGCCCATCACTGAATCTTTCTCGAGCCAATGTGGAAGAATGGTTTGAGTGCTGGATGAGGACTCCAGGAGATTCAAATCCCTGCTTAGACTGAAAATTCCAAGTTTCATATCCCCTCTTAGCCATAGAAGTTCACTGGGTGACTTTGGGCAAGTCACACGCTCTCAGCCTCAGAGAAGGACAATGATGATCCCTCTTTGAACCAATCATAGAATCATAGAGTTGGAAGAGACCACAAGGGCCATCCAGTCCAACCTCCTGCCATGCAGGAACTCCCAATCAAAGCAATCTTGCCAAGAAAATCCCATGATGTGTTTGCCTTAGAGTCACCATAAGTCTGAAGCTATTTGGAGGCACACAAAAACAACTAATTTTAAAGGCATCATTCTCTCTCTCTCTCAACGTATTTATTTAAATGAATACAGTAGATGCCCAATTTCTCTATAGAAACACCCACTCACAATTTATTTTTTAACAGATACACAAGTAAGGATCAGGAGAATATGTACTGTACATGTAACAGGGGTCTGATTTGGTGGGCACCCTAGGTTGAAATAGTGGGGTAAGGCATGCCCCTTTTCAAGAAACCCCCTTTTCTTTTGCCAAGAAAACCCGGAGAGGTTCACCTGAGAGTCGCCATTAGTGGGAAACGAATTGAACGCAGACAACCACCACAAATACTGCTTTCATAGGAATTTGGTGTTCTAAATCCAAACATATAATCTCCATTACATAGTTTGTCCCCCCCACAACTTTCTTTGCCATTCCTACTTTGTAATAGGGAGCTGAAAGAAATGCTCCTGCAAAAGAAGCATCCCCTAAAAAGTAAAGAAAGGGGTTACTAGTCTATTTGCATCCATACTGCAGAAATAACCCAGTTTGACACCATTTTAACTGTCCTGGCTCAATGCTAGGGAATTCTGGGGATTGTAGTTTTGTGAGACATTTAGCCTTCTTTGTCAGAGAGCTCTGTTGCCACAACAAACTACAAATCCCAGGGTTCAATAGCACTGAGCCATGGCAGTTAAAGCGGTGTCGAACCGGATTATTTCTGCAATGTGGCTGCAACCTAGCAGCCTTTCAAAAACCCTGTAAAACACTATTTTAGCTAGTTGGTTATAATCGACTTTTAAAGTTTCACTGTCACTTTTTTTTTTATTTTAACATTTTATTTGTAAGCCATCTTGGGTCCCTGTCTGGGAGAAAAGTGGCCTAAAAAGGAAACAAATGTCACAAAAATCAGTTCAAAAGCATGAAAAGAAACTGCAATAAATAAATTGAGCGCCCCCCCACCCCCGCAAAACTCCAGCTCCTCACAGTAAGAATACTCCCCTAAATCCCCCCAGACATCCCCCAACCCCCCTCAGAGCTCCCCAAACTCCCCTCAGAGCCCCCCAAATCCCCTCAGACCCCCCCAAACCTCTCAAAGACCCCCAAACGCCTCTCAGAGACTCCTCAGAAACCCCAACAATCCTCTCAGAGACCCCCAAACTCTTCTCAGAAACTCCCCAAATCCCCTCAGACCCCCGAACCCTCTCAGAAACCCCCCAATCCTCTCAGAGACCCCCAAACTCCTGAGATCCCCCAAATTCCTCAGAGACCTCCAAATCTCCTCAGAGACCCCTCCAAACCTCCTCAACCTCCCAATCCCCTCTGAGACCCCCACAATCCTCTCAAGAGACTCCCAAACTCCTGAGACCCCCCAAACCCCCTCAGACTCCCCAAACTCCTCTCAGAGACCTCTCACGGAACCCAAATCTCCTCAGAGACCCCAAATCCCCTCAGAGACCCCCCAGAGATCCCAAATCTCCTCAGAGACCCCAAACTCCTCTCAGAAACCCCCTAGAGACCCCAAATTCCCTCAGAGTCCCCCCAAGACTCCCAAACTCCACTCAGAGACGTCCTAAATTCCTCAGAGAGGCCCCCAAATCCCCTCAGAGACCCCCAAACTCTCCAGAGGACCCTCAAACTCCTCTCAGAGACCTCCAATCTCCCTTAGAGACCCCCTTTCCCCCAAAAAATAGAATAATAGGACCCCAGCATCTTCCCCCTCGGTGGGTTGTCCCCTTCCCGTGTCTCCCTCACCATCCTACCCCATCCCCGGCGGAAAATAGAGGGAAAACCGGGCCTTTTTTTCGGGGGGAATATTAGTTTCCTTCCATTTTACCTCAGCTTCCACTCTTGGGGCTCCTTCGCACTCTCTACGCGTTCCCTGCTACGCCAACTGCGCCCGCTACGCCACCAGCGTAAGAAGGAGGAGGGCGGGGAGGGAGCGCGTGCGTGAGGGGCGTGGCTTCCCCGTCCCCGTAGGGAAGACCTCTAGCCTCCTTCTCTTCAGGGATTGGACAACCCAGTTGAAAACGGGAGGGAGGGAGGAAAACGAAGAAAGGGGATTGGTAGATAGGGAGGGACATTTTTCGCTTTCCCATTGGTTGGCTCATGTTCGCGGCGGGGTCGGTGATTGGAGGGGAGTGGCTTCGCTCAGGCCGCCAAGGGCCCGCCCACCGTCTGCGGGTTTTAATGTATTTTACCTCAAAAAATAGAGATGAGAGAAAAAGAGAGAGATTAGGAGGTTTTTTGGGGAAATGAGGAAGGATGGAAAAGGAGAGAAAGTGAGGTAAATAGGTCTAAAAGTAGTACAGTTTATTTTTTATAATTTTATAAAAAATTGTATATATATATATATAGAGAGAGAGAGAGAGAGAGAGAGAGAAAGAGTAGGTCTCAGTATTATAGTTTATTTTTTATAATTTCATAAAAATTATATGTATATAGATATATGTAAATATATATATATATATATAGAGAGAGAGAGAGAGGTATATATATATGTACTGTATAGGTATCTGTGTATATATTATATATATATATATATATATATATATAATAGGTATAGATATAGACAGAGTAGGTCTAGGATTATTACAGTTAATTTTTTATAATTTCATAAAATTATATATCTATATATATCTATATATATACTGTATAGGTATCTGTGTATATATATATATATATATATGTCTAGGAGTATTATCGTTTATTATATATATATATATATATATGTTTGTGTGTGTATGTATAGATAGATAGATATAAACATATAAAATATAACTATGTAAAATGGGAGCCAGTGTGACGTGGCTTTGAGTGTTGGGCTACAACTCTGAAGACCAGGGTTCGAATTCTGGCCCTGCCATGGAAGCCCACTGGGCAAGTCACACTCTCTCAGCCTCAGGGGAAGGCCATGGCGAACCTCCTCTGAACAAATCTTGCCAAGAAAACCTCATGATAGCCTTAGGGTTGCCATGAGGCGGAAATGACTTGAAGGCACACAACAAGCCACTGTGTACAAAGTTGTAATGTGGTGCAAGCAGGGTTCAAGGAACGCAGAGGCGCTAGGGACTACTTTGCAAACATACAGTGGATAATGGACGGCCAAGAAAGAAAAGAAATGGGACCTTGAGTACATCAAGGCAAAAATCTCCATGGAAGCCAAGATGACCAAACTGAGTCTTGTCGTACTTTGGCCACATCATGAGAAGGAACGATAGAAAATACAATAATACTTACTAGGAAAGGTAGAACGTAGCAGAAGGAGAGAGGAAGAACGCATGTTAGATGGATAAGCAGGAAAGTCACAGGCCTAAGTTTGCAAGACCTAAGCAGAGCAGTGAAAGATAAGCAGTCTTGGAGATGTCTCATTCATAGGGGTCCAAAACACTGCAGAAATAATCCAGTTTGAGACAGCTTTAGCTGCCTTATCTCAGTGCTAGGAAAGGCTGGGAATTGTAGTTTATTGTGGCCCTAGAGCTCTCTCCCAGTATTCCCTAGCATTGAGCCAGGGCAGTTAAATCGGTCTGAGATGGGATTATTTCTGTAGTGTGTTTTGGACCTGAGACAGATGGTGGAACTCGTAGGTTCTTTTTTGGTTTGAGGTTTTTAAGTCGAAGCCATATTTTTCCTATCAACATTGCTGTAGTAAGAGATTACCTCCACCATCAGAGAGCTGGACTAGATTGAAGTAGGATGTGTACTGCCTTCCAAAAAATTGTTGTTGTTGTTGTTATTGTTGTTGTTTCTGACTTATAGTGACCCTAAGGTAAACCTAAGGTTGCCATCGCCATCCTCTGAGGCTAAGAGAGTGTGACTTGCTTAAGATCAGCCAGTGGGTTTACATGGCTGAGCTGAGTTTTGAACCCTGGTCTCCAGAGTCATAGTCCAGTGCTCAAACCACGACTACACCACGGTGGCTCTCTATCTTCGAAAGGTAATTGGACTACAATTCCCAACATCCTAGCCAATGGGGAGGAATGCTGGGAGCTGCAGCATCTGGAGAGTCACACAGTTCTCACCCATGGATTTGATGGTCGCTAAGGTTCCTCCCAATTGTGTAAATAAGGTTAATTTCCCAGCCTTCATTTGTGCTGGCTGGGACTGTTGGGAGTTGCAGTCAAAAATATCCAAAGGGTGCCAGGTTAGTGAAGCAAACCTAGTATCCTTCTGTGGGAAAGGTGTTACACAGCAGTGCTGCTGAAGTTTAAAAAGAGAGCGTTAGAAGGGTGAATGATACCACAAAATGTGATGATATTCCAACTTTTGATTAGTACTTGGTGATTCTCTATGCTTGATCTAGTAAGACAAAACCAGACTAGCCCTGGTCTAAGACTTTCATCCAACTCATTTCCCTCCCTGGAAAAAGCAATAATGTTTTCCTAAATATGTATTATATGATACTGGGGTAAATTTTATCTCCTGTGACTCATTCCTCTTTAACTTCCCCTTTGGACTCTCCACATGTTTATAGCAACAGAGCAGCAAATGTTGAACTTTGCTAGGATTATAAAATCCTGCTGTTCTCACGCATATTTATTCTACAGCTTTCACCGCAAACATTTTTTCTTCTGAGTGTTTGTTTTGTAATTAATTGGATAACATGACTAAATGTTATAAACAGCCTTGGAAAAATGCCTGGAGAACTGCTGAACACACTATAATTTAACAATGCTGAGTTCCAAGGGATCGGCACTTTCCTTCACAAAAAGTGAGGCAAATATAACAGGGGGATTAACCAGCCTCAGCAAGAACGTTTATTAGTGTTAAACCCCTTCCTGCTGATGCTTTGAATGCATCTGTACACATGATAAATGAGCATTCAAAAGAAAGAAGGAGAGAAAGGAAAAGGACTCGAGGATAAGGCTGCCTCAAGATGCTGTGCTGCCTGAGGCAAAGAACAAGATGATGATCTCACTCCATATGTGGAACAAATGGCTTTTTAAAAGTAATATTTAATGCTCCAAACCAGGGGTAGGCAACCTTTCCCCTTTAAGGGCCGAGGGACTTCAGCTCCCAGAATCCCAGGAGCTATTGGCCAACATGGGACTATTGGCCAACATGGCTGAGGCTTCTGGGAGCAGAAGTCCCTCGGCCCTTAAAGGGGAAAGGTTGCCTACCCCTGCTCCAAACCGTAACTAGCTTAGCCAGTAGTGAAGGATGATGGACATCACAGTCCAGCAACTTCTGCAAGATCATACAGTTGGCTTCCCCTTTTTTACCCAGTTGTGTGAAAGAAAGTACAAAATAGGGGTGATCAGTCTACCCAGAACAGCAAGAAAATCAGAGTAAACCAGAACAAGATAGAAATCTTGACTTATTGTTCTTTGTGAGCCCAACCAGTAAGTTCCTTCCCCCCATTTAAAAAAATGTAAGTTCTAAGGAATTGTGTGTGTGTGTGTGTATGTGCATTCAAGTCGCTTGCTGACTTATGGTGACCCCATGAATTTCCTAGGGTTTTTTTTTTTTTTTTTAGGTAAGGAATACTCACAGGTGGGTTTGCCAGTTCTTTCCTCTGACATATAGCCTATAGCACCTGGTATTTGTTGCTGGTCTGCCATTCAAGTGCTATCCAGGGCTTACCCTGCTTAGTTTCCAGGATCAGACAGGATCTGGTGCCTTTAATACAACCTTTATTTTAAGAGAAAGAGACTTTCCCCTTTCTTGAGCAGGGAAGATTATGCCAAAAGCCTGTGTATGTGTGTCAAATTCTGGACAAGCTTTGATGAGATGCTGTGGCCAGTCACTGGGAAGATTTCATCACAGCTCTTCTTATGGGGAAGTTTCTTGAGCTTTGCCTTATCTCAGAGCTCATTACCACGAGATACGGTAATAGCCAGAGGCTTACAAGACTTTAAAATAGATTAGAGAAATTTCTGGAGGCAAGGTAAAAACAGAAGGATCTCTGTATTCAAAGGAAATACACCTCCAATTACTCGATGCTGGCAACAGACAAGAGAGGAATGCTATCTTCATAACATTCTGCTGGTTTGAGCTTGAGCTTTCCCTGGTTTGGAGGCAGACCTTTAATACTGTCCAAATGGGAAATTTGTGCCACCTAATGGGTGAGAAATTCCAGAGACAGTATTATATTCCTTCTGGATGAGAAAGCTCTGGAAATTGGTATCTAAACCACAAACATGAACTGGAGAGCACATAATAGGCATTCTAGGCTATATTTCAAAGGACCCCCCCTTATTCCTTACCTAAGAAAACAGTGTGAAATTCATGGGGTTGCCATAAGTTGAAAGGCAACTTGAAGGAACATATACACACACACAGAAGCTCTGGAAAACTGTGAAGTAATACATATATCTCTATCCCCATTAGGTGGATTATCCTATGGTATTGAGTGACTCTAAGCTTGTCTTTTCTCAGCTTAAGTTAATAGCAGGCTGTGAGCTCCTCTTTGATCCGCTTGTATTTTTCATTAGCCTATTATGCGATAGCATATTACATGTGGGACCTGTAAACCTAAGTGTTGTAGTGTGGAGTGCTCAAGATGACAGCCAGATATCTTGGCCTCTTTTCCAGGGTATTCTGTAATGCTATTCCTCATACCCACATTATTCCTATAACATTATTCTTCCATCTCCAGTACCAACAGCAGTCAGGTGATCATAGTATAATCATTGAGCATGGTCAGTCCTCACTGGGCTGGTTTTGCTTTTTTTTTTTTAGGGGGACTGACAGCAAAAAAATACACTATAGATTTCAAAGAAGTAGCCATGTTAGTCTCTTGCAGTATTAAAAAGGAGGAAGGGAATGGGGTAGAGAAGGAATGTAGCAGCACTTTTAAGACGAACTGGTTTTTATTTTAGCAGGAGCGTCTGTGGATATAAACCCACTTCTTCAGATGTAGTACAGCGATATCCAGGCCTCAGGATATAAAGATCCAGAAAGATGCAGATCATGTCCCTTGCCCTAAATTTTCAAAGGGCTGTGTAAGGCGATACAAGTCTTTCAGGTCAGTACAGTAGTAAGTTAAGTGTTGAAGTGTGAAAGCAATAAGCCTGCTTACCAAAGTCAGATTGAGGATTCCTTTTGTTACATGTGCAGGAGCAAGGACTCTTGTATTAATACTTGCAGTTTGCCATGAAGCCATTATAGATTTACATAATATTATAGATTGTATTAACAATTTGCTTCTGTACTTCTTCTTGGGTCACTACCTGATTTATAAAAAGAGTCCGATGTTGATGAACTTGTCTCCCTGGGAATGTGGAAAAACCAGATTTTCCACCTGGAATATACTTCCTTTTCTTGTTTTGGCATGTTAACAAAGTCCCCAACCCCCAAAGTTTCCTGAAACAAAGTGGCATTTCTAGTTGGTGTAAGCTAGTTTAGATAGGTTTAAACTGGTTTACTCAGTTCTGGTTGGATAGTCAGAGTGAGGCATAGCTTTAGCAGCTTTCCCCAAACTGCTGCTTTCTGCCACTGCAGGATTACAATGCCCATCTTCTGTAACCAGCATGGCCAGCGGGTAATTATGGCCACAAGACCTACATCCTTCAGGGGGCTGCATCAGCCTTGTGGAATGTGCTGCCAGTACAGATTTGGTCCCAGTGCATTGGTGGCTCTTCTACCTCTCTTTTTTCTTCCAAGTCTGTCCTTAACACAGCTGCCTTATCTGACCTGGCTGCCTTTTGAGGTGGGAGAGAGGAGGCACTTTGTGTGCATCCTCTAAACATGCCCCTCTCTCTGTCTTTGTTTCACCTAATTGCTAGAGGAGAATTTACTTGCAGCAATTCCAAAACTCTGGTCCTCCAGGTATTTTGGACTTCAGGTCCCAGAAGCCTCAGCCATCTTGGCCAATGGTCTGGGATTCTGGGAGCTGAAGTCCAAAACATCTGGAAGGTCAGAGTCTGGGAATCACTGGACTTTAGCCAGTCCAAAGCACTGTTCTTTTAATTCCTTACATCCCTTCCCCTTTCTAGTTAACCAAGAAGCAAAGAGCCAGCAACACATACTGTCAGAGATATGAATTACAAACATCCCTGTGCTGCCATAACAGCCAGAGGTCTTTCCATTAGGTAGAACATATATTTTATTCTGTAACATTGCTAACAGTTGAATAAGGGTTTTAGATGTTGTCAAAGCCCTTTGTAGTTATCCTACTTTAAAGAGCCACAATGGCAGTAGCATTTTTTTCTCCTTTGTTTTTTTTAAAAGCACACTTGATATGTAAATAGCACCATCTGCAGACAAGAAATGAGATTGGACAGGAATACAGAAAATTGCCTTAGGACACATCAGATTGTTTGTCCATTTGTCCACTGTCATCTCTCCAGGTCTCAGGAGAGGGAGAGAGAGGCCTTTCTGGTTGCCTTTTACCTGAAGTTTTTAGGGGAGATGCTTGCAGTGGCATCTCATACAGATGCTCTACTATTGAGCTAGGTTCTTTCGCTTCTTTCTGCTCCCTCTTGTGGGATGACAGGGTCTAAATTATGCTTCCTTAACTGAGTGCTCCTCTGGATTACAATTCCTCCCATCACTCCCCTCCTAATTGCCAAGCTGGCTAGGGAATGGCAGAAGTTGGCAGTTGAACATATCTGGAGGGCTCAAACTTAGGAAGGCCTTGCCTAGAGCAAGACTGGTTGACAATTCAATGTAGAACCAAACATGGCAATGGGGTGCCAACCACAAGGTGCAGGACTTCTTAGAAGGGCAGCTTTTGGATAGTTGTTTAGCAGTTGATCTCAGTCCCTCACCTTAAAGAATCCCAGGAAATAGCAATGACGAAAAACAAAAGGTGTTTTTGTATATGTAAGCACTATTTCCCCCTGCAATTTACATATTTATTTTTAAAGCCCAGTGTTCAATTCTGAGTTTGTCATGTATGTCCAGTGAAGAGTTTATCAAGGATTTCTGCACTTGTTAAACAATTTTTTTAAAAAAATGGAAAAAAATCTCCCCAGGAATAACCCAGAAAGGGTTTTTGGCTGCTAGAGAAAGGTACCAGTTGCCAGCTTGCACACAGTGGCAAGGGGCATTTCTTGCATCTTCTCTCAACCAGGTCTATGACTAAAAGACTCTTCTTTGCTGAAAGCTGCCACTGTGTCTTGATTTATTTCATGGCATAATTGTCTTCGTTGTCTTGTCCATTTTGAGCTACTTGGCTTTGGTCTGCGGTCATGGAAGGAGCAGGAGTATTGCTCTGTAGGAATCGTCTGATGTCCTTAATCATGGGGCGAAGGACCTGGATGAGGGCATTGAGGCCAGCCTGCGTCCCTTCCATGGCTTGGGCCTGGCGTTCCTGGGCACACGCCTGCACTTCCTGAGAACGCCGGATCATCTGCAGCAGGTCGTTCTGTTGCTCAAGATGCTGAACAATCTCTTTCACGTGCAGGTTGGTCACTCGTTGCTCTTGTAGAAGCTTGGCTGAGTTCAAGGCTATGCGGCCCTTCAGCTCCTGGGGCTTCACAGAGACTTCTGCCTGCTGAGCCATCATTTCCAAGGGGGCTTCGGCAGTGACTGTGGTGGGAGCTTCTGTCGTGCAATACTCCACAACGCCATCCTCCAGGCTGTGGTAAGTTGTCTCTGCTGGAACTAGGAAGAAAAAAGTGAATATTAGAAAATGTACAATCTGCTTGAACACCTTCTTGTGCAATGTAATTGTCTGTTTACTCAGAAGTGACTCCCATGGGATGTATTCGTACATATATGAATATGAGACTGCTGATTATGCCCTGCAGTCTTAGCCCTTTATTTTAAAGCAGGGGTGTACAACTTAAGGACAGCAGAGGCTGTTGGACTGCAACTCCCATGACTCCTAGCTAGCATAGACTAAGAATCCATCATGTATCCATCTTGCTTGGGGGTGGAGTTGCACACCACACCAAGGCTACGTAGCCAACCATGGATTGCTAGTTGGGGTAGGCTGGGTAGAATTAGTAGTTCAGAACCTCAGTTCTACCATTGGTTGTGAGGGGATGCTTGGACATCAGTGAAAGGGCTGGAATGTTTCTTTGCTGTATACCATCTGCTGCATTATTTACCATCAATAAAACTTATTTTACATCAGTGATGTATGTCAGTGATTGGCACCAAAAGAACTCTTGGGAAGGCCTGGAACTACATCCAGTTATCTGTATGTGATTTTTGGTCAGATGAGTGTCCGTCAAGCCAAATGCTTCAGAACTGGCAGTAAGCACTTTGCACGTCCTGAGTAGGATGCAACCAATAGACTTACTCTGAGTAAGGGTGACTGTAGTAGCTGCAGCTGTGATAGGGATTTCTGTCCCATCTGCACCAGTACAGTCTCCAGCAGGGAGGCTGATAATGGTGGCTTCCCCCAGCAGGTTACAGATTCGCTGCTGCATGGAGGTAAGTATAACTGGGGCTGCTGTGGCACCTGTAGGGTCTTCTGCATCTTGGCCCTCTCCGCTTCCATCTTGGCCTTCACCACCTCCTTCCATGGCTGCCCGGACCTGTGCCACCTTGCGCCGGACCTCTGTCTTGAGGTCGGACCACTTCTTCTTGACTTCAGGCAACTCCCGTCGGCAGGTTGCCACGGCATTCACACGGCGCAGGATGTTGTGCCAAGCAGCAGCCTTGGCAGCCAGTGGCACGCCGGCGTTGTAGTGGTTGATCAGGAGGTGCTTGCTCCGCTCAAGCTCCTCTACGATAATCTCCACTTCCCGTTCCGAGAAGTTCATCTTCCGCTTTTTAGCTGGTGGTGCTGGGGGAGACGACATTGCCATGGGATGTTTGAGGCCCAAGACCAGCTGGGCTCTGTGAGCGCCAGGCGAAGTCCAGAGGTGAAACAGGATGGCAGAATGGAGGGAGCCAAGCCGAAAGGCAGATCAGGACATAAGTCCCCACGTCCTACAGGGAGGTGAAGAGGTTCTTGTTCAGCAAGGCCAGGGCCTGTTTTGAAAAGACACAGAGGGTGAGATTTTCCTTGTTTCATATATATCTTCCCTTTCTCCAGACAGGGCACCTAAGGCGGCTTGCAACAAACTTAAAACAAGAAACAACTAAAAACGTGATGATACAAACATTAACAAACAAATTAGCTACTGCAATTTGAAATGATATAAAATCAATTAAAAGGGATAATGAAAACTGATAGGAAGAGAATCAGCTCATTTGAAATGTAGTGCTGGAGGAGAGTTCTAAAGATACCACGGACTGCCAAAAAGACAAATAAATGGGTTCAAATCAAGCCTGAACTCTCCATAGAAGCAAGGATGATTGAGACTGTTGTACTTTGGACACAACATGAGAAGCTATGACTCAGTAGAAAATATAGTGACGCTTGGCAAGAGAACAAGGCATTAGGAAGCGAAGACCCCATTACAGGTGGATGGACTCAGTCAAGAAAGCCAGGGGCCTTTGCAAGACCTGAGCAGGGCTGTTGATAACAGGGTTACTTGGAAGTCTCTCATTCATAGCATCGCTCTAAGTCGAAGTCAACTTAACAGCAGTTGACAACAAAAGACATAACAAACATTTTTTAAAATGCTGTGCATATCCCATTACATAGCTCTTCTGCCTGGGCCATTAATCCCCAAATGTGTTTAAATAAAAAAGTTGTTATCTGCTGGCAAAAGGGGAGATTGTTTATTACTTATATTGATAAAATATTTATGTTCTGCCCTATATCCTAAGATCCCAGGTAAGGGGAGGAGGGCATTTTCCCAATTGGGGTGCCATAGCAGAGAAGAGCTTCTCCCACATCCTCGGGTCTCTTAAAAAGTTAGGAAGCAGCAACCTTGGTAGTGGTGCCTTTATACTCAAAAGGTGTGTCAGGGCCCCACGCTGCAAAGGCTGGACAGGAAGATATGATCAAGAGTGAACAGGATTTGGTTGTTAATGTGGTCACTTTCTTGGAGGGTCACTTTCAAAAGGTCTATGGTTTAAAGCTGAGAGCAAAGGGGAGACCAAGAAGTGTTTTTGTAAGAGCGTATATGGAAAGGGGGCTGGCTGAGGGGGACACAAGGATGTGCAGAAGAGGCAGAACAGAACTCTGGCTGTTCAGACGCTTTTGGAGTGCAACTCTCATAATCCTCCATTATTGGCTACATTGGAAAGATGATGGGATTTGTAGGCAAATACAGTGGGCCCTTGGTATCTGCTGGAGTTTGGTTCCAGGACCTTCCATGGATACCAAAATCTATGGATGCTCAAGTCCCAATACAGACAATGGAATGATTGTTGTTGTTGTCACTGTGGGCCCTTGGTATCCACCAGGGTTTGGTTCCATGACCTTCCATTAATCCCAAAATCTCTGGATACTCAAGTTCCTTTATAGATAATGGATTATTATTGCACTCGTCCCTTCACATTTGCTTTGACTTTTGCGGCTTTGATTATTCACGGATTTATTAATAAGTTCTTTCTAGGAATATGTAGCTCCTCCAGCGCAAGTCTATGGTCAACTTTAACTAAAAATTGCTCCGAAGGACCTAGAGATTCCTAGAGACAACACTCCGCAAAGCATTTGTAGCTCCTCCAGCGCAATTCTAGGGTCAGTGTCTAGCTAGCGGACGTTGACCACAGAGTTGCACTGGAGAAGCTAGAGATTCCTGGAGAGGTGTTCTCTCAGGTAAAAACATAGTGTTTCTGTTATTTGCGGTTTTTTCCACATTGACAGGGGTCCTGTGCCCCTAACTCCAGCCAACATGGAGGGACAAGTGTAATAATAATAATAATAATAATAATAATAATAGGTTCCAAGACCTCTCCCCGCCCCGATGGATAACAAAATCTGTAGATGTTCAGGTCCCAGACAATGGATGATGGTGATTATTACATGTTAGATTATATATATATAAATAAATAATTGTAATATATATATTGCAATGGATGATGATGATTATTATTATTAAAGTGGGCCCTTGATATCTGGTGGGGTTTTCCAAATTTGTGGTTGCTCAGGTCCCATTATGGACAATGGATTATTATTATTATTATTATTAAAGTGGGCCCTTGATATCTGGTGGGGTTTTCCAAATCTGTAGTTGCTCAGGTCCCATTATGGGCAATGGATGATGATGATGATGAAAGTGGAGCTTTGGTATAATAATAATAATAATAATAATAATAATAATAAAAAATTTATTTATATTTCCCGCCTCTCCCTACGTATCTGCTTGGGTTTGCCAAATCTGTGGTTGCTCAGGTCCCATTATAGACAATGGATTATTTATTTATTTATTGCAGTGGGTCCTTAGTATTCTCTGGGATTTGGTTTCAGGCCCTTCTGTGGATCCCAAAAATCTGTGGATGCTGAGGTCCCATAATAGACAATGGAAGATGATGATGATGATGATGAAAGTGGGCCCTTCCAGGACCTTCCATGGATCCCCAAAATCTGTGGATGCTCAAATCCCATTCTATTCATTGGATAGCAAAACCGTGTCCCTTATATAAATAAATACACCTTTTCCTTTGTGTTATTGTATAAATAAATAAATACTAATTACTGATTGTAATAACAGTAAAGAAAATAGCAGGGTTTATGGGGCAAAAGGAGGAAGAAGAGTGGAGAAGGATAGAGGGAAAAGGGGGAGCGATGGGGCTGGAAGGAATAAAGGAGAGGGGGACCCCAAAACAGCCTAGCCCCCCTCCCTCCCTCCCTCCTGGCCCCCCCAAAAGGCTCCTCCGAGGCCCTCTCCCCTCCCCTGAAAGAGGAAGAAAAGATACGCAAATTGCGTACCCCAGCTCCCCGGCGAAACCCGCACCAAAGAGAGCCTCTAGTTTGCGGCAGTGGCGTTAATGGCTTCCAGAATCAGCCCCCTTTCGCCTCTCCCCTCCATTGGGTGAAGGGCCTGCCAATCAGGAGCCGGCGCCCGCCCTCCCACGAAGGAACGATTGGTTTCGAGAGAGTCGCGTCGGAGCGACCAGGCTCCCACAGAAGAGCGGCGTCTCTCTCGGCCAATCATAAGGCAGGGTGTCGTCATCCATTTTGTCAAAACCCGGAGCGCTTCCAGCCGATTGGTCGGTGCTGTTCTTTTTCTAAAGAGTTCCCGTCCTGGATTGGATAATGGTCATGTCTGACAAACTTCAACTCCCCGCCTATTGAGCTCTGCCGCCTATACTTTCCACTGGCTCTACCCACTTGCCCAATCGTTAACCTCCCATGGATGTCTTCCTTTGTTCTCATTGGCTGAGCGCGTTGGCGAACCCCCGCCCTCTTTTAAGCCGGGAGTGTATAGTAGAAGAAGCCAGTGCATTACGTCAGAATGACGGTTTCTTTCCCACACACCTTCCCTGTGTTTGGCTCAAAATGGATGCCAATCACGGACATCCTTTCATCCCATTGGTCCTTGAGAAGGATGAACCGTTAGTGTAGCAGCGCTGGGCCATTCAGCGAACGGCGCGCGTGGGCGGGCCTTCCCTCTTTGACTGGCTAAAAGCGGGTGCCAATCATGAGCATCCTTTCGTTCCATTGGTCCTTGAGAAGGATGAACTGTTGTGTGGCAGCGCTGGACCAATCAGCGAGCGGCGAGGGCGGGAGGACGGGCGGGCCTTTTTCTCCCTCCTGAGGGGAAGTTCATTCCGCCATTTACCGGCGTCTGAAGTGAAAGGTGTTCGGGTGGCGAGAAGCGGTTGGAGACGGCGGTTATGCCTGGCGGGGCGCGGCGCTCGCTGGCTTCCCCGGTGGTGAACGGCGTCCTCTGTCAGTGCGGCGGCGGAGGTGGGTCGGCCACGGCGGCGAGCGAGGGAAGCCCCGGAGCGGCCCCTTCTCCTTCCTCGCTGGTGGATCCCGAGCGGCGCCTCCGGAGCCTCTTCCTGCAGCTCGACGTCAACCGCGACGGCGCCCTCTGCGTCCACGACTTGGCCGTCGGCTTGGAGCGCCTCGGCCTCCACCGCTCCGAGAGGGACCTGCGGGTGAGTCCCTCGTCCTTGGACTACAACTCCCAGCGTTCCTCGCCGGACTGATGGGAGCTGAAGCTGAACCACGGGTGGAGGGTCGCCGTGTCCAAAAAAACACACAAATCCCCTGCAGAAATAATCCCATTTTGAGACCGCTTTCACTGCCCTGGACCCAGTACTAGGGAATCCTGGGAAGTGTAGTTTAGTAGGCCCCGGAGCTCTTTTCTGACAGAGAAGGCTCAATGGTTCCCAAAACTACACTTCCCAGGATTCCCTAGCATTGAGCCCAGGGCAGTGAAAGCGGTCTCAAAATGGGATTATTCCTGCAGGGTGTGTTTTGGACCTCAAGCCAGGATTCGAACCCTGGTCTCCAGAATCATACTTTGGTTCAAACCAGTCCATTCCCAAGCTTTGCTGCTCCAGATGTGCTGGGCTTCAGAATCCCTGATGGCTGGCCAAGCTGGCTGGGCTTCTGGGGGCTTTAAAGCAGTGACTCCCAAACTTTAGGCTTCCAGGTGTTTTGGACTTCAATTCCCAGAAGCCGTAGCTAGCTTGGCCAGCAATCAGGGATTCTGGGAGCTGAAGTCCAAAACATCTGGAGGACCAAACTTTGGGAACTGCTGGTTTAAAAGCACGTTGTTGTTGTTGTGTCTCTTCAAGTCGAACCCTGGTCTCTGAGTCATAGCTCAGTACTCAAACTACTACACCATGTGACTCTCTCTTCCTCTCGCTAGGGCTGTCTAAATGCCTGATTGTGGAAGCTAAGCCAGGTCAATGCTGGTTGGCCCTGGGATGGGAGACAGCCCACGAAGACCAAGTACTGGAGGCTGCTGTTTCAGAGGCAAAACTACCCCCGAGTATCTCTTGTCTAAAGAAGCGCCTGGGGTCTACACAAGTCAACAGGCGACTTGTAGGCATATACACGCATCCTGAAGGCACCAGATCCTGTCTGATCTTGGAAGCTAAACAGGGTCAGACCTGCTTAGTCCTTGGATGGAAGGCCACCAGTGAATACAAGGTGCTATGAAAGAAATTTTAGAGGGAGAAAGATGGCAACCCCCCCCCCCCCCGAGTAAGAGACATTTTGAATTGGGTCAAGTCAGCTTGGCCAGACAACTGTTGCTTGGGTTAGAATAAACCTCCTTTAAATTGCCTGTCGACCTATGGTGACCTCATGACTCTTTTTCTTAGGCAAGGATGTGGTTTTGCCAGTTCCTTCCTCTGACAAATCACCTACAGCGCTTGGTATTTGTTGTCAGTCTCCCATCCAGTTACCAAGCAGGGCTGACCCCTGCTTAGCTTCTAAGTTCATATGAGATCTGGTGCCTTTGGGGTATTTAGGTCCCATAAGGTGCAGTTAATACTCCCAAATCTTGCCCTCTTCACTTCACTGAAGGAGAGAGAAGGACACGCTTATGGCATGCACATACTTAATCCCAATACTCCCTTGTCAACCCTTGATTACTCCTTCCCTTGCACATTTCAAAGGTTAACCTCCATATGCTGCATGGTGCATTTATTTGCAATATTTGCTACTCATAAGCCTTATGAGTTGCAGATGGCATTGGATGTGTCTTCATGGAGCATGTAGATGCAAGTGCATGCCTGTGAACAGGAGTGTGCCTTCAACTTCATGTGCTGCTGCTTCATGTTTGGCGAGATACTGTAGGAAAACGATATTTTCTGTCTTTAATGCAAAGACTGTCTCTCTTGGAAGGAAAACATGCCAAGGAAAGGAGGACAGCACACAGCAGATGAGGACAGCAGATGGAGATACGCCTCCAGCAACATGTGATGGTAGTGGTGGGAGGAGGCCTTGGGCGGTGGTGATCTGCGATATGAGAATAGAGGTGTTATGTTCCTGCTGCTCATCTGAAATGTTGGAAGGGATGGCTTTTCAGTATTATCATTGCTCAACAACTATCAATCCAGTTATATGTTAAACTTGTTAGAGAGAAGCAGTGCTTTGGTTTTTTTTTTTGTCAGTGCACATACTTGTCTTGTATTCCCAGCCTGTTTTAAAGCTTTGGATGGGGCACAGAAACCTGAAGAACACCAGTGTGATTGCTTGCATGTGTGCACACACGTGAACAAAGTCATGCCAAGTCACTCTTAAGATCTTCCCTTATTTTTTTCTGAGCAGCTTTCCCCCAGAAACTAGAGGCATTTTTAAAGGGTCTAATAACTGAGTGTTGTACATGGTACACTCTGGCTTCCGGAGTTACATGTGTATGCTTTAACACTTGGACATCATTTGCTCCTTTGCCTCCACCTGTATGGTTCTCCCCCCCCCCCCCCCCCCGCCCTTAGGTTTCTTGTTATTATCCCAAACATTAAGTGCAGTTCAGAACACCTTTTTCCTGTGGAGCTGTCTACTTTCCATTTTCTTTCTATCAATGTCAGAAGCTTTGTAGCCCACCCATATGATCAGATACTCAGTCTTGCCTTTGTCTTCCTTTATTTTCATTCCACCTGTTTTTGGCACCTAGTTTTCAGCCATCCAAAAATCTTACAGCATCTTCTGTTCTTCCTTGACAACACTTTTACTGAAACTCCTTACATAATACTACCTCTTTTTCTGAAGTTACTCATCTGATGCAACCTTGTGTTAAGGCTTTAGTTTAGCTTATCTGTTCCTATCGTACAGTTGATACAGCTGAAATATGTGCATATACGCACGTAACTCACCTTTTGCCTTCCTTATCTTCCTCATGGTTAAAATAATGTAAGGCCTTTGGGGTGGGGACCAATATATTTGCTAATGTAATTTAGATTAACGATACACGTACATCAGTGGTAGTATGTAAATAATGCCACACTGGCTTTGTCTTCTCTCATGATTATGAGTTCAAACAGTCTCATGGATGTTTGGCAAATTAACTATTTCTAGTAAAATAGAAGTGGAGTCCTCTTTCTGAATGTGCCTTTTTGGTCAAAACAGGGCTATTATCCACTTCTCATTCCAACATAAAACCCACCCCCCAACATTAGAGAGAGGTGATTTCTCTCCTTGGGAGCCCTAACACGGAAATCCTGAGAGAGCATCCGTATCAGGATGGATGCCTGCCGGCAGGGGTACTCAACATGGCTCCATTCCTGTCTCATTTGCTCAGATGAACTATAAGTGGAACTTTTGAACAAGGCTATAAATCTCTGTCCATTTCAGCCAGATAGATGGCAAAAGGACATTTGCTGTTCCTTCCAGCAGAAACAATACTGTGCCATTCTGAAGAACATGGTAATGATGCTAGTGAATGAAGTGTATTGGCATAGGAAACCCAGGTGATGCTTGGCTTCATTGAGGGAAGGAACTGGAAGGATAGCACAGTCGATTCAGGAGGGAACAGCAGAATAGGACATAACCTGGGAAACATTGGATCCCCTCCCATCAGGAGAGGACTGCTTGTGGTCTGTTGTCTTACCTTTTCTCATAATGCTAATTGTCAGGCACAGCTTTGGACACTAGTTGGTGCTAACGCTGCACAGAAAATATCAATCCTGATGTGTAGCATTCTGTTCAAGTCAAAATTGTCTTGATCCTAGTTCTTTTTTTTTTTTACAAACACCACTTGCTTGTGTCAAAACACACACACACACACACACACATATGTATAGTGTGTATATATATATATATATATATATATATATATATATAGTCTAAGTTCTTAATGGGCCAGGTAGCAAACTACATATTTGTTTAGGATGTTTGCCTTAAGTTAAAATTTAAAGAATTGACACAAATTCCTTATGGTTGTTTGGTTTGGCTGACATCTGCTGTTTCTTTTTGTCTATCAAATGCAATTTAAATTTGGAATTGCATCCTGAAAATGTGCTTATATAGTACTATCTCTTTTTCTGAAATTACTCAGCTGCTGTCAAATGTACTGACTGGTGGATGCTAACATTTGTAGGACCTGTGGAGAAAACTGCAATTCCAGCAGTTGGACAAATGTTCACTATGTGAAACTGACTTGACATTTAGCCATGTTTTTCAGACATGAAGCTTTTCAAACACAAGGTTGATTTATAACATGATTAGTGTTTGGACTGGCAAGGTAACTACTTTGCATTACAAACCCTTTAACACTGATGTAAGTAGGATGGGTGAAGTTCAAAAGTAGTCTCATATATGAAGATATTCTGTGCATCTGTCTGTAAACATGATATCTGCTATGAACCTGTTCACTGTCACTGAACTTTTTGCTTGCAAATGTGCTTGTCACTTCCATATTAACACTTCTGTGTGACATTTCTTCAATCTTCACTTGTGCAAAATCTCATCTGGACTTTGATCTCTTCTCTCGCAGAGTCTGGCAACTCTTCTTTTACTTCTCTTCTCGTGTGTCAACTGTCTAGATTCCAGCATGTGAGCTCTGCTGCCTGACTTGTCACGTGTTCGGAGGAGTGTGACCGGCTCGTTCTCACCACAGACTACAGTGGCTGGTGTCTGTTGGGAGACCATGTTCTAAACCTTGGCAACTGCATTCAAAATGCTCTGTGATTGTGTCTTCAGTTCATCGCAAGGACATTGTCTGTTTATTATTTATGTGCTTGTAGCAGCTGATGGCTGTCAGGCAGGTAAACTGCCTACTAAAGTGTGTTCAAACCTGCCATATTTTATATTTATTAACATAAATGCCTACATTTCCCTCCTTTGACTTAAAAGCCCTTACATTTCTCACTTCATTTTCATGTTGTGTCTTTTTGTGAAATTATTGAGGCTGTGCTTGTGTGGAAGTTCTCTATACAAACAGTAAGAATGGAATATTTGGGTGGTAACTCTTGATCCCATAAAACGAGTAAAAACAAGGCACTGGAATTTCAGTGTAGCTGCTGAATATTGTTCAAAGTGACACTGACATCGTGGTGATTATGTGGGTAGTTACTTGTAGTCACTCATACACATGTTGCCTTGCCACAATAGCTACATGTTATTTCTATTCCTTCACCATGGTCATCTCTACAAATGTACTGTTGTATGTTGGAGGTTTAGGGAACAGATTGGATTGAATTAGCACTTCACGCCAAATACTTGTCAATTCCAAGCAATAATCTAGCTGCTTTTTATTGTTTCTATAGTATGGATTGGCAGAATGCAGCCCTCCAGCTGAAATACGTGCCTATATGTGTGTAATTCACCTTTTGCCTTCCTTATCTTCCTCGTGGTTAAAATAATGTAAGGTCCTTGGGGTGGAGACCAATATATTTGCTAATGTAATTTAGATTAAAGATGCACGCATACTGATAGTAGTATGTAAATAATAATATCATACTGGCTGTCTGCCCTTTCTCATGATTATGAGGTCAAGCAACCTCATGTATGCTTGGCATATTAAGTACACTAGTAAAAGAGCAGCAGAGTCCTCTTTCTGAGTGTGCCTTCACAGTCATTTCATTAAGCAGGACTTAAGTAGATCCGAAGTCCCATCGATAAGACTACTCTAAAATGAATTTTGGTATAACTCAAAGAAAAGCATCATGTTGAGAAGAAGGATCTTAAACTAGCATTCTCTCTGACATGTTGGTTTTATCTGAGGAGCATTCTGTCATTTGATGTCCTCTTCCACTCCTTCCTTGCAGATGTACAGTTGAGACACCACAGTTATAGCTAAATCTGGAGAGAGCTGGGATAGTGCAAACAAGCAGTGCTAAAGGAAGCCTGAGAGACTCGCACTTACGGAACAGATGCATAGTTCCCTGATTTGCATATTACTGTAGAATTGGAAGCCACTTAACACTTCCTGCATTGATGCAAGCAAGTAACATGCAAATAAAAGTGGCCATACACTTAAAGGTCCATTGCTATCTTGTGATTAATAAATAGTACCACTAAACAACCTCGAGGACTCAGGTTAGTAACATGGCACTTCTGTTCCATTGCAATAAAACAGTGTCCTTGCCTTTGGGTGTGCTTAATTTTAAAACCTCTGGGAGTCCCCCCCCCCCCCCCCTTGAATAGTCTGAATCTATAGAATTTCAGTATCCCATAAAAATGAATGTTAGAATCCCCTGCAGAGTTCTGTGGTCTTCCTGTGTCACGTGTCAAGTAGCACTGATGGCATGTTAGTTGCAAGGCCCAGCTGGCAAGTTAGGTATTCTGCTCTGCTATATTTAGCCCATGAAGGTCAGTGAGTTCTTTTTGGCCATCAGTCCGTTTGGTTTCTTGTTACCTGTGGAAATATGGGGTTATCTGAGCAGAGATACCACTTAGGAAGAGGCAGATGAAATTATAGAAGGCAGGCATAGGAGCTTCATGATGCTTTCATATGGTAATTTGCAACCTCACCTGTTGATTTCGACATACAGTGTCACCTCTTTGCAGATTCTAGGCTTTGGCTGTATTACATTTGGCTTGATAAAGGACATAAGGACAAATGGGTTTTACCAAGTATTTTAAAGTCTGCAGGGAACATTTTCAGTTTCCTTAGACTATGAAACACTTAAAATCCAATTCCGCAGCTTTGAATGTTAAGGTTACTCTAGCTCTGTCCTAAAGGGATGTATACCTTCTTGCAAATTCAGCCTGGAGGCTGTGATGCAGGATCATGTGATAGCTTATCTGCAGCCAGCCGGCAGCTCTTCTCCTTGGCTTGGTGTTTGGAGGGGAGCTTTGAAACCTGATGAGTCACTGCAGAGTCACCTAAGGAGAGACAATGCTGCTTTGGCGGCGGCTGTTTCCTCCATTGAGTTATGTGAGAAAGGAGGCTACCCTTTCCTTGCCTTGGTGTTGGTCTCCTTTACTCAATAATACTTTTTTCCTTGCTAGGCCCATTAAAACAGTTACTCCTCACTCCTATATAAAACTTCTGTAGCATCCTCAGTGCTCTGGGCATTGTGGAAACTTCCCTACCTAAGGGGTATAGGGGTTACATTAGGTGGGCAAGTCAGGCAGTAAGAGAGATCAGGTATTTGGGAGATGTGGCAAGGGGTGATTTAGGAGTACACATTTCTTGCAACTGTGGATTGAGGAGGATATGTGGGTGATACTGTGTGATTTGATGATCAGTGTCTATCTAAGGTAGGAGAGGTATCCAGCTTGGATGCTCTGGCTCTCTAACTTGTGGGTGTTTTATGGGAAGTAACTCCCATTCAGTTTGGTGAGCCTTTTCCCCAGGTAGGTGCGAATAGGATTGCAGTTTCTATGCCACTTATTCGCCCAGTGTCCTAGATCCAAATTTGGGTGCATCACTGTCGGTCAAAGGAGACACCCTCACATCCCAGTTTTCACTTCTGCTGCCCTTTTATGTTCTATTAACTTTCCCTGTTCTTTAACTGTGGAGAAGGGAAGATGTCCTGTAATGGAAGATGGACAGAGGAGGCCAACTCTCAGCATGCTCTTCTGCAACATCTTGCTCTTGTGTAGGGAGATGTGAGTATGTGGCTATGGCTGAAAGTGTGTTGTGTTCTTTTGTCTTTTCTCCATGGCAGTAATTGTACCTGGAGAACCTGATTTTGCTACAGAGCTTTCATGGGATGGAATAAGTCTGGCTTGCAAACATACTCAAAGTTTTTCTTTGAATAGAGATGCAGGTATGCAAGCTTGCTTCTTTTATTCTTGTTTGGGCCATTGTATCATTTATAGCACTGTTTTTGCTCCTTAAAGAACAACAACTCAGTTCTGCCAAGAATGTTGCAATTGACTTTCACCTAAGATGGAAAAAGGACATTGAACAATGTCTCACTCAGAGTGCTATTTATAACTTAAATATGTATGTTCCACCTTTTCACTTGTTACATTTCATATAGCGTTTGTAAGCATGTGAAGGGCTGAGAGTTTCTGTTTCCTTTATTCTAAACTGCTATTCCTGTCCTGTCTTTGCAGTGCTGTTTTACTTCCTCTCCAAAAATGGAACTTTTGCCTAAAGAGATGGAATGCATTACGTAACAAGTGTCACATGAGATTCAGGAAAAGGAAATTCTTGGAATATTTGTAGCCTGAACAATGGACTAGTTCTTGTTAGTAGTACATCCAGAGTCTTCTGCTCCACAATGACTAACACAGTTGTTTAGGATTTCTGGGCAAATTCCTCCTCAGTTCGCTTAAGTATTAGGACCATTAGGTTTCTGATGATAATCAAGATATGGCAAATATGCCGTTGCCAGTAAAGGCAGTTGGTTGAGGAGTGTGGAGCTGTTTCTCCCTTCATCCATAGGGGAGGTACTTTGTTTCCTGAGCTCTACTTTTTCCTCCAAACCAGGCCCTGATACCATAAATGAGCCTAAAGAAAAATAACTTGAGGGATCAGGTAAGCTATGGGGTGGGAGGAGATAGATAACCCCCTTTAGCTTTTCAAAATTAACTCCTTCTCCATATCCGCTCTTTCTCTGAGTGAGGAAGACCTGGTTTTAACACATCAGCTTGCCAAACCAGTTTGGCCTTTACTCATCCTCTTAACAAGTACAATGTAGCTTCTGATTATAATGATAACCCCTCAGCATGAAGACGGGTTAGCAATAAATGCTGGCTGTTAATAGTTGTAAGAGGTGCATTAAACCCCGAACAAACCTGCTAGAACATACCATGGGAATGCTTAGCTTTGTGCGACTTGTTTTCCAGCCATTGTTGGCCTGCAAAGGCTATCTGGTTTGCTAATAAAGAGCAGTAATTTAGCTGAAGTTGCAGAACATAGCAAGGGTTTGGAAGAAGGGGCAGAAAAAGGAATCCTTTGCGGTATTTTGAAGAATCTTATCTGGCTTATGGCTCAGGTAACTGGAGCATCTTTTGAATGGTGTACCTCCCCTTTAAATGCTCCCCCCCCCAATGAATAACCCAGCTATGCAACCTCTTTACAGAGGTTATAGTCAGCACTCATCTGCAGAACTGTCTGGCTGCATACAGGAAAATTGTCCAGTCACACAAGCTTTCCTGATTGGTCCAAGATTACTGGTTTTGAATAATGAACATGTTAGTGTTGCGCATGGTGATTGGCTGGGTGCTGCTGCAGTGAGAAGGCAGGCTGGATGCTGGGGCTTCGGTGCCTTTGATGTGCATTGGATGAGCTAGCAAGCACAGGTTAATCGAGACAGCTGCCTGGCTTGAAAGGCTCTGTCGTCTTTTCTTCCTAGCTCCTGTGTCTTTACCTCTTTTCAGGCTTTCTCAGTGTCCAGCATCTTAGCTTCACGCTGGGGTGGGTGGGTGGGGGACTTATGCTTTTGCCATTGACTGTTTTGAGTGAACCGCTTGTGAGGCCAGACACGACAGCACTCAATTTCAAAGGCAGGAAGTGGCTGCAACAATATGAGCCTCTGGGATTGCTGAGTTTTGAGGCACTCGCTGTAGTCCTGATTCTCTCATCTTTCTTTTCCATTGACTCCAGTGGCTCCCTCACCAGGTTTCTAGCTGGGGGAATAAGTGATGCTGCAGTCTGTTTGGCATCTTTTTTCTTGGCTTTTTTCAAGGGCTACGTGTCAAGGCCCTGCTGAAGCAAAAGAGAATGAGGTCAAGGAAGCTCCAGCTCCCAGCTCTGAGGACCAGGGGCCACAGATGCTGGAGAAGCCACTCAACAAAGGGGCCAATCCCTCTGAAAGGAGACCAACTATTGTACTGGTAGTTGGACCAGCAGAGCAGTTCACACAGGTAATATCCCCCTCCTCCCCACTTTCCCTGGGAACAACTGTACTCATCTACATACAGGTGTGTGTAAGAGATTTCTTTAAAATGTCCAGAAGGTAGGATGATAGTTGTCTGGTTTGAGAGGCGGTTTAATGCAGTGCTGCTCAACTGGTTTAATGGATAGAATCCGCTGGGTAAATGCAGGACAAGAGGAGAGGGGTAGATAGTAGTTTGCTGCCTCACAAGTGCAGTCTGTTCAAGAGAGCAGATTGGTATTAAAGCAGTGTTTCCATTAGAACCGAAATAATGCCTTGAATATAGATACTGCATAGTGGCAGAAGCTTGTTTACACCGCTGGTGATAGGAATTGGTAGGCTAAATAGATCAGCGGGTGGTTGAGTGGGGGTCCTGCTGCACAATGCACAGGGCCTTAAACTTCTGCCTGTATCAGAGATGCTCACTACAATAGATACTGAACAGCTGATGAAGCTGTGGGTGGGCATCACACAAGCGCTCTGGTGTAATATGTTTAACTTGAATGCCGTCACAGGGTATTACAGTCATCAGTTCAATACAGACTATAATAGCTTCAGATTGTATTCGGGTTGTTAGTTAATACATGGAGGTGAAATTTCTCATTGGAGAGAACTGGGACAATCTTACATTAAAACACCTATAAAAGAGTTAAAACATTCTGATTATATGGCCAGTATTTTAGTGTTAGATCTGTTAAACAGAGTAAGCTCGTAAGTGAACTAACAGTGGAGATATTTCATCTAAAAGCTGTGAGTTCAGAATCCAGTGAGGCACAAATTGGAGGTGTTAATGGTTTCTAAACTTGGCTGCATCCATGAAAATGTGAACTGAACATTCTCCATATCTATGCTGTACCATTCAGAGAAATATCCCAGGGCATCTTTCCTACTGAATCCTTTCCAGAAGATTGAGCCTTTGAGTTTTTCAAACAATCAAGCCATCATTCCAGACTCTTCTTTCTGCCACTCTCACTACCATAAAAGTAGGCCCTGGTCACACTTTTTAATGGAACTTGGGATATGAGTGAACTCAGCTACTGTGATAAAATGGGGCTGGTTTTTGTTAAAAGAATGATGCCAGTGCTGTTTATTGCTACCCTGTTTAGACCTTGAAGATGTGATCCTTGATAATATTAGAAGTCACATCCAAACCTGCAGAAGCTCCCTGTTTCTGTATGAACCTCCTCAAGTCTTGCTATGGACATTCCTTGACCACCCACAGGAGACATGACATCTTCCAGTCTGTAGCATCTAAACTTCAGAATATTCCTCCCAGCCAGCTTGAGCAGATGCTTCCCTTTTATGTTTTAGGTATTATAGTACAAACTCCAATTTGCCTGAGCTTTTTGGCAGCGCTTGGCTGGCATTTGGCCCTTGTTTCTGTGCGCACACTATCCTTGGCTGTTAGATCAGCTTCTTGTTCTTACGTGTTGAGCACTTCAATTGAATTTTCATTATTCAACCCTTCAATGGCCCAGATTTTTGCAGAAAGGCAGAAGATAAACCTTTTAAACAAAATAACCCCTGTATGTGTTGGGATTTGTGTGTCTAGGGAGATTGGTGTGGTGGAGAAAATTAACAAGTATTCCCTTTGCTTTCCTTTCAAATTCTTTCTTAATAAAAGGAGGGGAAGAAAGCCGCTTATGTCCAGTTGGCTTGAAAAACCCTAGCCTGTTGCTCCTGTTCCCTTGAATACAAGATACTCTTTGGCCATGTTGGCTTCCTAGCTTGCAGTTACTGAGGAACTATATGCCTTGTTCTCTTGAATGGCATAAGACCAGAGGGTGCCCAGAGAGCAGAGTGAGGAACACAGGGTTGTGGAGCCAGACAGTTGACTCCGACTTCTTTGTTTTTCTATTGTCTGACTCTTGCTTATTCATAAATGGCAAATGCATATTAATTAGTAATAACAAATTTACCATAGTACTGTAAGAATGGTAGCACAAGACATTGCATCACCACCGTGTAAATCATCAGGCTACTTAGACTGATAGAACATAAAATACATCTATTTAATTAAAATGTTTGAACAAGAAAAGGTCCCCAAATCTCTTATGAAATTAAATATGCAGTAAACTAAGCTGTTAGTATTATAAGTTTATTTTAAAGCTGAAGTAGTTGGTACATTTCTACTGATTCTGTCCACAGCCCTGGAAGGGACAGAAGCCACCAGAAAAGCAGGGCCAGAAATGTCTTCCAGTCTCTTACATGGATGAAGTACTGTATCTAAACCAGTAATGTCCAGAAATGTTGGTTTGTAGTAGAACTCTTTATTCACTGACTGGCTTTGTAGAACTGTGAGTTCACGTCTTTCGCCAACTGGAATATTGGTATCTGATGGATTGCCACTTTCCATATGTACCTACCGATGCTTTGAGATGGCCCTGCCAACTGAAATATGGTGGATCATAAGAGAGAAAAATCCTTTTTAGTGGGGGACCTTTCATTCAGGAATACTCTCCCCAGAAAGAAATGCCTGAGACTTACTTTAATGGCTTTTTGACAAGACCATTGCCTTTTTTCAGGCCTTTGTGTCAGTAGTGTGATTTGGTATTAATTTAGCTCTGTTAAAATGTTCTACTACCAAAATGTTTTACTGTCTTACCTTGGATGCTACCCAAAGAACTTTGGGTATAAAGGACTTATACATGAAATAAATGTAAGAAATGCAGTGTGTTTGGTTGTGGGAGGTAGGAAAGGGAAAGGAAGGATAATGAGGGACAAATTGTGAGGTCCTTGCTTTTAGACATGCAAGCCAGTATTGTTTTTTTTTTCTGCATTGCATGTCATGTTAAGCCAGAAGTCCTGAGTATTGTGGATTATTATGAATGAACAAGTGTGCGGTTTCATTGGGCTCTTCTTGCTAGGAGTAGCTGAACTCAATGTTTAGACTGGGATTCCTGGCTTGTTCCAGATTCATAAGCCAGGACTCCCCTCTTTATCTTTTGCTTACTCTGTTGTCCCTAGAAATCATTATCTCAGTTAAATTCAAGGAAAATACTTTACACTTTCAGGTCCACAGATCATGTTTGGTTGGAATGGGTATAGAGTGTATTTTGTTCTCTGTGTTGTCAGTCCATGATTCCCAAGCACCTGTTCCCTTCCAGAGCCTCTGTTTGTTCTTCTTGTGATGTGATAACTGACCCTGATGAGATTGTAAGCCTGATACTAGGATGCTTTGGAGAGCAATGGTTTGATGACCCAGGAACAAATAAACATAATGTTGTTAAATAGGATCAGCTCCATAGTTCAGCGAGAGATGGATTTGTTTATCCTCACAGTTGAACAGGTTTCGTGGCAGAAGTGACTTTGGGGAGAAGTTCCTGGAACAGCTCCCCCTCCCTTCAATGAATTGCTGATGGGTGCATGATGCATTGGCACAGCTACCATGTTCAGACAGTCCCAGTTGTCCTCATCATTTTGTGTTGCCAGTAACAGAGATCAGCTTTTGGAACTGAGTTCTTGCATGCTGATGTGTTTTTTGTTCTTTTTTCATTAGTCATTCCAACCTGCAGCTTTGATTTATGCAGCATGATGTTGGTTGCAGCTTCAAATGATGTGCTACATTCTCTGGTATCACTTCCTACAGTGCGTCATGACAATGGCACTCCCATGGGCCTAGACACGGGAACCATCTTGTGTATTTGGGGATCCACTTTTAATTTCTCCCTCCACTTTCCATGTATTTCTCCAAAGCTAGTGCTGCTGTGGCAGTTTAACATTGGCCAGCCAGTCTGATAACTGGTCACAACTCACCAATTGCAAACCAGCACACTATACTGCCATGGTGAATTTGGGCTCCAAATAGTGATGCCCCTGTTCCTGATTGGACACAGCCCACCAGTACCGCAAGGGCACAGAATCTCTTTTCTGTCTTTTTCTAAATTTCAGGCACTGTCGCTAGCTGCCAAGTAGAAGCGGATTACAAGGTAAAAACTGCATAACACTGCCATAAGCAATTTGAGCATGCTGCAATTTGAACTAAAAAGTGACGTCTCTGATCCCTAAGGGGCTGGGCATGCACCCAAACTTGAGATGTTTAGCTGTATCATCTTGAAGCGTCTGTCTCCAGATTAGCTCTATTCACTTAGAGTTGGCAGACATGAATGCCACCAAGAGGCAGAGCTTTGGGTGAGATCCCTTGGATGCGGGTTGGGAGAAGTGAGGGGAAGAGGGGTGCCTTGTTTTTCCAGCACTTGCACAACATGCCACAGCTGACCTCTAAGAGGATCTGGATTTTGAGAGAGGATCCTGTTTTCTGTGAAGACAGACGTCATCAGGGTAGGAGCAGGTTAAGCCTGGTTAGGTAACAGAAGTAAAAGTAAAAGGGCACACTGGGCTAAAAGGTAATTAAAAAGGGCTCAGAAATGGTCAAAGTATTTACAAAAATGAGATGCCCTAATGCCAGTAATATGACATTCCAGATTACTAAAATGCCTTAATTCATAGCAAGTTTTGGGAGATGTTCATCATGTGATAACTCGGTTGTGTCAAATTTTGTCCCTGTTGAAACGGGTGAAGATGGGATAGGACAAGTTTCTCTCTTAATGCTAACCACTGTTGGTCATGTGGACTGTTCCCCAAGGCCAGAGATTAAATATTCCCAGTCCATGTAACAGATTTGCCGTTTCTACAAATAATGAGGGAAAAATACAGTTTCCTATTCATGCCAAGGACAAACTGCTGACTTAAAGTACCTTAAGGCCTTATAGTCAGACACAGGAGTAAACACTGGGATCTGATTTAATCTGTGGTGGTTTTTGAAGGTGGAAGCAGTTGAAAATAAAAGCTGGCAGGCAGACTTTTGTGTGGGTTACCCATGCATGGATTTTAGGTGTCCATCTGGTCTGGTCTGCCTTCAAGGGTGGTAGTGCTTTTTCCCATTGGGGATATTAGATTTGGCTTCCTAGCCAGGAAGGACAAGGCAGTGTAAAAAAGACTCTAAGCAGAGTCTTTTAGTCTTTGGAAGATCTTGCTTTCTCCACCCTTATCATTTTATGATGGTACCAAAACCAAAATAATTCCTTCTAGACGTATTCCCTTCATCTTAGGATGTATCCACCCTGCAGAAACAAAGCATTTTGACACCACTTTAACTGTCATGGCTCCATCCTGTGGAGTCCTTGTATTTGTAGTTTTGTGAGGTAATCAGCCTGGTCTCGCAGAGAGCTCTGGTGCTTCACCAAACTACAAATCCTAGGATTGTCTAGTATAGATTCATTGCAGTTGACTGCTTTATTTCTGCAGTGTGGACCCACCCTTAGAGAGCATATCCAATGGCCATGCTGGCTGTGGATGAATAGACCAATAGTCCAGCCCATCTGGAAGATGGAAGGGGTTGGCCTGAGCCTGCTGCATGGTGTCAATCTTGTTGGGGATGTTGGGGAAAATATCCTTGAACATATTTGCTCAGGATGGCTTTTAGCAGAAGCACAGGTGGCTGGAAAGGCTTTCTCTGTTTTTCATCTATAATTAAACCACTTACTGGCTGAGTACACAAGCTGTGGAGGTGTAATTAAACTTTAATTCATCAGGATTTGTTTCTGTGGAGCTTTTTCTCAGTTGAGTAGATGTGCTCCACCTTTCCTGTGTAATTTGCTCTCTGTTCTGCAAAAATAGCACACTTGGCATTACCTTCTATAATACTACCACTGAGACCTCATTCAGGCTGCTGAGCCCCAATTTGGTTTCAATATCTGTTCCAGCATTGATCCTTTAAAAGGCAGTTCTCAGATTGGGGTGATCATCATGAGAGAGCTGAGCCCATAATAATTACAATAATTTTAAAGTACATTGATGACTAGATGCTGTACAGTAGTCTATAACATTAGACAGATCTTGTCTTTAGACTCTGAAAATGACCATGAGGAAAGGTGGAAAGGGTGCAAAGCAAAATTACAATATTGGTTTAGATGGAACAAAACACACACATACAAGCTGACTAGCCTTTGTATACCTTATCTAGTTAAAAACAATGCTTTAGCTTTTATTTCTGTTGTATCCCAAGCTGAATTGAAAGGAACTGGGGTGCAGGATAAATAGAAGGAGGGATATGTGAAGCGCTAATAATTATTAAAGAGTTGTAGCTACCTCTACTCCAGTTGCCCATACTAGCTATTTGTGGGAGTTATATGTTCACTTCCAGAACCACATGTGTTGCCAGTGTTTGCATGTATCGCTTGCTCCCTGAGCACCAGAACACAAACTTGTGAAACCACCTGAGACAGAACCACAACACTGGCCTCTCTGTCGAGAGCATTATCCAGGACTCTTGACAGGCAGCAGCTCATGAAATCCTTGGACAGAGCTCACTCTGAACCCTGCTACCTGGAGTGACCTTTAACTGGAGATGCCAGAGAATGAACTTGGCACCACCTCCCTGCAAAGCTTGTGCTGTATCACTGAACCAGTTTCTCTTTCTGTAGATCTGTAAATCAGAGAACTATTCAGACATTGCGGAACTATAACTTCTAGAAGCCCTAACCAGCTTAGCCAGTGCTGGGTAACGCTGGGAGTTGCAGTCCAGCAACATCTGGTGGGCCACTTTTTGCCCAGTCCTGCATAATAGCTGCTCACTTCCAGAATGTTTTTCTCTCACTGAAATGTATTTCACATGCAGGGTGGCTTCATGTGGGTCCAAAATCTTGGATAATATGTTCATTTCTTTGTGGTCTTTTCAGCTTTTTTATCTGTCACCCTAGTGGCTTGGCCTGTGTGTGTGTGTGTGTGCGCGCGTGCCTTTTGTTGTGTTTTTCTCTTTGCTGCTGCCTTACCAATGATGGGATGGTTGAGCAGCCCTGGTCCCATGTGTTTTTCTTTTTTCTCTTACGTCAGGATCCATTTTGTTTTAAGAGGAGGGAAAAGGTTCTTGTTTTCCTTTTCCCCTTTCTATATATCGCTGCTTGTTGTGGTGGTCATTGTGTGTCTTCAAGTCATTTCAGTCTTATGGCAACCCTAAGGTGCCCTAATCACTGGGTTTTCTTGGCAAGATTTGTTCAGAGGGGTTTTGTTTTGCCTTCCTCTGGGGCTGAGTTGACACTCTGCTATTATTGAAAGGGCTCTTGGGGGAAATTCACATAGCAGTCTAGTCCACTGAATACCTGCCGGATAGCGATGGTGGTGTAGTGGTTTGAGCATTGGACTAGGACTCTGGAAGCAAGGGTTCAAATTCCTGCTCAGCCATGGAAACCCACTGGGTGACCCTGAACAAGTCCCTCTCTCTCAGCCCTGAAGGAAGGCAAAGGCAAACCCTTTCTGAACAAATCCTGTCAAGAAAACCCCATGATAGGATCATTTGGGGTCGTCATAAGTCAGAAATGACTTGAAGGCACACAGCGACAACAAAAGGGGTTTACACCCTGGTTACACCAACAACAATAGGGGGTTACATCCTAGACTGGTAAGCCTGGTTACTCAGTCTCAAGCTAAATAATAACCATAGTTTTCCATGCCGGTAACCAAGTTCTGAAGCCTGAGAGAGGCCTCTGAGGGTTAATCTCCAGCGAAAGTGACGTGGGGCTTGACGAAAGCAGCCGGTTGAGCAATCTGGAACCGGGTCACATGCTCTTGTCAAGACTCCAAGGCTTTATCGGATGCCTGGGAAGGAAGGGCGTGAGCCCAGAGAGAGCCGGCTTCCCTTTTAAGCAGAAGGGCTGGGGCCCTGGGAACCAATCACAGCCGGCCAGAGGACAGCTCATACGCGTGTGTCACAGGGCTTGCCGGCATTTCCTATCCACACGAGAGACAGGAATACTTTCATGAGTGGTTGAGCAGCTCCCTGGGAGAAGATGCTGTGCCTGTGCCTTTACGTGCCGGCCTTTGGCGAGTCCCAGGCAGAGTTTGAGTACTTTGAGTCCAAGGGGCTCCCATCTGAACTCAAGTCCATCTTCCGGCTGAGCCTTCTAATTCCCTCCCAGGAGTTTTCCACCTATCGCCAGTGGAAACAGGTACCAAAGAGGCTGGGTGTGCTGGGTGGTGGCGATGATACAAATAAGCGGAATCACTCTCATCTCTGGTGTTGTCATTTTTGCCTTTCCAAACTTATTGTTGATGTACACCAGCCTTGTTGAATGTGGTGTGCTCCAGAGGTGTTGTATGAAAGCACCCACCATCCCCAACCAGCATGGCCAATGGCACCACGTTCAACAAGGCTGGTGTACAGGATTTTCTCCTTAGTTTTATCCTCACAAAAGCCTTATAAGGTAAAACAAGGCTGAGATCGGATGAGTGGCTCAAAGTTTCTTTGTGAATTTTAAAAGCCCTTTATGATTTTGAACCTGGGCCCCTTTGGCCCAACCCCAGTGCTAACCATTGCTGGCTTTCTGGTTTGTCAGTGGGCTCCAGTCCTGACTTGTTGTTCTCTTCTGTAGTTGGCTTCAGCGTATGGCTAGTTGGCAGTGTTTTTTCTTTTCTTTCCGTGGTCTGTGTTTCCCTTACACAATAAGGGCTGGGAGGCAGATTGTGCTGACATGTAATACAGCAGTTCTCTGAAGACTGCTCAGGACACCCACTTGGATGAGGGAGTTTCCTCCATTCAACACCAGCAATGGCCTCTGCTCCAGAGGACGTATTTTCATTAGCTTCCTCATTTTTAACTAGCTTTCTTTCCAATTGAATCAGTTCATGTTGGCCTGCTGTGTAATGAGAGAGAACCACCCTTACCACAGTCAGTTTCATGAATGGCAGGATGTACAACGGAGGTGGAATTTCACAACATCCTTTGAAAATTTCCCTGAGGCTGTATATGAAGTCACTGCTCTAGGTCCTCCTGAACCATGGAAACGCCTTTGCCTATGGTTGGCAGAGTGAGCCGGCTTGGTGTAGTGTTTTGAGTGTTGAACTAGGACAATGGGAGGCCAGGGTTTGAATCCCTGCTCAACTGTGGAAACCCACTGGATAAAATTGGGGAAGTCACACACTCTCATCCACAGAGGAAGGCAAGGGCAACCCCCCTTCTGAGCAAATCCAATGAAGAAATCCCCATGGTAAGCTCTCTGGGGTTGCCATAAATCAGAAATTACTCGATCGGCTGCTGGAGCTGTATTCATCCAAATAAAAAAGAAGGGCAGGGGACATGTAGCAGGGAAATTCAGGGTAAAGAAAAGGAAACAGAGCATATCCATGAGTTGGATAGCATTAGTGATAGAAAAGCAAAGGGTCTGTATATGTTCGCTAAGGTCTATAAACACCGCCCTTGATACTATCCAACATGGACTGGGAGGAAGTGTAGAGAATAATCTGCACAGGTTGTGTAAATGTTAGGAAATCACAGGATTCTTAAAGCCAGTGATCATAACTCATCAGTGTAGCCCAACAGCCTGACATGGCATCCAAACAGCAATTTGGCATATCTTTGCTTTGAGCTTCTTATACTGGCACTCTAAGAAGGTGTTAAGCACCTCACAGGCAACAATGCATGATGAAAGGACTGTTTGTGGGCCCCATATTTGACTGAATAAGCCTAAAATCTGCATTGGAGCTCCAGTTGTCATTTCCTCACTTCAGGAAAATTAATGTGCAGGACATGTACACATGTAGAAAAGAATTTTGGTGCTTGCCACGATGTGAGCATTGTAATTTTAGAAGCCATTCTTGCACCACAGCCAAGTGAGTTCAGCTGGGGCAGGTAAATTGGCAGATATTGCTAGGCATATTGCCCCAATTTGCCCCATATCCATGCGAGTCTGCTTTTTGGAGGAGGAAAATAGTTGAAGGCTTTCCCAAGTCTGATTTATTCAGAGGGTGTATCTTAATCTTCCTCCCAGGGGAATACTTTCAGTTGGGAAGCCCTGATCAGCTGGTTCTCGCTTGATCTGCAGATAGGCCAGAGGTCTCTTTCTATCTTTAGCTCATAAAGTGTGATCCCTTCTGTCTCTGCTTTTTTACAAGCTGTCATATGAGTGTCTGCAGATTAGACTCACATTGGACATACAAAAGGTCACTGCCATCCTCATTAAGCTTAGGTTAGAGGAGATACTAAATTATATGATGGCTTAAATTTAGCATCTGGAGGAAGAAACTCTCTAAATAATGCTTGATGCAAATTTTAGAGATGCTGTATCAAGTACAGTGAGGAATGTTCTTAATACCAAGCATATTAATTTCTCTCTCTCAAGATTCTTTTCTTTAATGGTCTTGAAAGCAAAGTTAGGTTTTGGCAGATTCTGTAACTCCATAGGCAGCTGTTAGGCATTCTTTCTTGATACCTAGGAGTTTAACTGAGAGCTCAGTCCCTCCTAGGCTGTTGCTCTGTGGAGATCAGCAGGTAGCTGTTGTGAGGAGCAAAATGCTCTTTCCTAGATGGCTTGCAACACTTCATCTCACTGGACAAATGTCCTAATGTTTATGCAAAGCAAGTGGCAGAGCAGGTGTTGACCAAGTCACATTATTGCTATCTGTAGGTCTCTCATTTGCCTGGGCAGGACAAAAGCCTGAGATACTATTTCCTGCTAAGAGGAATGTTAAAGGGGATGAGGTTTCCTTATTTATTAACAGCCTGACCTTGCCGTCTCTTAATCTGTTCTGCAAAGATACACTCTGCTCCTAAAAATCTAGTTTGCCCCAGCATCTTGCACAAGGACATAACTGCAGGGTGACCAAACCAGTTCACACTGGTGTTAGAGCTGCTATTATCTCTAAAACGTTCCTCATTATGTTAACTTTGAGCTTTTTGGCAGCAGTGAGTTTCCCCCAGAAAATTCCCTTTCTGTCCCTTTTCATTTAAAGACAAGCATTTCTATCCTTCAGATAAATGCTAAAAGGTTGGCATGAGAAATTTGGACTATGGTACTTGGCTGCCTTTGGAATTTTTCTCCAGATCCAGTATCATTGGATCACTGGCATCTCTGTGTGGCAGAAGAACATGGGCTCATATCCACACATTTTGCTGTGTAATCAGTCATTATTCTAATCTTTGCCAAGGCGCTGCTTTCTTGCTGATTCAGTGGCAAAGTAAATCCTTTCCCTGTTGCCAGGAAAGTCACTTTCTTTTCTGTTGCCCAGGGAGAGATTTTTTTTACAGAGGAAAAGAAGCCAGCAGTTAGCGAGTACATTGCTAGCACTCCTTCCCCTCCACTCTGTGACTTTAATCCTGAATCCCAGAATGAGATGAACCCTGGCAGCACTTTAAAAGATACACTCCATTGCTAACAGCTTATATTTTTGTTTGGTAATGATGTAGAAATACTGCAGGTTTTTTTCCTGCTGATTGTGAGATTTTTCTTTCTGGTTCTTAGTGGTTGCTCATCTCTGTGGATCCTTGCAAGGGAAGTTCTGATAAACTAATGATTTCACTGATGGTTACAGGTTTCTAAAATAATTGTGAATTGTGAATAATTGTGAATCACCCCAAGAGTTCTTGCTGGTTGAGCAGGATATAAACATCTTAAATATGTGTAAGGACATCTCTGGTGAGTGATCCTTAAAATATAAAGAGCATAAGTTTCTCTGGGTAAAAAATGTATTTGTGAGACTTCATCTAAGACCTCCTAGTATTTGATTAGAGAGCCTGTTTGACAGCAAGTGTTGTATGTGTTGTTTTTTTGTTTCTGAACACAATTGTACAAAAATAGATGTGAGGCCCACTAAAGTTATTTTTCTGTTCTTTTCTGCAGAAAATTGTAAAAGCTGGGGATAAAGACCTGGATGGCCAGCTGGATTTTGAAGAGTTTGTTCATTATCTCCAAGACCATGAAAAGAAGCTGAGGCTGGTTTTCAAGAGCTTAGACAAGAAGAATGATGGTGAGTGCAGGTGGAGTATTGAAAGAGACTGTTGCTTTATCTTGTATATTGAATTTGTAGCTCACTTGCCACATTCTGTCTTACAGGCTGCATCGATGCCCAAGAGATTATGCAGTCCCTTCGAGATCTGGGAGTCAAGATATCTGAACAGCAGGCAGAGAAAATTCTCAAGAGGTGAGTGCAGCAGCTGGTGCTTCCAAAGTTTTCCACTTTGGAAAACACAGTGCTGAACATTTACCTTCATCTCGCTTCTCTTTCTTTTCCTCCTCTCTTTTCCTCCGTAAACCTCTCTTGTGAAGCAGCCTTGCCTCTTTTCTCTGTTGCAAACTGTGCTAGAGTACCTGTCACAAGTGAGAAGCCACCCCTCATCTTTTCCTGGAACTGTAGGGACAATTTGAAGCTAGGCCACAGTTCAGCCAGAACACCTGAAAGCATGTGACACCAAAAGCAAACAGAATCCGGCTTCATGAGGTGGCAGCCCTTGACTCATTGGAGTGGCTTCTCAGCTTTCTTTCTCTTTGTGTGTGTGTGTTTTGTTGTTGTTTTTTTTTTGCAAGAAGGGGTGTGCAGTGGTAACTTTCCATCCTGTAGAATCACCTAAGATAATATTTACCTGTGTGCTGCTTGATTGCGAGACAGTCAAGTGACATGCAGGTGGGCAGCCTCTTGCTCATTGCCTGCTAGGCAAGAGGTACAATATCATCAGCCTTCTGTTGTCATTGTTCCTAGGGTCCATAGGGGGTTGTCGTCGTTCTTGGTTTTGTTGATTATGGTGGTGGTACAGATTGCCTTGAATTACGTGCTCCTCAGGCACATACTCTCTGCTTTCATGTGTTTGTGTGATTTAACACACTAAAATGCTTTCTGCTGTGTGCGCAAGGCACTGACTTTTAACAATCACTTACTTGTCCCTTTCTCCCTCTTTGCATCTTCCTCTCTGCCTGCCTGCCTGTTTGTCTGTCTGTCAGAATAAGGAAGGGACACTTCTGGGGTCCTGTCACCTAGTAAGTACCACCATGCACATCTTTGTCTGGCTACTTGTGCCCTGTGCATCAGAATCCCCTTGCCCATGGCAGTAGCATGTAGCACATTTTTAGTGGGCCCTGCAGTTGGGGATAAATTCAGAGGTGGAATTCTGTGTTTGGGAGACCTTTTCCCCAGCTACCAAAGCCCAGTAAAAATGGGCCACCATAAAAATACTACGAATGCTTCAGGACAAATAACATGAAACTGCAGCTACATAATACATAAAGCATTCATAAAACCATCAAGCAGTAAAGTAAAATAAGGGATAATTGTTCAAAGCATGGGAAAACAACATGGGAATGCATGAAAAGGAAGACAATCAATCAGCCTGTAGATGAGCATGCCAAATCTCTAGAGCAGCCACCAGACAGGCCTTGTGCTTGTTTTTCTTTCCTTTTTTTCTGGGAACAGTTGGATTTTGAACTAAGAATCCACTATTTGATTCCAAACATCAAAGTAGTGTCCACAATTTAAGATTTTCTAGCATGGGTCCCTAATACACGGAAACCCTTTTGAACACTTATCCCAGTAGCAACTTTGATTTTTCATCCTTTTTTCCATATTAGATTTTGGAGGTGAAGTCTGAGCTATAGCTGTAGGTAAGCCAGTAGCAGGGAGATTTTAGTTCTGCGTTGGAACCATCTCTGCTGTGCTTCATAATGAGAATCATTTCTGAGCTGATAAGAATTGGCAAGGGTAGAAATAAGGCTCGGCTACGGTAGTTGTCTCTTCAGCTGCCACAAGCTAGAATCTATTCACTCTGCAGTCAGGTAAATCTACACAATCCAGCTCATCAACAGGCAGCAAGGATAAATGGTCAAATGGGAGGAGACTTAAAGAGTGTGAGCACTCTTTAAATATATGTATGGGCACACACACAATAGTTTATCTGTCAAATCCTTTGCCTGGCTCCAGACTTGTTCGTTAATTAACCCCTGACCAAAACCTGTTGACAAAAATTCCAACAGGAGTTTCAGAACCTTTTGGCAGAAAATGTCTCTTCCCTCCCCCAGGGATTATGTGTTACTTCTGGAAGATTTCAATTGAAGGTAGAACAGCTGATGTTGAGTGAAGAGGTGGAAAGCTCTTCTTGACCCAAAGGAGCCATATGAATAGATTGCAACCATTCCTTTATACACTTTATTCTTCTGGGGTACATTTTGATTCCCATGGCTGTTTGAAAGAGACCTCTGTAATTTTACACTACCTGCTAAGTGAAGCGATTGGGATGCTAATACAACCTCCTTGTTTCAAAAGTTGCTTTAAAGCTATTTCATGTGTTTGGTGGATGGACTGGGCTTTAAAAAAATTGGCAAGCCAATCCCAACCTCCTCATAATCTTACCTTCTTGATTATTACAGCATGGATAAAAATGGGACTATGACAATAGACTGGAACGAATGGCGTGACTATCACCTACTGCACCCTGTGGAGAACATTCCAGAGATTATACTGTACTGGAAGCACTCAACGGTAATTTTGTTTATTTATTGCTCAAGACATTAAGGTCTCTCATGCACAGTGTGTGGGAAACATTTGGCTACTTTTTAGGTAGTGAATGTCTCTTTCCATCTCCTGCTGCCTTAGTCTGGTTGCTTCCTGCTTCTGTCACTCCTGATTTAGCTGCCTTTCCACCTCTCTCATAAAATGAGTACAGCTGTAAGCAGAAATTGCCCAGGAAGAGAAAGGAAGTAAACTACTTTGTGGGTTCCTAGTGTGGTTGAGTGACTGGCTCCTGCTAGCTCACAACCTGTCAACTCTGGAAGCAACCTGCCAATGTCTGATGCTGATAAGCATCCTCTTGGCACTCAGTCCTGTATAATAAGATCAGACCAGCCTGTGAACTCCAGAAAAACTCTAGATCTTTCTCCCTGTCCTGTTCCTCTTGGCTAGTCATTTTGAACATCAGCAGATTACAGGGTTGGCAGATGACCAGCTTTCTGAACTGTAACTATGCTGATGTGGAGGGCTTGTGCGAAAGGTTCATTCTTTGTTCCCCTGGGCAAAATTCTATTAGCTGTGACCACTTGCAGAGGAGAACAGAACTGATTTATGTTCTGTAAACATGGTCCAGCTCTTAGAAAACACTACGCTTGAGTTAATTGTTTCCCTGCATAAACTCTTCATCTCAGAGCATGAGAAATTGTGGCCTAAAAATCTAATAATAATTGCTGATGAAAAGTGCTGATGTTTTGCTTGGTTGTGTTGCAGATTTTCGATGTGGGAGAGAATTTGACAGTACCGGATGAGTTCACAGTGGAAGAAAGGCAAACTGGGATGTGGTGGCGACACCTGGTTGCAGGTGGAGGTGCTGGAGCAGTGTCGAGAACATGTACTGCTCCCTTAGACCGCCTGAAAGTGCTCATGCAGGTAGGATGGGAACTCCAGATATAGGTCCTCTATGCTCCATTACTCAGATAGCTTTATTTTCACAAGGATTGCATATTTCCTCCAGAACTATGGGAAAAATTAGGGATCCCTACTTTGCAGATCTCATTGACTATCTTTGCTACCTTGTCTCAATCCTACTGATGCCACACGTAGTTATAGTTTCCTCCTGAACAGGCCTACTTCCCATACTCTTCCTCATGAGATGGCCATGAGTCCTTTGGCTATTGGGTCGAACAGGCCATGGTGAATGACAGCTTAGTCATTGGACTGGGTAGCTTTGGCAGAACAAGTGCTCTCTTAGTGCTAGGAGGAATCACTGGACACAAGGCAACCTGTGACTTGTTGGCAGCTCTCTGTGTTCTGGGCTCAAAGGGCAGAGAAGCACAGTAACTGTCTCAAAGCATGTTGAGAAATGAGGAATCTGGACTTTGCACAGATGTAGTCAGAACTGACCCTGTTTTTCATCATCCATTTGTGTGTATAAGCCAAAGTCCATTTTTCATTGCCTCTCTTTCCGCTTCTTGCTATTGCAATGGCAATTGAACATGATAACACTGAGCTCAGGAATGTTAATGTTTGATGAAAGTACCCCCTTTTCATGCCAATTTATGAGACAAACAGGTGTAGATTAGGAATGCTACCTTTGCTGAGGAAGATGAGTAATCATTGGGCCTGGATCCAGCTTGAAATACTTTCCTCTTTTTCAGGTCCATGCTTCTCGCACTAACAACATGTGCATCATTGGAGGTTTTACCCAGATGATCAAAGAGGGCGGCCCACGTTCACTTTGGCGAGGGAACGGCATCAACGTCTTGAAGATTGCTCCAGAGTCTGCCATCAAGTTCATGGCCTATGAGCAGGTAGAACATTGGAGCATGGATCCAGGGCACACCTGTTGAGATGCGTTGTATGAGACTGGGGGTGTTGTTTACCCATCACTGAGGCTAGCAAGGGAGAGGGATATGGATAGTCTGGGCAGAGTGGTCTAATGGCATGTTATTTCCTCTCAATAGATCAAACGCTTCATTGGCACTGACCAGGAGGTGCTGAGGATTCATGAGAGGCTGGTTGCAGGTTCATTGGCAGGAGCCATTGCACAGAGCAGCATCTACCCCATGGAGGTGAGTTCTGAATGTGGTTGTGGTCAGTGTCCTTCCTTTTCTGTATAGAATTATTTTGGGGGGGGGGTCTGTTTGAAGGGAATTCTCCCACTTTGGCTGATAATTTGTTAGGTGGAGACATTGGCCCTTCTCTAGCAAAGTACCTCATTCCTTTTTCTTAGGCATTCGCCTTATTTGTGGTGGTTCAGGTCAAATGCTTTAGATCTCTACCTGTTTAACTGCCTTACTAATGCCTGTTTTCTTCTGACGCTCTAGGTTCTGAAGACACGGATGGCCCTGCGCAAGACGGGACAATATCAGGGGATGCTGGACTGTGCCAAAAATATCCTTGCCAAAGAAGGCATGGGCGCTTTCTACAAAGGTTACATCCCCAATATGTTGGGGATCATTCCTTATGCTGGAATCGACCTGGCCGTATATGAGGTAAGAGGCTTTTTGTAGCATAGGAAGCTATAAATGTCATTAAGGAGTGTAGTAAGAAAGGGTGGGGACAGTATGGTTCATAGACTACAAGCAGTTCCCCAAGGTTCCTTACCCCATTGTTTTGGGGAATCTTTTTAGCTAATATGTTTCCCACTGCTCAAGTTGTTTCAGGGCTGTGGGGGGCTTAAAGCTGGTCTTACCTCCCTGGAACTGGTCTTACCTCCCTGGCTTGGAGAAGGCCTCTTCTTAGGCCCCAAACAGCCTGTGGTTGTGGCCAAATTGCTCCTCCTAGGGGTTTAGGGGCATGTGTGTTTCCCAGATCCTGGGTAATTGTCTACTCCTGTGCAAAGGACAACTAAATTCTAGAAGTATTCAGAGATGTAGCTGTGTTACTCTGTATAGTATACAAAGGGTTCTTGTAGTTCCTTTGAGACTTGATAGAGAAAGAAGTTTGTAACATAAGCTATTGTAGAGTCAGTGCATTTCATCAGATGACCATGAAGTAGACTGCATCCACGAAACCTTAAATACTAGAAGTACTCACAACTCAGATATTAGAAAGATTGGTCATATATCACCACCCCCTGCCCACTTGAGGCAATAAATCTAAAGGCTGGCATTTTCTTTCTTGCTGATTTGTCTGTGACTTTCTCTTAGACATTAAAGAACAGCTGGCTGCAGCGTTACGCTGTGAACAGCGCCGACCCTGGCGTCTTTGTTCTGTTGGCCTGTGGTACCATCTCCAGCACCTGTGGGCAATTGGCCAGTTACCCTCTCGCCCTGGTACGGACGCGAATGCAAGCTCAAGGTAAGAGCACCTCAGAGGTCCTTGAACTGAGCAGGAAAGCTTGTGCCCATCAGTGCATGCTTCCCAAGCTTTAGAAGGAGTCTTCATAGTTTCTGTGCATTACCTTTGTGTAGCTGCTCATCTCATTCCCTTGCACCCTTGTAGGCAGGAATGGAGCCGTGGCCTTAAGTTTTTAACATGGCTCTCAGCCTAGAACAGAATTTAGAAAAATCCACTGAACAGATGTCTCTTGGTATCCATTTCAGGCCTGTGCATAGCTGAGTAGTTACAGAGATGGTCACAGGCTCTTTAAAGGTGCACAGCAATTCATTGTGAGCTTTGGGTGTACTCTGGACTGTGTCTTCAACTACAGTTCCCAGAACTCCTGTTGGCCATGCTCCCCTGAAATGTAACTTTCCTGAGCTGTGACCTGAGTTAGTGCATTCTGTAAACCATAGTATATTTGACTGGGTTCTTGATGTCTGTTAAATGACTTCTTTTCCAGCTTCAATCGAAGGCGCGCCGGAGGTCACCATGACAGGCCTTTTCAAGCATATCCTGAAGACAGAGGGTGCCTTCGGCCTCTACAGGGGCTTGGCCCCCAATTTCATGAAAGTCATCCCAGCTGTGAGCATCAGCTACGTGGTCTACGAGAACTTGAAGATGACTCTGGGGGTGCAGTCTCGGTGACCACACAGGGTCTGGACTGTGTTGGACTCTAGCAAAATCTTGGGGTCATGATCCCAAGGTGTTGGGCCATTCTCATTCTGTGAATGTGTTGATGGACACTAAGCTGCTCAAGCCAAGCTGTGAAAAATCCCAGGTGGTGTGTATGGCAAGATAGGCTGCAGGAGGCCATGGGCCTTTTTTGATGTCTTGTTGCTGTTGTATCAAAAGAGTTACATGTTTCAACAATCACCCTGCATGAAAGGGACCAATCTGGGAATTCAAGGGAAACATCTTGAACTGGCGATGCTAGCCTAGCTCCTAGCATAGCTGAGGAGGGGTCAGTGAGGCCTTCCTTTTCCGAGTCTTGCATGGACTCAGAGCTGGAGAATGTATCATCTTCCAACTGGCTTGAAAAGCTCTTTTCTGTTGAGTTTGGTTAACTCTTCTTACCCATGGCTTTAAACCTCCAAAAGACCTGCCCTGGGTAGGAAAGGCTGTTGGGCCAAAAACATGTTGCTGTTTACATGCATTCCTTTGGGCAGGAGCAATTTATGTCCGACTTCACATTTCTGACACTGCAATGTAACTTTATAAAAAAAAAAAAGGCTGGAGGGCAAAGTCGACATAAGGCTCGCCCAGGCAGAGTTGACAGTTTTTATTTTTGTTTAAATTTTGTGTAGGTGTGACTGAGTGTGTGTCCCTTTAAAACTGCTAACAAGATGCACTTATTAACAGCAGCAGCAGCAGCCTAGAGCCTGCATGTCTGTCTTTGCATGTCAGAGAGGCTTTTCTCTTCAGTGAAGAAGAGCCTGGGAGGCTTCACAGAAGACCCGGAGAGCTCTGTTAACACTTCGACCCATCATGGCCACTGGGTCTGGTATACAAACTGGCAGCAACAGCAGGTGATGGAAACCATCATTGTTCCTTGTGTAGCATTGGGATGGGTGGGAGTTGCATGGTGCTTTGAATGCAGGTCTGCCAGTTGCTGAGGGGGGGTCGGTCCCCACTCCCTGAACCTCTGAGCCTTGGCTGCTATATCTCTCTCTTGATCTTCACAGGTGGATGGCTGGAGTTTGCATGTAGAGTGAGGTGATGTACCTGGATTTTGGGGGTGGGTGGGTAGGTAGGAAGTAGGTTTGCCAGTGGGAAGTGCTCGGGCTTAAACTGACGGTGAGAAAGCTATAGCCTTTGTTTGAGACTGGAAAGTGGGGCCCAGGTGGGAAAGATATTCCCTCTCCTTCCCCTTTTTGCAAGGTGCTTTTCATAGGGAGAAGGGAAGGTTGTGGCTGTCATATCTCTGACTGTATCAAGGGCTTCGGGAGTCCTCGTCTGACTTTGCGGGGCCAGCATTGCATTCCATTGTTGTTTTTACCGCTTAAAGCATATTTATTTTGTATTTATTTGAAGGCAAGAGTGATGCTCGAAACTTATTTTTATAGTTCTTGTTTAAATGATAGTCGCCATGTCTTTGGCATTCTGTATTTTTGTAGAAGTTCTTGTATTTATGTTTTTTTAAAAATCATTTTGCACGTTTTAAACATGGCCTCACTGAATCATCGGAGGAGGACGACCCCACTCCACCACTCTCCATGAATTCTGCCACTTGTCTTGTATCTGGGCTTGACTGGGGAACTCTGTCACCCAAGAGAGAAGTCCATTTAGGGTTTGGGTTGGAATGAGAGTCTGTTGTGTTCGAGGTTTGCCTTACTGTGGAACTGCCTCACATTTTTGGCTTCTTTCTTTGGATGGGCGCTGATGGATGAACCACAAAGCTGGACTTTTTAAATTTCAATGTTATTGCAATGGTTAAAATAATGAGAAGGGCTGATTGGACGCGGGAGGGAAAATAAAAATAAATGAAATCTCAGGGAGACACAGATCACAAGATGCCAGTTTTCCTGACGGCTGGAAGGGAATTTGCACTTGGAGCAGAGACGTTGCAGTCTTTTTGTGCAGGTGGCTATCCTGCCGAATGGTCTGGGTATGTGAGGGGGGGGGGGAATGCAATGGAGGAAAAGCTGTCAGCCTCAAAAGCCGTGGCCTGTCAGGCTGCTCCATGCATTGGGAGACTTGCATGGCACAGAGCAGCTTTGTTTTTTATTCTTCCTCCTCTCCATCGGGCATTTCTGCCTTTTGCAAGGCCCATCCACTGCTGCTTGGAAAATAACTGCATGCTTGTCTTGAGCTCCTACCTGGATCAGTGATTCCACCTTTCCCCTCCTCGACCCCCCTTTTTTTCTGAGTCACTGTACCACAGCACCTCCTTCCTACCATTTGTGGCCTGAAGAGGGTTATTCGGAACAGATCAATCAATGCAAAATTAACTTTGTCTTTGTAGCTGTAACCCGGATTTATGAAGAGCGAATCTAACAAAACAAGGAACCCCTTGCTGGTTAGGGAACAGTTCGCTAATAAAGGTTTATCATGCTGACCTTCCTGGTTTTTGTTACGTTTGTGGACTGGAGTCCCTAGGTTTGTGTGTGCGTGCGTGCGTATGTATTCATTGCCTCTGCACAAGTTATCTTGCATTTGCTCAAAAGAGCTAGCAAGTGAAATATCTATTAGTGAATGCGGTGAAGGTAACTAAAAACGACTGTGACTTGATTTGAAAAGTTAACTACTGTATATACTCATGTCTAAGTCTAGAAATTTTAGTCCAAAGGTTGACCCAAAAACCCCCGAGTCCACAGGTAAATGTAAATATTGTGCTTTAACTCTTATTTTTTAGAAAGGAACCATCCCCTGGTAAAAGGCAAGAATGTAATCTGTCCTGGAAGCATTGAAACCCCCCCCCTACTCTCTCATCCATCCAGCCTTTAATGTGAGCACAAACAGTTATGTCTTCTGGAACTATGTATGTTCTTTGGCATTGTTTCTCTTTGCTTCATCCTTTAGATCAGGGGTAGGCAACCTTTTTGAGCCGGGGGCCGGGTTGCTGTCCCTCAGACAATTGAGGGGCCGAAGTATCAAAAATAAATAAATAAATAAATAAATAAATAAATAATGAAAATAAAAAAATTATTTTTTTAAAAAAAAATTTAAAAATATGCATGCACACTCTCTCAGCCCCAGAAAAGCCATGGCAAATGCCCTGTGGAGATTTTGCCAAGAAAACCCCAAGAACAAGTAATAACAACAATAATCAATATCATGGCGGGCAGCGGCAGTGGGGGGCGGCGGCGGCGGCGGCGGCAGGGCTGGCCTGGGGCCGGTCCAAAGGCCTCCGGGGGCCGCATCCGGCCCCCGGGCCTTAGGTTGCCTACCCCTGCTTTAGATCCTTTGTTACATGCCCCTAGGTTTTACCCTCGACTTATCCATGGGTCATATCAAAATCCATAATTTTGTAAAGCATCACATTTACAGTCATGGCTACTGGTAACAAGGGGTTCATTGGTGGGCTTCATCTCTACCGATGCCCCAAAAGTGATAGGGTTAAACATGTTTGGCAGTTACTAGGAGGACTCAAGCCAAAGAAATTAGGGAGGCTTCTTAGCACTTTGGTTAGAATAAACATCGGCACCAGGAGAGATGTCCAAGGACAGTTGATAAGAGCTGGAACATGGCTTCAAAGACAAGTGTGATAGGCAATCTGTCCATCACACAGGAATCATAGAGCTGGAAGGGACCCTAAGGGCCATCCAATCTGACCCCTTTTTGCCATGCAGGAAGACACAACCCTGTCTCCCATTCTATATCTGTACATTTCATTTTTCCCCGCCTAGGTGTAGGACCTTGACATGTCCCTCTACTGAACTTCATCTTGTTAGCTTTCGCCTAGCCCCTCTAATCTGTCCAGGTCATTTTGAATTTTAATCCTGTCCTCTGAGGAATTAGCCAGAAATTCATGCTCAAGACAGAGGGCATTTTGGAGTTCCTCCTGGATGTAAGGTGGATGTCTGGTCACCCTGCCTGAAATCAGCTTCTGGTTTTGAAATGGTGAGAAGGGGGTGTGTGTTGTTGGCTGGAATATGTTTTAATTCAGGAATTATCCAGCAGAGGGAGTCCCTTCCATACATTTACTCAACTGGCTCATTCTCCTTTGTGAGAATAAAATTGGAGAGAACAGTATAATAAAACCTTTTCGGCTAAAACATCCCGTTGGATAAAATTGCTGTCGAGAAATACCATCTTGTAGAATCTCAAAAGAGTTCACCTATCGGAAACCAACTTGTTGAAATCGATGGAAATCATGGGTTTTCCAAAGGGTGTTAGACTGCAACTCCCATCAGCTCTAGCCAGCATAGCCAGTGGCGACGAATGCTGGGAGTTAGAGTCCAACAACATCTGGCGCACTGAATTATTTCCACCTCTGCTTGGAAAGCATACAGCAACCAGCTCCTGGTTTATCGGTTGTTCTTGCATGCCTTCAAGTCGTTTCTGACTTCTGGCCACTCTTATCATGGGGTTTTCTTGGCAAGATTTGTTCAGAGGGGGTTTGCTTTGGCCTTCCTCTGAGGCTGAGAGAGTGCGGCTTGCCCAAGACCAACCAGTGGGCTTCCATGACTGATCAAGGAATCGAACCCTGGTCTCCAGAGTCCAATGCACAAAACCATGGTGTCTTGCACCACTATTAATACTTATTAGTAAATCTCTTTTTCCTTTCTTTTCTCCTCCGCCACCTAGTTTCAATTAGCCTTTAATGATGCTATTTTTGCATAAAAGTGAGTGCCTGGGGATGTAGATGTGGATGAATGCCATATCAATAGCATCTCTATGGGAAACTGGAATTCCTCTCTGCCAATTCCAGAGGCTTAGATGATGGCCAGAGTTTTCTTTTCAGACCCCATTACTTGCAATCAATTAACAATCCTGGAAAAAGCCAAGCAGCTGAGTATTGTTACTGCTTTCTGTGATGGGAAATGATTTTTTAAATTTCAAACTGCTGCTGTTCCCTGCGGATCAACCTCTTCCATCTTGGTGCTGTTGCTCACACTGTCTGGGAAGGATGGGAGTCGCAGTCCAACATAACTGGAGGGCAAGAGGTTGGAAAAAGGTCTTGGAGATGCTCTCCTCAAAGTAAGTCAGAGGCAGTTTTCCTTTCAGCAACTTGAGTGACAGATTTCCGAAGATAACACGATCTTCTAGCCCAGTGTTATTCAAAATGGCGGTCTGTAGATCGGTGCCAGTCTTTGAATTATCGGCTACCAATTTCAATGAGTTTCCAGAGGAGAAAAGCAATTGTAGTCTATTTGCACAAATATAATGCCAACCCCTGGAGAGCTAGCATGGTTTCAGTGGTTTGAGTGTGGGACTACGACTCTGGGAGACCAGGGTTCGAATTCCTGCTCAGCCATGCAAACCCATTGGGCAACCTTGGGCAAGTTGCACTCTCTCAGCCTCAGAGGAAGGCCATGGCAAACTCCTCTGAGCAAATCTTTCCAAGAAAGCCCCATAATAAATCTATCTTAGAGTTACCATAAGTTGGAAACAACTTGGAGCAACAACAACTCTGGCATTTGCAAAGAGAGAGAGCTGCTGGCTCCTGACGTAAGATAACTGAAGATGCATTGGTGATGAGGAAAGTATGGTTGTCCAGCTGTTTTTGGATTACAGCTCCCATCAGCCCCAGCTAACAAAGCCAGGGACAGAGGTGGTGGAAGTTATAGTCCTCAATTGGAAGTACCTTCTGGATGTTGTTGGACTGCAACTCCCAGACCTAAAGGAAGCATGTTGGGTGGAATAAGGCAGGAATTTGTTGCTGTGTACCATCAAGTCTTTTTGGACATGGTAACCCTAAGGTGAACCTATCATGGGGTTTTCTTGGCAAGATTTGTTCAGAGGAGGTTTGCCATTGCCATCCTCAGAGGCTGAGAGAGTGTCATCCAAGGTCACCCAGTGAGTTTCATGGCTGAGTGGGAATCGAACCAAAGAACAGAGTGGAGTATCTTGGATAGGCCAGTTGGCTGGAAGCATGCTTTGCTGCAACGTTTTGTTGCAAGCCTCTCTTTTGTTCCTCGAATCTGGAATTATTTTCATTCCAGTCCATGGCTCGCTTGCTGACGATGAGGACTAGGAACTTGATTCTTGCACATACATATAAATGGGAGATGCACAGAGAGAGGAGCCCCCATTCTTCCAAGTCAGATGCGAATAATTCTGGGTTTTACAGAAGATGATCTGTTTCGTTGCTTCTTGGCCTGCAGAGCATTTAGAGGAGCTTGTGTGCAAATATTTGGCCCGAAGAGCAGAGATTTCCCTCAGGTGAACTTCTTATGAATGAGCTCCAGTGTATATATATATATATATATATATATATATATATATATAAAAATAAAATAAAATGGACGCAGGGGAAGAGTGGAAGGCACCAAGATTTCGGCCAAAGCCTGAAGGTCCCACGTAAGAGACTTGAAGAGAGGGCAACAGAAGAGCCTCAGTTGAGAGGAGAAGCTCATACAGAGCAGGCTGGGGCTGCCTTTCTGAAAGGCCGGCTGTATCTCTTGACCCTCCCTGCGAGGAAGGACCTTCACAGGGGGCTCCTCTGAAGGACTGGACCCAGGGAGCTCAAGGCACTGAACCCACGATGCCAACGGTGGTTTGGCTAACAGGCACAGCCTTTGAGAATAGCCACTGACTCCCTTTACATTCTAAAGGGCCACTTCACAACTTTTGTAGGCTTACAATAGTGGATTGTGTTATCATCCCACCAGCCAGTGATGGAGTGAATGGAAGAATTACTACTACTGCTTCCTCCCTTTCCTCCATCTCCTCCTCTTCTTCTTCCTCTCCTCTCCTTTTCTATTCCTCCTCCTCCTCTTCTTCCTCCTCTTGTCCTCCTTCTTTTCTTCTCCTTCCTCCTCCTCCTCTTGTTCTCCTCCTTCTCCTTTCTTCTTCTGTGTGTCCCTTTCCTCCTCCTCCTCTTCTTTTCCTTCCTTCCTTCTTTCCTTCCTTCCTTCCTTCCTTCCTTCCTTCCTTCCTTCCTCCTCTTCTCTTCTTCATCTTCCTTTTTGCCTCCTCCTCTCTTCTCCTCTTCTCCTCATCTTTCTTTCCTCCTTGTCCCTCTCCTCCTCTTGTCCTTCTTTTCTTCTTTCTCCTCCCCCTCTTGTTCCCCTTCCACCTCTTCTTGTTCCTCCTTCTCGTCTTCATTTTCCTTATTCTCTTCCTCCTCCTCTCCTCTCCCTCTTCTGCTCACCCTTGCCCTCTTCATATTCCTCTTCATCTTCCCCTTCTCCTTCTCCTTCTCCTCATCCTCCTCTTCTTTGCCCTCTCCTCCTCTTTCTTTTCTTCTCCTCCTTCCTCCTTCCCTCTTCTTCCTCCTATCCATATTGGATGATGCACGTTGGGTGAAGGGAAGACCAAATTCCATTGCCGCAGCAGGACTCTAGAACCTTTTCCATTGTGCAGTCTATTAAAAAGCAATGACTAATGGACTTCTCCAGATCGATCAAAGGACCTTAAATTCATAAAAGTGACAATCAAGGTATGGCTGATGTGTGTTTAAGAAGCCCAGTCTCTCTTAAGAACTTAAGGCATATCTTCTGTATATCAGGCCAAAGAACCATATAATGCAAAAATCCCAGCAGCCATCTGGGAGTAAGTAAGTGGTGCACCAGAAATTATCCGGTGGTCTACCGCTCGATGAAATCTCTACCTTCCCTCTATTGTGGCTGTACAATACTTGGGATACTGTTGGCTTATTCTCCACATCTATGAACTGCGGATACAGTAAGCCTTTCAGAGTAATGAGAATCCATCCTATTTTCTTTCTTTTTTTTTAAGTATTAAAACACAGCTTCTTTAGATTTTCCAAACTGGGCATGCAACCAGTGATCATTATTGGATGACTTTGATGTGGTTGCCCTTCTAATTGGTTTTAAAATCCCCAAAGAATTTGTTCAGAATCCAATTCTGATTTCTGCCCAGAGCTGGGGAAAGCTCCTTTTTTTTGGGGGGGGGATCACAGAACCTCCCAGACAGAATGCTGGGCGTTGCAGTTGAAAAAGTCACCTTTCCAAAATCCTGTTTCTACTTACCACCCAAGTTAGGTTCTCCGCAATTTTCGTCCCTTCATTCCCTTCCTCCAACGAACCAAGACACCCCAGACATTACCAGCTCCGCCAGGAGAACGTTCTCTGTTTGCAGACAAAATAATCCAGTGACTTAATTTCCTCTTATTTCTTTTCTTTTTCCCCCCAACGCTTTTCAAACTTCGCCTTTCCTACTACCGACCACGTTATTTATTAGCTGTGACATAAATCCCCACCAGGCCGGACCAAAGAAGACCCTCCGGGATTTTGACTTGCTACTACGTCTGACAAATCCATATTCTCCAAGGCTATTAATCATTGTCACGATGGTTTAAACCCACCAGTGTTTTAAGGTTTAAATAAAACAAACAGAACATTGCATGAGCCAAATCATGAGGCCCTGGTGAGTGGTCAGCAAAAAGAAAGGAGAAAAAGAAGCCCCAAACCACTATGCTTACTATGGAGGTCTGTAAGGGCATCATGCACCGATGATTTCAACTTCCATGAGCTTTGTTTGGTAACTTTTGCTAGTATTTTCTACCCGGTGCACCGTATGAAAAGCAAGTTTAACATGTCATCCAAGGTTTTCTTAGGTATGTTCCTTTTTTTCCTCCCTGCCCTCCTTCTTTTCAAAAGAGTTTTTGAAACCTTGTTCCAAAGAATGGCTTCTGTTTGTGCGTCCTTGGCTGCGTAAAGAGATAGATCTGGTCGGATTCTCACTTGTAAAAAAGAAAACACATCCAGGACACAGTGAACTTTTGTGAGCTGATCAGAACAGACACAACAGTTTGTTTCAAAGCGAAGGAAAAGAGCCAGAAGGAAAAGTGCTTGCTGAGCTGAGCAACATTCATTTGGGACTACAACTCCCAGATTCCAGAGGGGCATGCTGGATGGGGGATTCTGGGAACTCGGAAGTGTACCTAGGCCAGTTTGGGTTGGGGCAAGACTCCTGCCAGATGCTGCCCATTCTGACTCCTCAGTGCCTTCCAAGGCTCTTACCTTGAGATTCCTTCCTTCATCCCAAAGACCTAAGAAGAAGGTCTAGACCAGTGGTTCCCAAACTTGGGTCTTCCAGCTGTTTTGGACTTCAGCTCCCCAAATCCCCTTGGTCAGTAGTCAGGAATTCTGGGAGCTGAAGTCCAAAATATCTGGAGGACCAAAGTTTGGGACCTCCTAGAAGCCATAGTCAGCTCGATCAAGAGTCACAAATTGTGGGAGATGATATCCAAAACATCTGGAGGACCAAAGTTTGGGACCTCCCAGAAGCCATAGTCAGTTTGATCAAGAGTCACAGATTGTGGGAGATGATATCCAAAACATCTGGAGGAATAAAGTTTGGGAACTCCCAGAAGCTGTAGTCAGCTTGATCAAGAATCACGAATTCTGGGAGCCGAAGTCCAAAACATTTGGAGGACCAAAGTTTGGGAACTACTGCTCTAGACCCTGAGACATTGGTGACCCTAGCCAAAAGGGAGGTGATATAGAGTGCTTTTCTTCTATTTATTCATCCCTTTCCTTCTCAAACAAACCCTTTCCCTTGACTTCTCCTGGTTCAAAGGCCAGCTTTGACCCAAGAATGTCCAACTGGCTGGTTGTGACCTTTTCGCCAGGCCCAGAAGCGGTGTGATGTTTGCGTGTGAGATCTGTCATCTCCGTGCCATTCTTCCAAAGCCTTCCACTGGGCTGTATCTTTGTGTGTTTTGCGGACGAGCTTCCCCCAAGAGATGGGTTGATTCCCATTTTGAAATAGCGTTGGTCAGGATTTAGAAAGTCCTCTTTGCCCTCAAAGAGAAGAAGAAGGGAGAAGAGGGGAAGATTTCTCCAAATAAGAGTTCTCCAATTAAGATTTCTTCAGCACTACATAAAAATGTCTTCTTTTCGTAGCCCTCTTGCAATGACTGTTTTGGTTGACTCACATCCCTGACTTGTGTATACCGAAATCTTTCTCCTCTTGGTAAGAAAACAACATGGTTGGCAACAAGGTGGACTTATCTTAACCTTTGGTCCTCGACTCCTCACAAAACACTGGCTGTGTTTGTGAGTGTGTGTGTGTGTGAGAGAAAGAGAGAACGGTCTCAATCCAACATCCCCTTGTTTATGTTGTTTGCTTTCAAGATATTTCCAACTTATGGCAACCCTAAGGTAGTGTAGCATAAATACCCACACATGGACAGATGCCAAGGCAAGACTATCCAGACTAGAAACATTGCATAACACATCTCAATGAGTAAGTGCCATTGTGCAATACACAATGCACAGCTGCAAAACAAAGCAGAGGGTGCACAACTGCAGTGTGCAACCACAATGGGAAATATCGAATGCACAAGTACAATGCTCATTTTTGTAAAGACAAGACTCACTTGACAAGCAGAATATGTCCGTTGCACAATGGGGCCTTTTTGTAGAGTTTATTTTTGGACCCACGTGCGTAGTGTGATTTACCTATGTGAATGCATTCTGGGAAGATTGTGTGGGTTAGAGTTGCTAGTTCAGGACTGGTCCAGGACCTGAAGTTTCTGAAACCTAGGATGCATCTACAATGTAGAAATAATGCAGTTTGACATCTTTAACTTCTGTAGTCCATCCTATGGAATCCTGGCATTTGTAGTTTTGCAAGGTCTTTAGCCTTCTCTGCCAAAGAGTGCTGGTACCTTACAAAACTACAGTTCCCAGGTTTCTGTAGGATGGAACCATGGCACCTAAAGTGGTGTCAAACAGTATTATTTCTACAGTGCAGATGCTCCTCCAGGGATGGCCCCTGGTGATGTCATTAAACATGATGTATTCAGTTCTAACTATAGACGCTGACATCTTCTCAGAAACAAAGGACATTATTTCCCTGTTTGGAGATTAAGAGAGAAATCTTAGTTAAAAGGGCTGTTCCCGGATAAACGTGGGGGGTTATCCTTCTCGCTTACTTAAAGAGATGGGATACATCTCAGGTTTTGGCCCTGAAATCTCAAGTCCTGGCATAGTCCTGACCTAGCAACCTTATGCCCGCATTCTGTGGCCAGACAGATGCTTCTGTAACTGAGCTGTGGGTTAGACTGGGTGACCTCTAATGTACCCTTCGGAGTTTAGAAATATTTGCTGTTGTTGTTAACTGCCTTCGAGTCGATTTCAGCCCATGGTGACCCAATGAATGAGACATCGCCAAGACCCTTTGTCCTCCATTGCTCTGCTTAAATCTTGCAACTCCTTAATACCCAAAGTGACCTCCCTCACAGAGTCCCTCCATCTGGCATGTGGCCTTCCTCTCTTCCTACTTCCTTCTACCTTTCCTAGCATTATTGCTTTTTCCAATGATTCATGTCTTCTCATGATGTGTCCAAAGTACGCCAGCTTAAATTTTGTCATCTTGGCTTCTAGGGAGATTTCAGGATGGATCTATTCAAGGACCCATTTGTTGGTCCTTTTGGTTGTCCATGGGGTCCTCAGCACTCTTCTCCAGCCCCACATTCTCTCAAATGCATTGGTTTTCTTCCTATCCTCTTTCTTAACTGTCCAGCTCTCACATCCATCCATGGGAATAATAGGGAATACAATGGCTTGTATGATTCTGACTTTTGTGCTGAGTTGTATATCTTTGCATTTTAGGATCTTTTCTAGTTCTTTCATAGTCACCCTCCCCATTCTTAGTCTTCTCCTGGCTGCAGTCCTCATTTCTATCAAATGGTATGGGAATTCTTTGACTATTTCTATTACTTCATCACAGATTTGGATTACAGCTCCCAGAATCATTAGATGATTTTGGGCATTCCAAATCCCCCAAAGAGAAACGTCTCCAAAGTATTGGTCCTTCGCAATTTTCAATTTGCAATTTGGGGATTAAAACCAACAACAGTCCAAAGGGTCACACAAAACAATATATAAAGCACCATGCTTCAGATGGCCTGACCTCTCTGGATCAGGACCTTTTGGCTATGCATTCCTCTTCCCTCTGGAACCTTTTCCTATTTCATGAATGGAAGATTTCAGTAGCAGAAAGACAACACTGCCTCTCACACTCTCCATCGCCACAAGGTCTTCCATTAAAAAAACCCAAACCTCCCCCCCCCCCCCCATTTGCTGTTTTGGGTGGTGGCAGAAGGAGTAAATATGTGCATTTTTCAAATGTTTTTCTGTGTATAGAGATTCTGTTTGGATTTGCACAGGAAGCCGAGGAGAGAAGGCGTAGAGGTAGAAATATTAATGAAGGGGGTTTCGTTCTGTTCTAAAAGGCTCCATTCAAAGGATTTCAAAGGAGGAGAGAGAGAAAAATATATATAATTCTAATGGGACCCGGAGTTTATCTGCCAAATCCAAGGAATCTGGTATGAATTTTCTATATAGGGTTTATAATGAAAGGAGAAACTGAGGTGGCAAGGAGAGCATGAATGAAAATCCTTCTGAAATGGGATAGCCCTGTGAATTTAAGTTGTTATTATTATTATTATTATTATTATTATTATTGAAAGAAGCAAGTTCAAAGGTGTCAGGGGCAAGGCTCCAAATTTAAGGTGGGCATGGGAAATATGTCCTCCCATCAGGGATGTTTCCATCTATTTTAGTGTAAGAAATTTGGGGACTGAAAGAAAATTTCCTTTGCAAGGGACAGAATTCCTATTTTTGGGGGGCGAGGGGGGCAATGCTACATGCTGGTTCTTTCTCTTTAAAGCAGATCTCAGATTTTCCAACAGATGAGAGGAAACTAAGATCTGTTCATCCACCAAACTGGGGCATTCCATTTCATGCCACCAATAACAGCAAAATGGTTCCCCCGGGGCAGAAGACATTATCCTAGCTCCAATTTTCCGGCATTTTAGGAAGTTCATCAAAACTTTCCTCTTGTGCTGAAGCTTTTCAGAACAGATTAACTGCTTTATTGTTCTCTGTTGTGTCCTATTTGCCATGGTTTTTGTTTTTAACTTTTGACTTTTGAGGACGGGTCACCGTTGTTTATGTTCCAGAAGGGCTTTGAAGGTGTGGTGGGCTCAACCATGTTTTCACTGGTCCTGCGATGGTTGATTTTGATGTTATCTTAGGTACGGTAGGTTGGTTGGGACACAGAAGATCACCCTTTATTGCATCGCACTGTTGGTCCATCTTGATCAATATTATGGGCATGGGTTGACCATGAATTTCGGAGGGTTGCAGGAAGGCGTCCTTCCCAACCATAGCTGGAGATGCCAAGGACTGGACCTGGGACCTTCTGCGTGGAAAAGAGGAGCTTATCACCCGAGAAACTGATTCAGACAATGAAGTGATAGTTGTACTTGGCTTCATGGAGAAGGAAGAAACAATGGTGTGCTCACAGGTAAAGGAAACCCTCCTTTTCCTTCCCTGGGGAGACTAGAACAGTCCATATCTTCATGGTCTGAATTTCATCCTCATTCCCTCCTCTTTCTACAAGTAAGAAGCAACCACAGCAGCCCATCCTGGATTTGATCATTGCTTTAGTTTTTGGGGCAGAGTGCAAGAGCACAGGAATAGTCCCTTGCATCCTATCCAAAAATGGACACACATACATGTAAACTACTCTTATGCATGTGCAGTTTAATAGTGCCACAAACTGGTGTAACAAAGTGAAGACGCCAGTAATGCACTACTTCAAAGCTTTGGAGGTAGAATTCAAAGGCATAGCCATTGTTAGCCTGGGATATCAATATGCAAAGGGATCTTGTAGCACCTTTGAGATTCCTTGTGTGAAAGAAGATGTAGCATAAGCTACATCTGCATCTGAGGAAGTAGACCTAGAGCCTTATCACATTGCAAACAAACCAGGCAGGCAAGAGTTTCTTCTGCTTCTGTCTCCGCATGATGTCAAAGCACTTTCATTCTCTTCTGGTCATCAAAGCATGAGAGAGGATTGTAAAAGTATCCCTTTTGCCAAATGGATTTTTCCAGCTTGGCAAAAGGGACGCTTTTATGACCCTCTCCCACACTTTTATAACTAGAAGAGAACAAATGTGCTCTGATATCATGTAGAGACCGAATCAGAAAAAAATGCTTCTCTTTCTCCATCTGCCATGTTTGTTTGCAAAATGATAAGGCTCCTAGTCTACCGAAGCTTATGCTACAACTTCTTTTGCACAGTTAGTCTCAAGGGTGCCATAAGATCCCTTTGTATATGGTGAATGCAGGATGGAGAGGTTGGATGAGTCTCTCCAAGGGGGGATTCTTCTAACCCTGCTGATTTCCAAAATGGCAACCCACAAGAGCCCGATGCTACGTTTCCCAATGTTCTTTGCAAAAGAAAAGTCATGACAGTAAAGCAGCTTCAGTTCAAACAGATGCATTTGTGTCCTGTGGCAACACTAAGCCAGAAATCTTGAGTCAGAGGCCTGGCTCACCTTCAGCACACAGTTCTTGCTTCTCACAACACTCTTGTTCGTCAGGTAAGGGAAAGATCTGACAGCCAGCTGCTATTTACCGAAGAAAAATAACAAGAGGGGAAGCTCCCTGTCCTGACACTTCCTTTGCAAAGCTGACCCAAAGGACTTATAAGAAATAGAGGCTAAAAATAGCCAATAAAGCTTAGCAAGGAGGCAGTCGGCTGGTGAGACTGAGGGCTTCTTATTCTCTTTCTCCAAAGAGAAAAAACTTAAAAGAGTTTGACTTTAGCAACCAGGAAGATTTTTTTTAATTTTTTTTTTTGCAATGTTTCTTTTTCCACTTAGCAAATAAAAGCTGTATGAAAATGACCAGCCTTGTTAAGCTAACTTTTACATTTTTGCTGACACACCTCACGGAGGTGGATATTTTGGCTTGCTTATAACAAACGCTTCTTAACATGACTGGGAATTTTCAACACCCTTTGTGTGTGTGTCAGTCTAGCCAGGCAAACATTCTCTACTTTTAGATTAAGAAACAAAAGAAGGTCAGAGGAGGAAAATGAAGCAGTGATTCTTTTATTGGCATGACATTGTTGTTATGTGCCTTATGGCAACCCTATCGTTGGGTTGTCTTGGCAAGATTTATTCGGAAAGGGTTTGCCTTTGCATTCCTCTGATGCTTAGGGTAACTTGCCCAAGATCATCCAATAGGTTTCAAAGTCCGAATGGGGATTTGAACCCTGGTCTCCCAGAGTCCTGATCCAACACTCAAACCACTGCACCACATTGGCTTGTTCTCATAGGTATCAACACAACCTGGTCCATCCTTTTTTGAAGGGAAAATTGAGAAAGGGTAGATGCAAGAGATAAGCTAGTGTGTCATAATGGTTTGGGTGTGAGACTCTGGAAACCTGGGTTCGAATCCCCCCTTGGCCATGGCAACTTGTTAGGAGACCTTGGGTAAGTCACCCTCTCTCAGCCTCAGAGGATGAGAATGGCAAACTTCCAGCCAGACAGAGTACAAAGCAAGAAAAAGGGGCTGTATAAGGGTAAAAAGACTTTGTAAAAAGGGGCTTCTTTGTCAGAGGCTTAGTTAATGGAGATAATTCCTATAATTCCTATGCATCAATGCCTAAGAAGCTGATGCTGGTGTCTTTTGAGCAGTACTAGGCTTCCTCTGTTTGTCTGTTCTTCACACAAAGTTATTTTGGAGGTCCATTTTGGCTCATAGTCTCTGTGTCAGTGGAGTGGAGAAACTGTCCTGCCTTTGAATCTGAACTGGAAAAGAAACTATCCCAGTGCTAAAAACAGCCCCCTGAGTAGATTCAGTAAGGATGGTGCAAAAATCTGGAGTGAATTCCCTGCCCCTCTGACATGGGAGGCACCAGCCATTGCTGGAAAGTCTGTATTTATAGCTTCTAATTCTCTTTGTGATCCAAACGCATTCCTCAAAATTTACAAGCATAATTTGGAGAGCTCAGGGGTACTGCGGCAATATGGTGGAAGGAAGGAAGGAAGGAAGGAAGGAAGGAAGGAAGGAAGGAAGGAAGGAAGGAAGGAAGATAGTTAGTCCATTTTTCATACTCCAGACAGAATGCAGAAGAGCAGACTTGACAGTTTTTTGGTCCGGAGACTCGTCTTCTTTCCTCTCCTCTCAAAAACTCTGCAGAGGGCACATTTATTACAAGCATTGCATCAGCTGCGTTTCCAACATCTTCTTTCCCTCTTGCCTCTTGAACAATTGCCAGGAACCTGCTGTTTCAAAAAATAGAAAGAAAGAAGAAGGGGGGGGGGGAAGAAAAGAAAAAAGGGAGAAATTGTTTTGAAAGAGCGTCTTGCTAGCATACAAATGAGGTCTCCACAAAGCCACCGGTCTTGCAAACCAGATGTTGGCCTCATTCATTGTCATTCCTCCTCCCAGTAGCCATCTTTTGCTAGAGATGCATCGCTTGAGAATGCAAAAGGATGTAGAAATCACAGGATGGAAAGCTCCTCCAAACAACTGACAAATCCATGCTGGTGGAAACCTAGCATATCGGGGAGATGAAGAATGATTTTGATTAGTCGATGTAATTTATATTTTACCTTTTCCCCAATATGTGACCCACAATGGCTCACCATATAAGTTAAAACTTTTTCTTGAGATGTCTTTCTAAAGGCATGCATTTCTAAAGACTGCATTTCTGAAGGCATAAAACAGAGGCTTTAAATTCCTCTAGAATGCTAGAAATTTGGGGCCGAAAGGAAAATTTCACCAGGGAGGGGGAAACCAAATTCCTATTGGGGGTCCAATGCCCTCATTTGGCCTTTTCCCAGAACCACAACCCTAGAGCAAATGCCTCATGCGCCATTTTCCTGCACAATAGCGTGCTTTTGGCCTCTTAGGCAATCTCCTTGGATTTCAGGTGTGAATCTTTGCAAACCAATTCGCTTTCCTATTCCTGCCGAGAAGAATATTTCTTCTTGTTCAATAAGAGCACACTGCAGGATGGTAAAAGGGACCTTGGATCCAAAAAAATGCATGGATTTAGGATCCGGTGCTCTTTGCGCATAGAGGCAGAGATTGCTCCTTTGCTTGAAAACGAATTCTTATTTCAGGCTGCTCAAAGATCTCCACCAGCCAACCGGGTGGCATTTGGCCAAGTCAAACTTTTGGGGCCTGGACTGCAGTGCATTTAAAGAATCTTTCTATTTTTCTCCCCCTTGGGCTCTCTTTAGTTTAATGTGTTAATTTGGCACATAAGAGCCAAAAGCCCATGATATCCTGTTGCTGAGGAAAGGACGCCAGACCAGCACACTGTAGCCTTACTGTTCCAACCTGGGACTGACTTGCTTTAATTAAAAAGCTTGCTTGTTTCATGCCCCAATTAATTGGGTGAAGCTGCACCTATTGAAAAGGAGTGAAAGAACTTACTGTAACGGAGGAAACCGGGGCGGGGGGGGGTGAGGAAAAGAGAAGGATAAAAGGGGAAAGATAAGACAAGCTTCCAGCACATTAATGAAGTTGGGGCTCATCCGTGAGCATCTGTTTCTATCAAGCTGAACACAGAGAGTCTGTGACTGCACCAGAAATCTGCAATCTAAAATTTGGCGGTCCATCTGGAACTGGTACAGAAAAACCCAGTTACTGGGGCTGCCATAATATAGTTCTTCCAATCTGGGGTATGGAATCATTCTAATTATGCCACTTTTGCTTTGGAGAATATTGCATGCCTCTTTTCGGTCGATCTGGGCATGGGCTGAGCATAGGCTTAAACTGGTCAAAACAGACCTAATTGTATGCCCCCGTGCCCATCATGTACCCAATCTGGACTCCTGGTGTACTTTGCAAAGAACAACACTTTCCTGTTCTTTTGGTCTCTTAGGCAAGCTCCTAACTGCATGATAGATTCGCCTTAAGGTCGCCATAAGTCAGAAATGACATGAAAGCACACAACCACCACAACATTTCCCAGCATCTTGTCACATGTTCCCTGCCCCTTAGATCCTATTAGATGCTCTCTGCTTTTTCTTTTTCCAAAATCCAAAGCAATCTCCCCTCCACCCCTAAGCTATAATGGGGGAACTACACTCCAGGGTTGTCTTAAGCCACTTTCTCATAGCTGCAACTTCTCTCCCCAGAATATGTGGACCATGGATGATCCATGGATGGAGCATGGCTGGACAATCCATAGATGGACCATGGATAGATGATCCATAGATGGACCATGGATGGACAATCCATAGATGGACCATGGATAGATGATCCATGAATGGAGCATGGATAGACAATCCATGGATGGAGCATGGATGGATGATGCATGGATGGAACATGGATAGATGAATTGGCATAACAAGTTTTAGAAGTCAGTTCAGCTTTCAACCATGGGTGTTTGCCAAGTGCTCTTACCACAGAGTATATGTACATCAAACCATGTTCCGCAAGCTAGGGATCTGTTCCATCATTTGAGCTCTTTCTAACTTAGTTCTTATTTTATGTTCAAAAGAACTTAGTTAGAAAGAGCTTAAATGATGGAACAGATCCCTAGCTTGGGGAACATGGTTTGATGTACATATACTCTGTGGTAAGAGCACTTGGCAAACACCAATGGTTGAAAGCTGAACTAGTTTTTGTGTTTCATGAAGGTACCTTTTATCCTGCTATGCCTGGGTTGGGTTGCTGGTAGGCACCAGAGGCTTGGAAGCCAAAACCAGTCTAGGGTTAATGTTAGCCCTACCTGAGGTCAATTCCTAACATACACAGTTTGGGATGGAAGAGCCCACAATGGGTCGAAGCTCCAAAATCCACAATAGCTTTTTTTAGAACCAATCGAAATGTTGCCAAATACTGTAGCGAGCAAACTTTCACAAGGCTGTTTCTGACTTTTACTTGCATGAATAAAAATGATCTGTGTGTACACTGAGGGAGTGAATACGCATTTTGAGAAATAGCACTTGTAATGTAATTCTAGCCTTAGTACATGAATATGTGCAGATTTGTGTGTATGGATAGATCTTACTTCCATGCCCTCCAACTGTTCCAATTTGACAGTCCTGGTTAATCCTCTGTCATCACACCTTTTCAACAGCATTTAAAATGTCCTAGTTTCTCTCTCCTCCTCCCTCTTTCCCTCTTCATCCTCAGCTTACCTCAGTTGCTGCAAACTGATTTCAAAGAGCCAAAGTAAGCTCCTTTTAAATGTAACAGGGATTCAATTATTTTTATCTGGCTTCTCTAACTCCTTTCAGTTTATAAGTGAGTTTTGCTGGATTGTTCCAGGAAAGTAAAGGATGCTATGCAGGTTATATTATATTATATTAATTATAGGGATGGAAACACAAGTACATAACTGTTGACCTCCTGAGAATATGGCATAAAACCAAAGGATCCCAGCCAGTTACTAATAGCTTCTATTATTCATAACAGACCTTAATCCTAGACGAGAGCTGGGAAGACTTGAGTCACAGAAAACTTGTGGGAGCTCTTGGTAGCGATTGAACAGAACAGAACTCACTTATTTGAACATATGATGATGTCTTGTGCTGACTCAGCCCACTGAGTCATTGAGTCTCCATTTGTGGGACTTTCCCCCCTTTAAATCAATGACTGTGGCTTGGATGACTCCAAAGAGGAGGCTCTGGGATCCTGTAACTGTGGTCTCTGGATCTGCACAATTTCTACCCCTATTTAAGATGGAGACATTGTTGAGGATTGAACTTGAGTCCTTTTGCTTGCATATCTCCTATTTTTATGGCACGCTCTCCCCTTGGAGGCCCGATTGGTGCCAACCTTGGTTCCTTTTTAGGTGCCAAGTTAAAGCATGGCTTTTTTATTGAAGCCTTTGAGACCCAAGTTTTTCCCCCAAAGGGAACTACGGTTCAGGTTGAGCCTATTTGAAGGATCACAACTCTCTATATGAACCGATTCAAGCTCTAGTCTAAGGTCTTTGCAAGAGGCCATCTCCTCTGCCCCATGGTCTTCCCAGATATATTTGATGGGAAAGGGCCTTCATGGTGGTAGCTCCCAGACTTTGGAGTCTAAGATGGCTTCCTTTTTGCTCTCCTTCTGTCCGCAAGTGAAAACTTTCCTATTCAGCCAAGTTTTTAGGAATGAGCTCTTAGGGGCTTTTGCTGGTATGCTGTTTTGTTGGTTTTTATTTCTCCGTCTTTTAATGAATGTTAAATGGGTTTAATTCCACATAATTTCTGACTTCTGATGACCCTAAGACAAACCTTTCATGGGTTTTTCTTGACAAGATTTGTCCAGAAGGGATTTGTTTTCATCTCTTTTGAGCCTCCTGGGAAGGGCAAGATTGTGCACTCACTTTTCCTTACTCCTGTTTTGTTGTGCACAAACTACTTTTGCACTTTGAACCCAGTTTGCAGCAATGGAAATAAGCTGAGGACAAAGGGGGAAAATGGGAGGAGGAGAGAGAAACTGGGACATTTTAACAGAAGCTGAAAAAGTGGGATGGCCTAGGATTAATCAATGCTGCCGCTGCCATTTTAGAGGCATGACAACAACATGCATTGATAAAAACATTTCCTATGAAACCTTTGCATCCCTTGGTGGCAGAAAATGCTCCACAGTTCTCCCATCTTTGCTCTATTTGAACTGTTGCCCGGTCTGAGACCTGTCTGAATGTAAAGAAGAGCCCAGAGGCTTTGAACATGGTCATCCACAGCAGTGTCTGGACACCAAATTGAAGCCTGATTTCCTCTACTAGTCCCAAGTACAATAGATGCATGGAACCCATTGATGAACAACGAACCAGCACTTTGCAAATTGCACTGGTTCAATGGACCTACTCTAGTTCTTACTAACAATTGGACCGAGGCTTCTGTGGTTGCAGTCTTCCTCCCAATGGGGAGGTTTATTGCATTTCTATTTATCAGCACAGTTATTCTTTCTAAATTGGCATCTTCTTCTCTAGCGATGCATTTCCTCTTTTCTTCTTCTTCTTTTTTTTTTTGGCAATGCAAAATTGGCCACCCGATTTGGACCTTTCTGCTCTGAGAAGAATGCTGTCCACTGATCTGGGATTTACTCAACTGCATCAAAGCTCTGAGTTGTAAAGCCGTGGCATGGTTCAGCCATTCCTTCCTTGAAATGATGGCCAAAGAGATTTTGGAAGCTGGCGGAAACATCAACGCTAACAGAACACATCTGTCTGAGACGGTTGTCAAGAATCAGAAACGCTGGGAGGAAATGGTCTCCTCTCATTAACCTTACAGAAGCTAGATACAATCTGGATATTAATGCGTATCGGAGCTTCCCTGTGATCTGAGTAGCTGTTGACACTGTTTGTTTTGTGCATGCGTCAATGTTTAGAATAATTTTTCTTTGAAGGCCATGTTGGTCAAGAACATAAGATGGCCCAAGCTGGATCAGACCAAAGGCCTTTCTAGTTCAACATCCTGTTTTCCATTATGGCCAACTGAATTCCTCTTGGAAGCCAGCAAGTAGGATATGAGTGCCATAACTACTTCTTGCCTAGGTTCCTCAGCAGCTAGGATTCAGAGGTATAGGGCTTCTGATCCAGGAGGTTGACATATTGATCTACCTATTGCTTATGACCGGTAGCCACTGGTTCCTTTCTCCTCCATGAATTTCTCCAACCCCCTTTTAAAACTCTCCACATTGGTGGCCATCACTACATATTTGGTAGAAAATTCCAATAAGATGGAAGATGGAAGAAGCATCAAAAAGTTGGAGGGACTTCATGGGTCAACTAGTTTAACCTCCTGCCGGGGCAAGTGCTTACAACTAAAGCATCCGTGAGACACGGCCACAGGCTCACTCCATCTTCCACAGGATAGCCCTTTTGGTGTTAAAGATAAAGATGGATCTTGTGTCACCTCTGAGTCTTTTCCAATCTGGTCTTCATAGGACGTCATCTCCAGAGCCTTTTAAGATCTTGGTCACCCTTCTTTGGACACGTTATAGGGAGGAGAATTTAGGATTCCCAGCCCAGAATGCCTTAAGGGCATCTCCAAACTACAAATCCTAGGATTCCACAGGATGGAGCCATGGAAGTATTGTAATTTTATTATTGTATTAATTATTGCTGTTGTTTTTATTGTTTTTAATTGTTGTTTTTGTTGTTTTTTATTATTGTTCTTTTTATTACTGTTGTGGTTTTATTGCTACGTTTTTCTTTTTTATTGACTGTACTACTGTACATTTTGTACATTTTATCTTTGTACTCTATATTTGTACAATATATATATATATATATATATATATATATATATATATTGTACTTTGTACTTTATATTAAGTATACTGGGCCCTTGAAGGCATCTGTTGGGGTTGGCTTCCAGGACCATCCACAAATGCCAAAATCCATGGATGGTCAAGTCCCATCAAATACAGTGGTGTAGTAAAATTGGTGCCCCTTATATAAAATGGCAAAATCAAGTTCTGTTATTTATTTATTTATTTATTTATTTATTTTTGGAATATTTTTCAAGCCATGGATGGTGAAATCCGTGGATACGGAGGGCTGACTGTAATTAAAACAGAATCATGGTGTATCTATTATTGTGTAGCGTGAAAGGCTCCATGCTGAAGCGATCTGCTTTAACCGTCTCCCTGGCATGTTAGATCTCTGCATGTGGGAACTGTATTCATTTATGTATTGGTTTTGCTTGAATTTTGTAGTCCTGTATTTCTTTTTGCATAGGTTTTTCCCCCAGTCATATAAAGGGGGGTTCAGACTCAATCCTGGTTTCTTACTCTACCATTGAACATTAGGCCCAAGAGAAACAGATCCTGTGTAACTCATCGGACTTGCTTTTGGCTCCAGCTGAGTTTGTCCAACTTGTTTAAAATGTTCTTTCTCAATGACCCTCGGAACAAAAAGAATTTGAGTTTCGGCAGCAGCGAGAGCCACTGTTTTAATAACAAAGTCTCTCTCTCTAGTCTGTCCGACTTCTGTCCTAGAAATAGCATACTGTGATCAATCTATTCTTGGCTTTGTTCTCTCCACGACAAGAGGAGTTTGTCTGCAGGGCTGTTTGTTTTCCTGCTTTCGGAAGAGCTTCCTGCTGCCAGCAAAACAAAAGCCACACAAAGCGGTCCTGATGGTGGGGAGATCCAGCTGATATTTCCTTTGCTGGAAATGGATGCCAATGGTGGTGGTCACAGAGGCACCAGAAGCCCCCAGATGAGCAGGCTAGCGAGCATCTCCTGCTACTTCTGAAACTCTTGCATTCCCGGAGTCGAAGATCTCCTTTGCTTTTCTGGAAAAGGAAGGTTTGGTGCAACCTTGGAGATCACAAGCTTCATCTTCTCTCCTTGTGTTTCTCCACTCCCAAACTGTTGATCTGGCAGCATAGGACTAACTCCAGCTCACCTGGTTGGATATGGTGATGGATGGCCACCTAAACTCCATCACTTCTATTGTTGTTGTGTGCCTTCAAGTTGATCCCGACTTATGGAGACCCTAAGGCGAAATTGTCATGGGATTCTCTTGGCAAGATGTGTTCAGAGGAGGTTTGCCATGGCCTTCCTCTGAGGCTGAGAGCATGTGACTTGTCCAAGGTCAACCAGTTGGTTTCATGGCTGAACGAGGAATCGAACCCTGGCCTCCAGAGTTGTAGAGTCTCCATGGCATAGTGGTTCAGCACTTAAACCACTATGCCATGCTGGCCAAACTGATAGGATGAACATGGCAGCTGGTAAGAAGTAGACTTGGGGTCTCAGGCTGCATCCGCACTGCAGAAATAATCCAGTTTGACACCGCTTTAACTGCCTTGGTTTAATGCTATGGGATTCTGGGAATTGCACTTTGGTGAGGCACCAGAACTCTCTGACAGAGAAGGCTAAATGTCTCACAAAATTCCCAATCCCTTATTGCCATTGCATGGAGCCATGGCAGTTAAAGTGATGCCAATCTGGATTATTTCTGCAGTGCGGATGCAACCTCAGTGAGGTCAGGATTCAAACCAGGGTTCTGGGGCATGTGTCTGACCCGCCAACATTTCAAGGATGAAAACTGAGACGTGTCGCCATAGTATGGTTAAAGTGGGAAAAGTTATTAAGGGGGGGGCAAGATAGGAAAGGTTGCAGCTGTTTGTTTTTGCATGAACCAACAGGGAAGGGCAAGATTCTTCATCCTACTCTCCTCCTGTTCCTGCCGAGTTAATGGAGTGCAAATTCCTTTTGCATTTGGAACTCTGTTTGCAGCAATGGAGGTAAGCGAGGAAAAGGGAGGAAAGTGGGAGGAGGAGAGAGAAACCAGGACATTGTAAAAGCAGCTGGAAAAGTGGGAAGGCAGAGGATTAATTGGGAATGGCTGCCAAATCAGGACAGTTGGAGGACATTATATGTGTCTCTTTTGACCTCTTCTTTGGTCTTTAGGGCAAGATGGATGTCTGCAGTCCTCTGTTTCTCTAACTGCCCTGTTTGAAAGTGTAAACTAGGCTTGCTTCAATTTGGGGAAGCTTTATTTCATCTGTAGGTGCCTTTAGGTAGGGCAGCACGCAGGTAAAGCCCATTCCCATCAAAGCAGCATTTTAAAAAAGCCAGACTTGCAAAGAAATGGCTGCTTGTATTCCACCATGCGCCATGCCATAGGTGTTTAATGAGTACCTCCAACTTTCTGGTTTGTTTAATCTTGGCTTTGCTGCTAGCTTGACTTTGCCTGGTTATTTCTGGCAAACGAGGAGGAGGCGAAACCTTGCACAGGGGCTTGGCATATCTCAATAACTATAATTAAACTTTCTGCGGTTCCTCACTCCCTTGGCCATATATAATTTTTGGCTAACCCCTCCTCGCCCACCTTTGTCTCTCCGGGGCCGACTAGAAGGTGGTCCTTGTGAAGATGCAAAAAATCAAGGCATTCAGAGCAAAGTCGGAGGAAGCCAAAACGGATCCGTCAGGGCTGGGCGGCAAGGCCTCGCCTTTTGCTTTGCATTTCACGATGCCCAGATTCGAACACCAAACCTGGATTGTTTCTCTCCTCCGCAGCTCCCCACAAGTTTCCATAATTGTTGAAATAGCTCAGGTTGGCGTGAGATGGGGAAGGCAGGGACAAGCGGTGGATTATTTTCTTCTCATCAGTGGTAAAAGTTGGGGAGTAGGAGGGGAAAAAATAGTTGTTTGCATTTGATGTGGTGGCGATTTAAATTCACACCCCACACATACAAGGACACCCTTGGAAATTTACAGAAAATGTGGCTGTTTAAAGGAGTCATATGCAACTAGGAATCGGGAACTGTCTATTGCTTAAAGCTTATGGAGAAAGCTTAGCCATGTATGGACCGGAGGCTGTTTTCATGGTCCTTGGACCTTCTGGATTCCCTAGACGTTTTCTGCCCCTCCAAGGGTCAAATGTCTCCCTTGGGCCACATCCGGACTGCAGAAATAATCCAGGTTGGCACCACTTTAACTGCCACGGCTCAAAGATACAGAACTCTGGGATTTGGAGTCTGTTGTGACACCAAAGCTCTCTGATAGAGGAAGCTAAATGTCTTACAAAACTACAGTTTCCAGAATTCCCTAGCATTGAGCCGTGGCAGTTAAAGTGGTGTCAACCTGGATTATTTCTGCAGTGCGGAGTCATCTTTGGAAGCCTCTGAGGCAATCCATACCATCCAACTGTCCCAATTGGGCAATGGACAGTCCTTATGTTCCACTTTTCCGGCTTCAGCCTTTAAAATGTCCCAGTTTCTCCCTCCTTCTCCTCCGCTTTCCGCCTTTGTCCTCAGCTTACTTCCATTGCGGCAAACACAGTTCAAACGCAAAAGGAATTTGCATTCCATTGACTCAGCAGGAACAGGAGGAGAGTAGTTAGTCTCAAAGGTGCTACAAGATCTCTCTACATACTCCTCTAATAAGCATAGCAATAACAGAAGCTCCAGCAGAGAATGCAAGATCATAACAGAATCAGATTATTTGGGAGAATATGCTGGAAATATGTCATCTTGACCTCTGCAAAAATCTGCCGTAAAAGCAGCCACGTTTCTCCAAAAATAGCCTTGTGGAGGTTCAAAGAAGTTTGGAAAGGGATGCACAAGATGAAAGAGGAAAAAAGAAAAACCCTTCAAGGCACCGATGCTCGGTCGTTCCCAAACTTTGGTCCTCCAGATGTTTTGGACCTTAGCTCCCAGAATCCCCAACCACTGGCCAAGCTGGATGGGGCTTCTGGGAGCTGAAGTCCAAAACACCTGGAGGAGCAAAGTTTGGGAACCATTGTTCTAAACTTTTCTCATCATGGACTTGCTAAGAGAGATCCAGTGTGATGTAGTGGTTTGAGCATTGAACTAGGACCCTGGAAGGTTAGGGTTCGAATCCTGGCTCAGCCATGGAAACCTATCCACTGGGTGACCCTGGACAAGTCACACTCTCTCAGCCTCAGAGGAAGACTATGGCAAGCCCCTCTGCAAAAAAACAAAACAAAACAAAACAAAAACTTCATGATAGGTTCGCTTTAGGATCGCCAGCAGTAGGAAATGAGTTGAAGGCGCACAACAACAGCAACAACAACAAAGTTCAAGGGTGGGCAAAGTGTGGCCGCATTTGGCCCCCAGGAATAAATATAAAATAAAATAAAATAAAATAAAATAATGTGGCTGGGTATGCTATTCTGGGAGACTAAAGGTATATTCAACTATTACTTATCCCTGTTCTAGTTCCAAGGATGGACCTTGCAAATGTTTTTTCCTACCACAATGCCCCATGAATGCTTCTTGCTTTCCAACAATTACTCTCCAAACTGGAAGATCCCGACACAGAGCCATCCCTATTTTGGAGAGGATTTTCTCGACCGGCCACGACTATAGTAGTCCTTTCTGTTCAGCCAACCCAGCAAAACCCCAAACCAATAAACCTTTGTGCATTCAGGATACCTCTGGCTGTGAGGTCACTTCCTCGCCATGCCTGCCTGTCATGCTATATGATTCTGCTGGACACGGCGGGGTGTATATGTGTGTGAGATATATATATATATATATATATACTTTAATGTCTGCCTCCATCACTGGCTTTTATTTTGCTGTCCTCTGGGGAGGAAAGGTTGCTTTCACTCTCGGGTATCAAAATATTGACTTAATGTTTGGCCATCAAAGAAAGAAGAAATATTCTCCACCCTCCAATCCAAACAGCCATAAAATATATAATCCCCAATTCTATTTCTTTCAAGCGGCGACCCTTCATTCATGCAACACAAAAGGACCACACACATAACCATGCAACACAAAACAACAACAACACCACGCACACCTAGACCTTTGCTTTCCCCTTTGCTCCAATGTCCCAAGTGGCAAGACATTATTGCAGAAAAGATGCTACCGAATTGCAACCGATATGAAGACCTTGGCGGTGCAGGATTAGTGCTTTGGCATCGCTTTAGCTGCTAAGGCTCAATGCTATGCAATCCTGGGATTTGCAGTTTGGTGAGATATTTATCCCTCTCTGCCACCAGAGAGTTCTGGGGTCACAACAAACTACAAATCCCAGTATTGCAATGGATGGAGCCATGTTAAAAGGAGTGTCAAACTGCATCCATTCTGCAGCATGATTTTTTTCTTTCGCTCTCCAAATTTCTAGCATTGCGGACAGTAAGGCGCTGAATGTTGTTTGCACCAAGAACTCATCTATTCGCTGAATTTTGCCTTCCTCTGGTAACGTTGCCTTCCCTTGCTCCTTTACTTTGGATGGCTATATTCTACTGAAGTTTTACATTTCTGCAATGCTAGAAATTTGGGGACTGATGAAACATTTCATTTTGGAGAGGGGAAAAAATATTACAGTCGGCCCTCCGTATTCACGGATTCCTTATCCACGGATCCAAGTATCCCTGGCTTGAAAAATATTAAACAAAAAGTATAAATTCCCGATAGCAACCTTGATTTTTGCTATTTTATATAAAGGACACCATCTTACTATGCCATTGTATTTAATGGGACTTGAGCATCCATGGATTTTGGCATCCACGAGGGAAATAGGATAAATGTTTTTTCCAACCATCTGTGCATTTTGTCCCCCACTTGCTTGCCATGCGTGCTTTTGGTTCCTATTACGGAATGAAATAAAACTTTATATCTGATTAATCTTGAGCCATCGCCTTTTAAGGCTTCTGTTATCTTCATGCGACTGTTGTTGGTGGTACGGATCAAAACGGTGACAGTTTCATGGACAAGACACTGCTTGGGCCCTTTTAGTGGAACAAACATTTTTAATGAAGATTTATGGAGTTCACTGCTTTGGAGCTGATGTGCTTTTGAAGAGAAAAGCATTTGACCCAAAGGCAAAAATATGAACATAAAAGAAATAAATGATGATATTTGATTTCTTTCTTTCATTTTCTCAACCCATCCTTTTCCCCTCCTGGGATGGTTTGCACAGTTCTTCACACCTAAACTCTATTTCTCAATGCACAATTGGAGTTTTAAGTTATTGCAATGCTAGAAATTTGGGGACTGAAGGGAAAGTTCATGCTGCAGGATGGAAGTTTTATGGGGGGTGGTGGGAAGAAATGAAATGCTTTCATTTTGCCCCTTACCCTGTAGTATAGCCCCGTGGATTAAGGATGATGGGAATCATGGGATTGTATGAGTTGTAATCAAAAAGAGAAAGAAAAAAGAAAGGAACTTCTCCAAGCTTTGGATCTAATGCATGGCTCCCTGTCTTTCCACCCAACTGGGAAATATTGTTTGATCAATCTCCAAATATGTTGTTGTTGTTGTTGTTGTGTGCCTTCAAGTCATTTCCAATTTATAACGACCCAATTGTGAGGTTTTCTTGGCAAGCTCAGAGAAAGTTTGCCATTGCCATCCTCTGAGGCTGAGAGATTGTGACTCATCCAAGGCCACCCAGTGGGTTTCATGGCCAAGCTGGGAATCAAACCCTGACCTCCAGACAGTTGTAGTCCAGTGCTCAAACCACTATGGACGTTATCACATGGGGCCCAATCCAAACAAAATCCACACGAAATCCCGACCTAATACGTATGTATTATTATGCCACACTAGCCCCATGGTGAAGGATGATGGGAATTGGGGGATTGTAGGAGTTGTAGTCAAGGAGGAGGAGGAGGAAGAGAAGAGAAGAAGAAGAGGAGGAGGAGGAGGAGGAGAAACTCCCCCAAGCTTTGGATCTAATATATGGCTCCTTGCCCTTCTACCCAACTGGGCAACATTGTTTGATCCCTGTCCAAACGGACGTAGGTTTCATTGATGAATGGGCCGACAAAATGACCAAAGCTTGCAGATGGATGGATGTGATGATGGAGAAGAAGGAGGAGGAGGAGGAGGAGAAGGCTGGTCAATCATTAACTGTTATTCCTCTTGATTCCCCAAGCGAACCGTGTCCTCCAGCCCAGCACCCTTGGAGAGGAATCCAAAGAAAGCCCCCATCTCCTGCTGCCTTCACCATCCATGGTCCCCGTCTCCCATTGCCCACTCCCAGGCAAGGCAAGGCAAGGCAAGGCAAGGCAAGGCAAGGCAAGGCAAGGCAAGGCAAGGCAAGGCGAAGGGGTCAAGGAACAATGGTCCTGAGTGTGCGGGGAGGAAAGTATGTCAAGCATCTGACATCAAAGGGTGGCAGGAGTTTAAACATGTCCCTCTTGGCCAGGGAGTGAAAAAGAAAAAGAGAAAAAGGGGGCTGTATAATTTGTCAAAAGCCTGTGGAAGGTTTCGGGAGATGGCTGGCAGCAGAGGAGGCCTTGAGTCCCTATGTTGGGAAAAAGGTGGGATATAAGAAAATAATAATAATAATAATAATTGGAAGCAGACATTGGTAGCTTTCAGATTGTTGTTGGTGATACGTTCCTGGTCCTCTTGGAGTTGCCCACTCCTGCTCTGTAGCATGGATGGTCTACTGGGAAGAGATTTGAACCCGGACTTGGGAACGATCCAGTTTCAGACATGGCCCTGGGAAGGAACGAAGCGATTTCTTTGATTCTTTATTTATGTCTTTAAAAGGAACAAAACAAAATAGAATCAAAGTAGCCGCTGCTAATCATGCTTGAAAAAGGCATCGCATCCATGGCTCTTGGACAGCTCATGGAAAATCAGGAATTTTGGGGGAAGAAGAAAAGCTTTTCTGGACCAAAGCGCAAGAACTGGGAGCCCAGCTTGAAGTGTGCCCTTCTTGGCTTGACCTCCAGGTATGGCGGGCAGAGGGGCAGCAGATTTTAGACTGTGTTTTAGTTTGAACTTTAAAAAGAGCTCTCCAAAGTGCTGAGCCTAATCTGGATCTGCATTGCAGAAACAATCCAGTTTGACACCGCTTTAACTGTCATGGCTCACGGCTATGGGATCGTTGGCTTTGTAGTTTGTTGTGGCACCAGAGCTCTCTGACAGAGAAGGCTAAATATCTCCCAAACCTATAGTTCCCAGAATCCCATTGCATTGAGCCATGGCGGTTAAAGCGGTGCCAAACTGGATTATTTCTGCAGTGCGGTTGCAGCCTAAAATTACTGAACCCCTGGAGGGTACCAGGGCATAAAAAGTGGCTCCCAGACTTGTCAGAGTTGCCTGCTTCATCCTAAACCTTTGGCCTTCCAGATGTTTTGGATGCAGTTATGGAGGCATCCCTATATTTGTTTTAATTTTTGCAACGGAGTCTCAGTTTTAGAACAAAATCAGGATAGAAATGAATAAATTCACCCTCCTCACCTTCATCTCCTGCATCTTCTGCAACTGCATCTCCTCTTTCTCTGGTTGCTCCTTTCAGCATCCTCCATTTCCAAGGCCGAGTGTCAGCCCATGCCCTTGTATTGCATGTTTACTTTCCCCCCAAAAGCATGTTTTTATAGAAAGGCCACAAGGATTCCCTGAAAACAAGCTCCCCTCGCACACCTCGACCAGGGCTGGACTGGGCTGGAAGCCTCACCCAAGAGGTGGCCGTGAAAGGACTCCTTTGGCCGCCTCGCTGTGGTCGGAGCCGACGCGTTTTGTGGTCAGCCTCTCCTGGACGCCGGGTCTCCAGGCAAGGCGATGCTGAGGTTGATCTCAATGGGGCACTTCTCCTCATTAAAGCAGACCATGTCTCTCCTTCACATACTTGGAGAGCTTTATGAAGCCCTCAAGGGCGTCCCAGTTCTCAGAGCTTGCAAACCAAGCTTTCAGAGCTTGTAAAAGCAAGAAGCTGGCTTTGGGTTGTCCTGTTTGATTTTGCCTTCCCTTTTTTGTAGGTGCAAAGGCCACCTGGTTTCCCCCAGACTCTTCTTTCTAAGAGAAACACTCTGTAAAGGGGTCTTGTCACACCTTTGAGACCAACAGAAAGGAAGAAGTTGGAAGCAGGAGCTTTCATAGACTTGAGCCTAACTTCTAAAGCAGGGGTAGGCAACCTTTCCCCTTTAAGGGCTGAGGGACTTAAGCTCCCAGAAGCCTCAGCCATGTTGGCCAATAGTCCCATGTTTGCCAATAGCTCCTGGGATTCTGGGAGCTGAAGTCCCTCGGCCCTTAAAGGGGAAAGGTTGCCTACACCTGTTCTAAAGCATGCCTCCTCTGAAGAAGTTGGCTCAAGAGTCTACGAAAGCTCATGCTCCCAACCTCTTTCTTTCAGTTAGCCTCAAAGGTGGTACAAGATCTCTTTACATGCCCAAGAAGGAGGAAAGAGGGAGACTTGAAATGGTCAGTTGCATCCCTGGAGGCTTCTGTGGATACCAAGGATGGAAAATCAGTGTGCATCACTATCATTAGAAAAGACAATGATGCTGGGAAAGGTGGAAGGCACTAGAAAGAGAGGAAGACCACATGCTAGATGGTTAGACGCGGTCAAGGAAGATATGGGCCTGGGTCTGCAAGACTTGAGGAGATTGAGGACAGGGGGACTTGAAGACGTCTCATCCACAGGGTCACTATAAGTCAAAGTCAACTCAAGGGCAGCTAACAGCCACAAGACCATCTTAAAGGCATCTAACCAAGAACAACAACCATAATCTCAGACCTTACACAGTGCCTTCTTTAGTTTGTTTTTGTTAACTGAGTTTGAGTCGGCCCTGACTCATGGTGACCCTGTGGATGAGACATCTCCATGGTTCCCTATCCTCCACTGCAAACTCCAGTGTTTCCAAAATTTTGGACCTCCAGAAGTTTTTGACTTTGGGTCAAGGAAAATCTGCCATAAAAGCAGCCACGTTTCTCCCAAAATAGCCTCTCGGAGGTTCAAAAGAAGTTTGGAAATGGATGCACAAGATGAAAGGGGGGGGGGGGGGAAGAAAAACCCTTCAAGGCACCGATGCTCAGTGGTTCCCAAACTTTGGTCCTCCAGATGTTTTGGACCTCATCTCCCAGAATCCCCAACCACTGGCCAAGCTGGATGGGGCTTATGGGAGCCGAAGTCCAAAACACCTGGAGGAGCAAAGTTTGGGAACCATTGTAAATCTAAACCAGTGGTTCCTAAACTTTGGTCCTCCAGATGTTTTGGACTTCAGCTCCCAGGATTTCTGCTTGTTGGCCCAACTGGCTAGGGCTTCTGGGAGTTGCAGTCCAAAACACCTGCAGAACCCAAGTTTGGGAACCACCAGAGCTTTAGGTACTGCAAATTCATGCCCATGCCTTCCCTAATAGAGTCCATCCATCTGGCATGTGGCCTTCCTGCCTTTCTACTTCCCTCCATCTGTCTTGGCATCATTGTCTTTTCTAGTGAGCCATGCCTTCTCTTGATGCGGCCAAATTACAACCGCCTCCGTTGGGTCATCTTGGACATCCAAGGAGATGTCAGGCTGGATCTGTTCCAAGACCCACCTTAGCCCTGCATGCAAATCCTGCTCTAGGAGGGTTGTACGCAAGTGGCAGGGAGAGAAGCGCAGCTCCTTGCCTTGTCCCTGTATGCCTTGTTGTATCTTTTTAAAAGCACACCAGCCCTCCTGGAGGCTGGCCTGCTTGCTTATTAGCTAGAGAGCTGAAACCAGACACCTGGCTCCATCCATTTCCCCAAAGCCCAAGTCCTTGCCTCTCTTTAAAAGGACAAGGGGAGGCTTGTGAGGGACACACCTCTCCGAAACCAGCAGTCCTTGGGTTCCCTTCTCTTGTGGGTGTCCATCTTGCACCACACATCTGGGTCACCCCATCCATTTCCCCATGGGCTGGCCTCTTCCAGCATCATTTCAGAGACAGAGAAAGGCAAAAACACAGAGAAAAAGGCACCTGTCTTGTGCAAGCCAGGAGCAAACCGGGATTAGCTTGCGGCGGGCCAAGGATGGATGGATTTTGAAAGGAGATTTGGATATCTCATGGGACATCCTTGCAGCTCCAGAACCTGACCCAGTCGGTGCAGAAAGGAAACAGGTTTGCAGCAGATCAGATTGGGAAAACCACAAGCGCACAAGACCTCCCAGTTAAAACCAGTGGCTGCTCATTGCATTCATCCGGATGCAAAGTGTAAGTATACCAAATTGTGCGTATTTGTTGGAGGCGAAAAGATTCCCGAAATCTTTTAAAGGCCCTGATCTCTTGTTACAGGTTTGGCCTCATAGCATTCGAGGTTGCGTCTGTGGTTTTGTAATCTTTGGTTTTTTTTTTTTTTAAAGCAAAAAGTCAAATCCAAAATTTGTGATGATCATCTTCTCTTCTTTCGGGGATGTGTCTGTGATAGGGGAGGGATCCAAATTAAGCGCATTGCTTCTCCATACGAATTTGCCCCTTCGCATGAAATTTCTGGCGCAGCCCCCAAATTTCTCGCCTCGCAGTAATTTAAAATTAGAGCTGAGCATTTGGAAATACAGTTTTGCCATCCAAAGAAAAGGGACCGGCAAAGTTCCCAAGGGATTGTGAACGCAACAAAGTGAACCTTGGTGTCAATGATCTTCAGTCTCTTTCTCTCTCTCTTTGTGTGCAATGTTAGAAATTTGGGATTTGCAGAAAGTTTCACGAATTCTTTATGGGTTAGCAAAGTCCTCTTGGAGTGTGTGTGTGTGTTTCCCCCCCCCAAAAAGCACAGGTGTATTACTTTGTGCCAGTAACCGTGACTCCATTATGTTGGGAATAATTTCTTTGCAAAGCCATTAGCAGGGCAAGTTAAATCCTGCAAGTGGAAATGCTAATGGCCCAAGGAAGATTGGGAATCCAAAAAGATGCACTAAAAGAACATTTCTAGTTGGCAGGTTGATTGAGAAGTGGGACTTATTCAGGACTAGTGGCTTTACAAAGGCATCCTTGGAAGGGATCCCAGCAGAAAATTGTGTTTTTCCTTGCACAAGCTTGAAATCCAGTGCCTCGGAGGAAGTGGATTGCAGCCCACAAAAAAGCTTACAGCAAACAGAACTGATTAGTTTACAAGGGATCAGCAGAGTTTTGGATGTTGTATTTAGGATTGCCATAGGGAAGACTTGAAATGGCTGCCTTTAATGGTTGTGCAGAAGAGGGAATTTCAGCAGGTGTGACTTGTTTTGTTGTGGTTGAGTGCCTTCAAGTTGTTTCTGACTTATGGCAACCCTACGGGGTTTTCTTGGCAAGTTTCCTCAGAGGGGGTTTGACATGGCTGTCCTCTGAGGCTGAGAGAGTGTCACTCATCCAAGGTCACCCAGAGGCTTCCCATGGCTGAGCCGGGATTCGAACCCTGGTCTCCAGAGTCGTAGTCCAACACTCAAAGCACTGCACCACGCTGGCTTGTTCCCTGGTTGCAAAATCTGCTGAAATTCCCTCTTCTATTTCCAATCATGGAAGGTTCAAGAGTTTTCAGTCTGGCAACTTTTAGCTTCTCTTTCTTTAGCCGTAAATGATAATGGCTGGCGTTTGATTTAATATTTCCGAGAGTTCAGAATTGGGGATTAGACTGGGATGCAGACATCTGGCAATAAACCGATGAAAATCAATGGGGCGCAAGCTGATCACAACTTGATCCCCATTGATTTCAGTGGATCGCCTCTTACAGCTGTGATCCAAGCCAGTTCCCCCCCCCCCAAACCTTGCCTCAACTAATATCAAATGTTCCTCTTCCATTTCACCTGTTCATCTGATATGCTTTTGGAAGAGAGAAAGAGGGTTCTCTTTGTCCATGTATGAGCGAGAAAAAAAATCTTACATTTTCTTATCTTTTCTTCCTTGAAACCCTCTCTTGCCAATCTTCTTGAGATGTTCAAGGAGCAGAAACTGGGAAAAGGTTGGATCCCAGCACCGAAAAGTTTGGACTCCAGCAATCTCTTGGCTAGCAAGGTAGTCCAAAATGGTTATCACTTTTCCAAGGAGAGGTCCTTATTTCACATAACGGAAATGAAAAAGGGGACCGAAACCTACAAAACCCTTTTTCTGATTTCAGGGTGATGGAAGATTAATATTCTGCTTCCATTTCTTTCCCCGTTATCAGTGCAAAGGGAGCTGAAAAGCACATTGCTCTCTACACCTCAGTCCTCTTTCTCCCTCCACCCTCCAGATCAGATGAGTTGCACCACAACCACCATCATCCCCGGCCTTTCTGGCTGCAGAAGATGGGAGCTGCAGTCCAGGACTGTGGCTGAGTGCCTTTTGTGGGGAGGGAGGCCTGTCCTAATGTCTCCCGGGAAAGAAATCCCATAACTCCAGATTAACATTGCAGCTGCAACTGACTTTAATGAGAGAGAGAGAGTGTGTGTGTCTGTATACACACACACACACAAACATACACTTGTATACACAAACAATGTATACAATATACATATACACATACGCAAAGATACACTGGGATACACACACACACGTGTATATATATGCACACATATACACGCACAAACACACTTGTATACACATACGCACACAAAGATACACTTGTATACACAAACGTGTGTGTATGTATACAATATACATATACACATACACAATATACATATACACACACAAACATACACTTGTATACACATAGACACACAAAGATACACTTGTATACACAAACATGTGAGTGTATGTATACAATATACATATATACATACACAATATACATATACACACATACAAACATACACTTGTATACACACACACACATACACACACATATATACACAGATAATAGGACAGAACTCCCTAATACACATGTGGTGTGTGTGTGTGTGTAGTATGTGTGTATACACACACACCTTCCTTGTATAAGGTGTGCGTGTGTGTGTATATATATATATATATTTACATACTTCCCTAATGTACATAGTGTGTGTGTGTGTGTATACACACATACACCTCCCTAATATACATGGTGTGTGTATGTGTGTATATATATATATATATATATATATATATATATGATGTGTATTTACGTGTATTATACACGCACACACACACATACATATATACACACACACACATTAAGGTGTGTGTTTGTGTATGTATATACACACATACCATGTATACTGGGCAGCTCTATCCAATGCCTCCTATCCTATTAAAAGCTTGGGAAAGTTACTTTTTTGGGGGGACTGCACCTCCCAGTAGTCCCACCTTGGCTGGGGGATTTTGGAAGCTGTGATCCACAAAAGCAACTCTGATCAACGGGGCCTATTCCTTTCTAACAGCTTCAGGTGCCTTTACAGAATGGTACTCAGTCCTTCCTTGGACCCCAATTTTTCTCTCCCCCCCAAAAAAAAACATGCAACAACAACAACAACAACAACAACCCCAAAACTCCCCTTAAAGCCCAAAAGTCTTTTCTGTTTCGCCTGCGATGCCTCTATCCTGACACTAGAGGGCAGCAAAGAGCAGCAGCGGAGGCGAACTTCACTTTTCCCTTTTTTCTTTTTGCAAGGAATCCAAAAAAAGCCCATTTCACCTCCCTTCCACATTTCTCCCAATCCTCCTTTCTTTCTCTTTCTTTCTCTCTTCTTCCCTTTCACTTCTTTGCAAAAAAAAGCCCAGAGGCGGTTTTTCTGCTCGAGGAGCAAGCAGCAGCGGGGTTGTCTTATTATTTTATTTTATTTTTTATTTTGCAAACTCAGGACCTTGGAAAAGAAAAAAAAAAATCAGATTTTTCTTTTTAAAATCCTCCTCTTTTTCCCCCTTTTTCTTGCAACCATCAAAGCAATGCAAACCTTAGAGATATAGATATATTTTAAAAACCAAAAGCCCGCAGCAGAGATCCATAGAGCAACTATTTAATAACTTTGATTTCTTGGGGATTTTGGAGAAAGTTTGGATTTGATGGTTTTTTTCTCCCAAAACGTGAATATTGGAGAAAGTTTTGATTTTTTCCCCCTCCCTCTCCCCCCAAAAAGTGAATATTTGAGAGAAAGGGATGAGCTGCTTTTAGGGATTGGATCCTAGGAAGGAAGGAAGGAAGGAAGGAAGGAAAGAAAGAAAGAAAGAAAGAGAAATCCAAGGAAGTTGGAAGAACTGGGGGGGAAAGATCCAGGGCTGAGGATGATGGGTCTTCTTGTCCTTTTCTCCCCTCCTGGCCCTTCCTCTCCTTCCTCCCTTGGTTTTCCTTCCAGGCGATCGCCATCGGAGACTTAAATGGGATTAAAAGCTCTTCTGGAAAAAAGGGACTCTGAAGAGAGAGAAGAAAAAGAAGAAGAAGAGAGGGAGGAAGAGAAGGAGAGAGGAAGGAAAGAAAGAAGAGGAGGAGGAGGAGGAGAAGAAGAAAGAGAAGGAGACCAGAGCCTCCCCCCATTCGCCCCTTTCTTCCCTTCTCAGCCCAGGATTTGAACCCAGGGCTTGGCTTTGGCGTTGGATCTGTATGCTTTTGGGGTTCAGGAAGGATGCTCTTGAGGGCTCAGGGCGAAACCATGCACTAAAACAACGGGATGAAGGAAGCAGCCTTGGGACCCGGCTCCAGACTCAAAGCAGCCGAGAGAGTGGCCAGGAGGTGAGTGCGAATCCTGACACGTCTCTCTCTCTCTCTGTGTGTGTGGATGGGGGTCTCTTCCAGGGTTTCTCTCTCTCTCTGGCTCCCTCTCTGTGTGGAAGATCTGGACCCTCTAAGTTTTTCTTTTTTGGGGGGGGGGGAAGAAGAGTGGCCTTTCCAGGACTCTAAGTCCCAGAATCCACCCTGGATGGGAGATTTGAGGAGCTGGTGTCTACTCCAGGGACCCCAAAAGAGGAAGGATCTCTCTCTCTCTCTGTTAAAGATTTGGACCCCAGATTTTTAGGGAAAGGGTTCCCTTTCCTTTCCCAGGACTCTAACTCCCAGCATCCACCCTGGCTAGGGGATTTGGGGAGCTGGGGACAGGAAGAAGACTCTCTCTCTCTCTCTCTGTATGTGGAAGATCTGGCCCCCAAAGTTTGGGGAGGAAAGGGATAGCCTTTCCAGGCGGTCATCTTCTGTGGCTAGGACTCTCCAACTCCCAGAATCCACCTTGGCTAGGGGATTTGGGGAGCTGTAGTCTCCCATGGCAAGTAGTGGTTTGAGTGTTGGACTGCGACTCTGGAGAATCTGCCTGAAGTTGACCATAGTATTGTGCTGGAAGACCTACAAATGCCTACAGAGGTGTTCTCTCTCTAGGTCCTCCATCTCAACTCTATGGTCAACATCTGCCAGAGGTTGACCATAGCATTGTGCTGGAAGACCTACAAATGTGTACTCTCTAGGTCCTCCATCCCAACTCTATGGTCAACATCTGCCAGAGGTTGACCATAGCATTGTGCTGGAAGACCTACAAATGTGTACTCTCTAGGTCCTCCATCCCAACTCTATGGTCAACATCTGCTAGAGGTTGACCATAGCATTGTGCTGGAAGACCTACAAATGTGTACTCTCTAGGTCCTCCATCCCAACTCTATGGTCAACATCTGCTAGAGGTTGACCATAGCATTGTGCTGGAAGACCTACAACTGTGTATTCTCTAGGTCCTCCATCTCAACTCTATGGTCAACATCTGCTAGAGGTTGACCATAGCATTGTGCTGGAAGACCTACAACTGTGTACTCTCTAGGTCCTTCATCTCAACTCTATGGTCAACATCTGCCAGAGGTTGACCATAGCATTGTGCTGGAAGACCTACAACTGTGTACTCTCTAGGTCCTCCATCCCAACTCTATGGTCAACATCTGCCAGAGGTTGACCATAGCATTGTGCTGGAAGACCTACAACTGTGTACTCTCTAGGTCCTCCATCTCAACTCTATGGTCAACATCTGCCAGAGGTTGACCATAGCATTGTGCTGGAAGACCTACAACTGTGTACTCTCTAGGTCCTCCATCTCAACTCTATGGTCAACATCTGCCAGAGGTTGACCATAGCATTGTGCTGGAAGACCTACAAATGTGTACTCTCTAGGTCCTCCATCCCAACTCTATGGTCAACATCTGCTAGAAGTTGACCATAGCATTGTGCTGGAAGACCTACAAATGTGTACACTCTAGGTCCTCCATCTCAACTCTATGGTCAACATCTGCCAGAGGTTGACCATAGCATTGTGCTGGAAGACCTACAAATGCCTAGAGAAATGCTGTGTTTAGGAATTAGGTCTTCCAGCGCAACACCAGGCAGATGTTGTCCACAGAGTTAGGCTGGAGGACTGTCCTAGAGATTCCTAGAGAGAATATATCAATCAAATTTGTGAATACTCAAAGCCGCAAAAGCCAAAACCGTAAATGTGGAGAGACGATTGTTACTATTTCCCAGTTATAGAGAGCCAGTGTGGCGTAGTGAGTGTTGGACTCAGACACTGGGGCTCTGGGTTCGAATCCCCGCTCGGCCATGGAAACCCAGTGGGTGACCTTGGGCAAGTCACAGTCTCTCAGCCTCAGAGAATGGCCAGGGCAAACCTCCTCTGAGCAAAACCTTGCCAAGGCAACCCCCCAATAAGTTTACTTTAGGGTTGCCATAAGTCGGAAACAACTTGAAGATGCACAACGACAACAATAAAGATGTAATAACATCAACAACTGATAGTAGTAGTGGAAAAGTTTCCATCTCCTTCTTTCTTTGGAAGGAGCATCAGCCAGCAAAGGGATAAGTCCAGCTGGCTTGTGTTTCCAGAGAGGAGACGGATTTTGGAGACGCTCCCTTGATGGAAGAGGTGCTTTGGGAGTCATTTTGTATATTTTCCATATATATATATATATATATATATATATATATATATATATATATATATATATATCTTGCAGAATGGGTTGGGAAGAGGGAGAAAGAGGGGTAGCCCAAGCATGGAGGTTGCAATCCTGAGCATGCACAGCTGGTGTGTTAAAGCCTCCATGGTGTCACACAATCTCGGGGTGTGCGAAATAAGTGTGCAAGGGCAAGCATTCGATACGTAGGAGGAACTCCAAAATCCTTGCTTAAGGGAAGAGGAGCCCTCCAGATTAAATTCCTCTTCTTTTAAAAGAAGAGATCTCCGATAGCTGTGGGTTAGGGGTTGCCAAAATAAGGCATTGCCGGGGAAATAATGTGGCGGTTGTAGTTGTTGTTCCCTGTGACCTTCCGGGTGTTGCTGGACTGCAACTCCCAGCATTCCTTTGTGTGCTGGCTAGGACTGATGGGAGCTGCAACTTAACCACATGCGGAAGACCGCAAGATCTGTTTGTTGCTGTTGTTGTGTGCCTTCAAGTCATTTCCGACTGATGCCCACGCCTAAGGTGACTCTATCCTGGGGTTTTCTTGGCAAGTTTCCTCAGAGGAGGTTTGGCATGGCCTTCCTCTGAGGCTGAGAAAGTGTGACTTGCCCAAGGTTACCCAGTGGGTTTCCGTGGCCGAGCTGGGCATCGAAGCCTGGTCTCCAGAGTCATAGTCCAAGGCTCAAGCCATTTTTATGCCACAGGTGATTACATCTCCCCAAATCCCCTAGCTGGGTTGGATTCTGGGACTTGGAGTCCTGGCTCATACCTGTAGACCAGGGGACACTACATCTTCCCAAATCCTTTAGCTGGGGTGGATTTGGGGAGCTAGAGTCCTGGCTCAAACTCGTGGGCCATAGACACTACATCTCCCCAAATCCTTTAGCTGGGGTGGATTTTGGGAGCTAGAGTCCTGGCTCAAACCTCTAGGCCAGGGGAAGACTACATCTCTCCGAATCCCCTAGCCGGGGTGGATTCTGGAAGTTGGAGTCGCTGGCTCTAAACTTTGGAATAGCCTAATGTTAAGCTATGAAAAGGAAAAGGAAAAAGAAGAGCACACTGGATGCACTGAGCCAGGTTGGTTTTGCAGAAAAGGTGTGAGTGTGTGTTTGCTTCAGGGAGATATATATATATATATATATATATATATATGTGCCAAACCATTTCCGTTTTGCTCAGACTTGGCTTTGGCATGTCTGGAAGTCTTGGGAATGATGGCCCCCTCCTTTTGCATGGGTCTCCTTTCTTCTCTTGGGAAGAGTTTTTGGAGGGGAAACACCTGCCTGGCCAAGAGCGGCTGTCAAGAAGCGGAAGAAGGAGGAAGGACTTTGGAGCTTGCCATGGAAATAAATCAGAAAAATCTGGGAGATTGAGAGAGAAAGAGAGAGAAAAACTGGCTTTCTGAGAGAGGGCATACCTGAAAAGCAAAGGGGGCCGATGGCAAGCTTCCAGGATCCTGCTTGATCTTGGCAGCTAAGCAGGGTCACCCCTAGATAGTCTTTGGATGGGAGACCACCAAGGAAACCCAGGTGCAGGAGGCTCTATTTCAGAGAAACTGGCAAAAACCACCTTTGAGGATTCCTTGTCTAAGAAGACCCTATGAGATTCATGGGGTCGCCCTAAGTCAATAGGCAACACATCCTGAAGGCATCAGATCCTGTCTGATCTTGGAAACTAAGCCAGGTCAGGCCTGGTTGGTCTTTGGAAGGGAGACCGCCAAGGAGCACCGGGTGCTGGAGGCTCTATTTCAGAGGAAGGAATGGGCAACCACCACCTCTAAGGATTCCTTGCCTAAGAAGACCCTATGACATTCATGGGGTCAACAGGCAACGTGAAGGCACAGACTCACATCTTGAAGGCTTCAGATCCTGTCTGATCTTGGAAGCTAAGCTGGGTCAGCCCTGGTTAGTCTTTGGATGGGAGATTCCAAAGAAAGCCACTGGCACACTCTCAGCCCCAGAAGACCCCATGATAGGGCTTGAAGACACACGACAAAAAGAAAACCCTATGAAGTTGTTGTTGTGGGCCTTCAAGTTGTTTCCGACTTAGGGAGACCCTAAGGTACAAAACAGCCATCATGGTGTCGTGGTTTGAATGTTGGACTAGTGCTCTGGAGGACCAGGGTTCAAATCTCTGCTTGGCCAGTGAAAGCCATGGAAAGTCACAGACTCTCAGCCTCCTTCCCCTCTGGCACCCTGGACCACCATCCCTGAAGACACATTGAGGTGTTGCAGGGTTGCCCCTGGTGTCACACCTTCTGGGATTTCGTAGGCGAGAAAATTACGGTCACCCGAATCCCAAACCCTGACCCTATTCTTTCAAAGAGGTTCAGCACCTTGGACAGTTCCTCTTACGGCAATGGAGGGCAAATGGCAGCTTTTGGACTATATATGTGGCCCTTGGACTCCATTTTGTGGCCCCCGAAAGTCCCTGCCAGTCCTCCGAGGACTCCAGATCGGTGCAGTTTTTAGGCAACTTTTGCTCCGAAGCAACACAGAAAGCCCCACAAATGTGCAAAAAGAGCCACACCAGGACCCCAGACCAGCCCCAAAGGGAGATGTGATCTCACTTCTTGTCACCATTTTGGGAGGGATTGCAGAGGAAAACTCAGTATTTGGGTTGTGGTGTGTGTGTGTGTGTGTGTGGCATATTGGGTGAAATTGGCCCCCATGCAGTTGTTTCAAAGTCTGGACTAAAACCCAGAGCGGATTCCCTGTCCAGATGACATAGAAGCTTTTGGTTATCCCTCACAACTACCAGCCTTTGTTGTCTGTGTGTATAGATGTGTTTTCAAGTTGCCTGTGGAACTAATGGCCACACCATGAGAAACCCACGGGGCAAGTCACACACTCTCAGCCTCAGGGGAAGGCAGTGGCCAACTTCCTCTGAACAAATCCTGCCAAGAAAGCCACATGATAGGTTCACCTTAGGGTTGCCATAGCTTGGAAACGACTTGAAGGCATGCAACTACAACATGGCTTGCGTAGGCTTTTCTTGTTCTCGTTGTGTGCCTAAGGCGACCCAGTCGTGGGGTTTTCTGGGGCTGAGAGTGTGTGACGCACCCAAGGTCATCTCATGGGTTTCAATGGCTGATGAAGGCAAGGACTATTCATGTGTGGTTTTGCCAGTGCCTTCCTTTGGAATACAGGCTACAGCCCCTGGTATCTGTTGGTGGTCACCCATCCAAGGACTATCCAGGGCCAACCCTACTTAGCTACCAAGATCAGACAGGATGCCTTCCAGATATGTGCGTCTGTGCCTTCAAGTTGCCCGTCGACTTATGGCGACCCCATACATTTTGTAGGGTTTTTCTTAGGGAAGGAATTCCTCAGCGGTGGTTTTGCCCATTCCTTCCTCTGAAATAGAGCCTCCAGCACCTGGTAATCCTTGGCGGTCTCCCATCCAAGGACTATCCAGGAGTGACCCTGCTTATCTGGTGAATCTGGTGCCTTTAGGGTGCTCAGTCCCTATGCCTACAGGCCTGAGAACTGGAAGCTGTCTTTTGTTTATCCATGAAGGTGGGATTTTGTGTGTGTTGTGTTCCTTTTCCTTTGTGTTTTCTGGCTCTCCTCCCTGTTTTATGTCTCATCTAGTCCGCTGGCTGTCCGCAAAATCTGCAATAGGAAAACCTGGTGCCAGTTGGAGCCTTTTGTAGGTCTGTGTTCCTGAAGCGCCTGCTTCGTTTCAGCAGAAATTGAGTCATCTTGAAACTTCCCCGAAGCGTGTTCTGCTGAACCGAATGGGAATTTGGGAAGCAGCCCGCGTGGAGTCATCCTCACGCCCGCCCTGTTGTGCGAATGCACACACAAACATGGGTTCGCACACGTTATGTGTGCACACGCCGAATTATGTCAGCCTTGGCTGGGTCGCATGGTGGGGAAATTGGCCGGGGGCTGCGTAGTAGTGTATAGCCTTGCAAACACAAGCTGAGTATCGCCAAAGTCTTGTTTGTGTAACGGTTAGGGAACAAGGCTTGGCCGTGGAAATCTACTGAGTGACCGTAGGTAAGTCACACTCTCTCAGCTTCAGTGGAAAGCAAAGTCCAACCCTCTCTCTCTCTCTCTGTCTGAGAAAACCCTATGATAGATTCACCTTAGGGTCACCATAACAGCCAGTGGGACATAGTGGTTTGAGTGTTGGACTATGACTCTGGAGACCAGGCTTCGAATCCCAGCTCGGCCATGTAGACCCCCATGGTGACCTTGGGCGAGCCACGCTCTCTCAGCCTCAAAGGATAGCGATGGCAAACCCGTGTGAAGAAACTTTCCAAGAAATCCCCATGATAGGGTCACCATAAGTCGGAAACGGCTGGAAGGCACACAAGAACGACAACAACTAGGGAACGAGACCAACAAGAAGAAAAAGTATTGGGTTTGAGCTAACAGAAAACTCTGCATGGAATTTGGGGGTTTTCCTAAACCGTTTAGTCCCCCTGGCTTTACATAGCTTCACGTTTCTTATCTATAACAACGGATCAGAGATAAGAGCTGATCGATTGGAGACGAGAGCAAAAGACGATTGGGGTCCCAATGGGGGAGGCTTGCAGGCGTCCTACACATGCCTCTGTTGACTAGGGACTCAAAGGACTTTTGCCCATGCCTGCAAACTATTTGGGACGCTTGGAAGCGCTCTGCAAACATTGGGTTGTTCTTCAGGTTTAGACGTCTTTTGACCACAGGCCATTGATTCCTTTTGGGTTTTTTGAACACATGGCTCCCTGTCTTAAATGTCTGTTTTATATGTTTTGAAACTGAAGTAGGAAATGACTGTATATGTATATTTTTTAAAATTTCCTTTCTTTTTCAGGGGGTTCCCTCATCTCTGGACAATTTTGTGTTTTACCTGTTTCCTTGGATTCACGCAGGGAAATTCTGAAGGTAAACTTTCATCCTGTACCTTCCTTCCTTCTTTCCTTCCTTTTATGTCCCCTCCATCCCTCCCTCCCTTCATTTTCTCTCTCTCTTCCTTCCTTCCTTCCTTCCTTCCTTCCTTCCTTCCTTCCTTCCTTCCTTTTCTCTCCCCTCCATCCCTCCCTTCCTTCGTTTTCTCCTTCCTTCCTTCCTTCCTTCCTTCCTTCCTTCCTTCCTTCCTTCCTTCCTTCCTTCTTTCCTTCCTTTTCTGTCCTCTCCGTCCCTCCCTTTGTTAGTTTACTCTCTATCTCCCTCCTTCCTTTCTTTTCTGTCCCCTCCGTCCCTCCCTTCCTTCGTTTTCTCTCTCCTCCTCCTTCTTTCCTTCCTTCCTTCCTTCCTTGCTTCCTTTGCTTTCTGTCCCCTCCATCCCTCCTTTCCTTTGTTTTCTCCTTCCTTCCTTCCTTCCTTCCTTCCTTCCTTCCTTCCTTCCTTCCTTCCTTCATGACAGGAGGGTGGAGAATTGGGCAGTGGGGAAACCTATTTCAGTCCCCTTAGCATTAATTTATAGCAATAATTGTGAGTCATCTTTCTGCGGAAAGCAATGAAAGTCAAGTCCAAAACCATAGAGTGAAGTCATAAACTCAGGGAAGAAGATAGTGTGATTAAACATGCACACATGCTTTTTTTTTTTTTGCACAACACACTAAACATTTCACCTGCAACCAGGCTGATCGGAGATAAGAGCAGAGATGAAAACAGAAGAAGACGAAGACCAAGGGACAGATGCAGGCAGATACAGCCTGCAGGTCTTTCCCATTTGGCCTTCGGACTATTTCTGCTGCTGGTCTGTTTTAAAAGAATCAGCATATATGCAAACAACATTAATTCAATGGGTCTACACTAGTCCAGGAACTAACCAAGATTCAGTCCTCAGGAAGACGCAATGATCAAGGAATTAATGGCGGAGTTATTCCTTGTTTCGGAGCTCAGGAATGCTCATTTTTGGACTGCCAATGCTCTAGGATTGCTCCAGCCAGCATGACCGTGGATATGTGTCCAGCCAGGCCAGGGGATTCTGTGCTTTGCAGTCCGAAACAGTTTAGATTTTGAAGGCAGGGCCTCATTTGTCAGGAATTGCTGCCTTGTTGCCACAGCTGCCCGGCTGGAATGCGAAGCTCTCTGGGACATCTGCTTGTTGGCAAACTATCTTTATTTTCTCTTAAAATAGCAAAAAGCTCCCCTCCTGGATCGACTCAAGGCTTTGACAGGGTTTGAGACACTTCCTTGGGGAGGCGATAAGTTTGAGGAGGAGACCCTTGCCTTGGAAAGGCTTTGTGGGTGAGACTCTGGCCGCATCCACACTGCGGAAATAAACCAGTTTGACACCGCTTTCACTGCCATGGCTCCACGCTATGGAGTTGTGGGGAACTGCAGTTTTGTGAGACATTTAGGTCGGAAAGGTCTGGTGCCACAACAAGCTAAAGTTCCCTAAATTGGATAGCATTGAGCCATGGCAGTGAAAGCGGTGTCAAACTGGATTATTTCTGCAGTGCGGATGCAGCCTAAGGCCACTATACCACATTGCAGTTTTTCTTTCGGACTCCTTGTCTTCCTCCCTTCTTTTTTATCAAATGTAGTTGTCTGTCTGTGTCAGAGAGTCTCCGCGGCTGCATCCACACTGTAGAAATAATCCAGTTTGACACCACTTTAACTGCCAGGGTTCAATGCTCAGCAATTTTGGGAATTGTAGTGTGTTGTGGCACTAGGGATCTCTGAAAGAGAAGGTCAAATGTCTCAAACAAAAGCTACAAATCCTATAATCCTGTAGCATTGAGCCATGGCAGTTAAAGCGGTCTCAAACTGGATTATTTCTGCAGTGCGGATGCAGCCCATGTCTCCTTATTTCCTTGGCGTTACGGCATGGTTCTTCTGTTGCTTTTGCAAAGCAATAAGGAGCAAAGAGGGACATGTGTTTGGGAAGACCCAAAATGAGAAAATTGCTGGGAATCCAGGAAGATTATCC